>CAJQZP010000667.1:1290000-1890000 GCA_907164705.1 Parnassius apollo | reverse complement strand
ACAGTACAGTTACAGCCAGAGAGGCATTTCATTTCAGCTCTTAGAGCTAACAACGCATCCGTAATTTTCTTTGTTTGAAGTTGGACGCAGGTGGCCATCGGCTGCAGTAGACTTAACATCGGGTGGTCTGCAAGCAAGTTTCTAACTTCAGTTTTACAGAAAAAGTTGATTGGGTTCTTTGATTTTTATTATTATTTATATTATTTTTACTTAGGAATAGTAATTGGTATTATTATATTTATTATTGTTATTATTTTTGTGAAGAAAAAAGTTCTTGTTGGTTTTTAACAGGACAGAAACTGTTTCCAAATTTGTGGTAAAAAGAAAAAAAGACTTTTAATAACAATTACTTATCTTGTAATCTATATAAAATTAATTTAAAAATATTTTGTTCTATTCTATTCTTTTGACTTGACTTTAGTTTGTTGCCTGGGTTCTGCTGCATCAAGTAGTTTTTTTATTTCTCTATTTACCGTTACGGCCTATCAAAACTCTAATGCTGAACATAGGCCTCCCAGATATTGCTTCATAAGGGTATTTGCCATAGTTGCCACGCTTGGCCGGCAGGTTGGCAACCAATGTCTTTATTTACTCTTTAATTATTGTGTATAAGGCAAATCCTCTCCACAATCAGAGAGATTTATATCCAGTGCTAGCTTGCCAGGCAGACGTTGTTCTGCCGTTTTCGACGACCCTTTGTCATGTCCTACTAAAAATCCTTAAATTCGCAAAAAAATGTGGGTCACTCATGGGCAAAAAAACTATCCTATCTCTCAAGTTGGACCAAACTGCACACGGTGTGCTAATTTAATTAAAATCGGTTAAGTAGTTTAGGAGTCCATCGCGGACAAACAACGTGACACGTAATTTATATATATTAAGATTGGACTTTTACGGACTCATAATGATGATAATTAAGAAAGTAATGTATATAGCATTTTATTTTAGTGATGAAACGTCCTGATGTGTAGTCAATGGAAACACTTAATGTTTTGTCTCCAGTACGATGCCGGCGGCGGAGATCGTGTCGCTTGATCTTCCACCGTCTCGCATTCTACGTCACGACGGCCTGCTGATTTAATACGGTAAGTAATATAAATATTTCACGTTATAATAGATAATTAATGAAATAATTATTAAAATTGGCTTTAACTTTAGATGGCACCATTCTGGCACCCATCATGATATAAATGAAGTTAAAAATTAATAGAAACTTAATATTTTTAGTTCCAATTTCAAACAAATAGTTGAAATTCTTAAACGCATAAAAATTTGGTTACAATGTCTAATTTAAAATTTTCAGTACTGAATCATCATTATATTATAATAAGAATATTAGTATTTGCAAACCCATTTGTTTTTACTACTGAGTTCGCTCTATGGTAGCTAATAAATATAATTGATCGTAATATAGAGCTGGAAGTAATTTTAATATTTTATTACTCATGTAAAATATTACCTTCCACCTATAATTTAAATAAAGGATAAACGCTTGCTTTAAATTTTATGCGAGTAACTAGAGTTCGAGCCCTGCCCGTGTTAATGAAATTGTTGATTGCAGTTTAAGTGCCGCCTTGGCCGACGGTAAAAGAAAACGTATGAATAATATTATGAAACACTTTATTGTACACCAATTAAAAACGAAATATATATACATAAATTATATAAATGTACAATTAGCGATGTTATGCTTAGAAGCGATCTCTACAAGGCAATCACATTGCAGAGTATATGATAGTGTTGCGCGGCTAAGTTGACATCTGGCACTAGCGCCATCTAGTGTCGGGTAACAGAGCGAAGAGAGAGCTTTCCAGAAAATGACATAACTAATCTTTCAACCGACAGCGCCATCTAGTATTGGATTGAAGAACTAAGCTTTCTGGAAGCCCCAAACTTGAACTTTCTGCGCTTGGTCGGTTGGCGCGCGTATTTACTCGAATATTCTGGAATATTCTGGATGTTTTCGTGGAAGAGCCCTATATAAAGGCGCTGTAATACGCGATCGGGGAAGTATTCAATTCGGCGAGACAAGCGAAGCTTCGGAGCGGAATAAAGTGAATCAGTGTGATTAATTATTGGTGTTTTAAGTTTTAATTTGTGTAAAGAAAATTAAAGTGTTAATTTAGGTAATTTTATCGGCAATTTTTATTGTCACGAACCTCAAGCTCGTAACAATTGGTGTCAGAAGTGGGATAAAATCGTGCCGATTTTACCTAAGGAGGAAACGGAGGGTGTCCGTACCCGCAGTCAACGCCAGCAGGAGACGGACCAAAGAAGATTTGGTGGTGCAACGCCGCAGACGTCGGAGGGCAAGCCACCGGCAGCAGGCCCGTCAGTAGCTCCTACATCTGCGGCACCTGACTTAGGTGCAACAGGCCCGCCAGCTGGCGGACCAGGCACGCCGATTGGAAGAGCAGCTGCGGGGCGGACAGGAGGAACAGGCCCGCCGACAAGAGGAACAGGCCCGTCGGTTGGAAGAGCAAATGCTCCTCATGAAGGACCTTCACGCTACCTTCGGGAAGGAGATAAACGAGGTGAAGGATAGGGTTGCTCAGCATGACAAATCGCGAAAGCTGAAACCCGAATCGACCAAGTGAACAATCGGGTTGACAACGTGATGGCTGAGGTGAAGAAAACGCTGGATGACCTCAAACTGGGGGATGGAATTACAGCTCCCGTAGTAGCTGCAACACCTTCGCTACGTGGGTTCAAGGTGCCACCGTTCGACGGGACTTCTTCCTGGTCGTCCTACAAAATCCAGTTCGAAGCTGTTATGAAGGCGAACGGCTGGAATAAAAGTCAGGGGAAAGGCCATGACTGCTCTCACACTAGGCCTGCGCGACCAAGCCTTAACAGTTCTGGAAGCTGTCGGTGAGGAAGTGACTTATGAGCAACTCCTTGAGGCATTGGAGGCGAGATATGGCGACGCTCACCTGGAACACGTCTTTCGTGCGCAGCTTAAAGATCGCGTGCAGCGCATCAACGAAAACCTGCAGCAGTGGGCTCTAGAGGTGGAGAAGCTGGTGCGGAAAGCATACCGGTCTGTACCTGCCCTCATTGAAGGGAACCTGGTGCAGACATTCATCGACGGCATCCGCGACCTGGAAGTCAGAGCTGCTGTGAGGCTCGGGCACCACGAGACGCTTAAGGACGCCTTGGCCCATGCACTGGAGGTAGAAGCCGTGCGGCAGGATCATCGTTCCCATCGCGTCAGGGAGGTTGCAGCAGCTACAGTTCGCGACCGCAACAGAGGATACAGCCCTAGGTGCTATGGCTGTGGGGAAAAGGGCCATCTTCGATCCAGCTGCCCTAAGCGAACCGTAAAAAGGGGAGTTGAACGATCTCAGGAGGGTGGTGCGGCCAACAGCACCGCCCATCAGTAGCAGGGAAACGAGTAAAAGCCAGAACTGCGGGGCGGGTGCTGGCTGATGTTAAAAGAGCCCCAAGGATCTCGATCTCACAAACCCATGATGGGAACAGTCTAATCATCAAGGGCGAGGTCAACGGAATGCCGTGTAAACTGACCATAGACACTGGAGCCTCTCGTACGGTTGTTAGTTCCCATCTTATAAGTCAGTTCCTTGGGGACTCCGCATACAACCGAGAACGCATTAATTTGGTAACAGCCACCGGTCAGCGTATACCCGTCCGTGGAGAGAAGGAGGTGGAGTTAAAGCTAGGCAACGTGATCTACCTGTATAATGTCATCATGGCAGATATAATGGACGACTGCATCCTGGGCCTAGACTTTATGAGGAATAGTTGTGAGATCGAAAAAGTGAGATCGACGTCAAGCAAGGTGTTTTGAAATGTGGACAGGAGGAACTTTTTATGGAAGGTGCGTTACCAGGGAACGTGTACAGCATTAAGAAGATTGTTCTTCCGCCGAGATCGGAAACGATTGTTCTGGTTAGTCTTCCTCGAAACGCTGGGCAAGCTCACCGTGGTGTACTTGTGGAAAGGGTAAACAATGACCTTCCATGGAAAGTGGCTCGAACCTTGGTCAGAACCACTGACATCTCAGGAGTACGTGTGCTGAACCTTTGTGACCGGGAACAGATTATAGAAAAAGGCACGCTGGTTGGTACTTCTGAGGAAGTGGATTGGTTACGTCGGTGCCAATATGTATCGAGTGAGACCCCCAGCAAGGATGCACAAACGAGAGTGACCACACTTTTGGAAGACTGTCGCAGCGTTCTCTCCCCGACCGAAATGGTCAAGGCGAAGAAGTTGTTACTCAAGTATGCCGATGTATTCTCATCAAACGATGCTGACATAGGAAAGACTGGCTTAGTTCAACACAAAATAAACACAGGAGAAGAATTGCCTATCCGTCAGCGACCAAGAAGAATGGTGAAGGATGGTGTTATTGAACCTTCCTCTAGTCCATGGTGTTCACCAGTGGTGCTGGTAAAGAAGAAGGATGGCAGCATGCGGTTTTGTGTTGACTACCGCCGTTTGAACGACGTTACGAAGAAGGACAGCTATCCCTTGCCAAGAATTGATGACACGCTGGACATGCTTACAGGAATAAAGTGGTTTAGCACGCTGGATCTAAAAAGTGGCTACTGGCAAGTTGAAATTGACCCTAAGGACAAGGAGAAAACTGCGTTTTTGACGGGAAAGGGTCTGTGGCAATTTAAAGTAATGCCGTTTGGGTTGTGCAATGCTCCAGCAACGTTTGAAAGGCTGATGGAACTTGTACTTACCGGGCTAATTGGGATGCCTGTCTGGTCTACTTGGATGACATCATCATCGTAGGTCGTACGTTTGAGGAACACCTTCAAAACCTGGAACGCGTGCTCATGAAGATTCAGAGTGCCAACCTCAAGTTGAGTCCGAAGAAATGTTAACTTTTTGGGGTATGTAGTATCGGAAGAGGGCATCCGCACGGATCTAGAGAAAATCGCCGCTGTCAAGGATTAGCCGGTTCCAAAAGACCTGCGTCTAGTCTTTAGAGCATTTTTGGGTTTGTGCTCCTATTACTGGCGGTTTGTGAAGAACTTTGCAGATATAGCCAATCCTCTGCATAAGCTAACCGAGGAGAAGCGACTTTTCCGCTGGGATGAAAGTTGCAATATCGCATTCCAGGAGCTTAAGGACCGTCTGTACAAAACACCTATTTTGGGATACCCTGATGCAAGCAAAGAATTTATAGTTGACACAGACGCAAGTGATATAGGACTTGGCGGTGTGCTGTCTCAACGGAATGGTAACCAAGAGGTCGTGATAGCGTACTTCAGCAAGTCTTGGTCAAAACCGAAAAGGAACTATTGTGTCGCAAGACGAATTGCTAGCTGTGGTAAAGTCGTTGCAACATTTTAGCAAATATCTTCTGGGAAGAAAATTTCACTTACGAACTGACCATGCTGCACTAAAATGGCTATTGCAGTTTAAAAACCCATAAGGACAAGTTGCGAGGTGGATTTAACTACTGCAGGAATACGACTTTGAGATCGCGGAAACATCGCAGCGGGAAATCTCATGGCAACGCAGATGAATTGTCAAGAAGACCTTGTCCTGAAGATTGCAAACATTGTACTAGGTAAGAGAGTAAGGAAGTGGTATCCGTGAGGTTGCTCAGGGCAGACCACCTCAGCAACGAGTGGAAAGACAGCTTACTACATGCACAGCAGGAAGATCTGGACATCAAGCCGATTCTGGAATGGATAAAGGCCAGTGCTCCCAAGCTCAAGTGGAGTGACGTCTCAGCGATGAGTTCGACCACTAAAAGCTATTGGGCCCATTGGGATATCTTGCTGCTTCAGGGTGGAGTTCTGTGTCGTAAATGGGAAAATGTTCGGGGAGACAGCTGTCATTTGCAAATGGTTGTCCCTAAAGCTAAAGTACCGGATGTTCTACAGCTGTACCATAATGATTGTTCAGGAGGCCATCTGGGAGTTAAACGAACTATACTGAAGATCTGAGAAGGGTTTTACTGGGTCCACTGTGAAAGTGGATTGTCATTGTATAAAGGGGTGTGTGGGTGTTGAGTGTACTGTTGGGGAGTGAAAGCGGTAACAGTATTTTGTGTGGTTATTCTAAGTGGCCAGAAGTCTTCGCCATTCCAAATCAAGAAGCTTTAACATTTGCGGATAAGCTAGTTCATGATTTCTGTCGTTTTGAAGTACCTTTAGAGATTCCCAGCGATCAAGGAAGGAATTTTGAGTCTCAAATATTCCAGGAAACTTGCCGAGTTATGGGTACTCACAAAACAAGAACGACTTCTTATCACCCGCAATCTGATGGAATGGTAGAAAGATTTAGTCAGACATTGGAGAGGTACCTAGCAAAAGTTGTAGACAATCGGCAACGGGATTGGGACAAGCACATACAACTGTTTTTGTTGTCATATCGAAGCGCTGTTCACTAAAGTACAGCAGTGACACCAGCTTTCGCAATCTTTGGAAGAGAATTACGGCTGCTGCAGACCTGATCACCGGGATACAACCTGATGCCCCACCGATTATGCAAATGACTTGCGGAACAAAATGAATGACATTTATGAGCATGTCAGACAATCGGACCAGCAAATGTCTGAGAAGATGAAAACCCGGTACGACCGTAAAATTAACAATAAAGGCTTCGACGAAGGTTCACTAGTGTGGTTGCACAATCCAGTCCGCAGCAAAGGGAAATCTTCTAAGCTTCAAGCTAAATGGGACGGCCCGTACCGGATTGTAACCAGGATCAACGATGTAACCTACCGGATACAGAAGTATTTAATTCTGCGAGACAAGCGAAGCTTCGGAGCGGAATAAAGTGAATCAGTGTGATTAATTATTGGTGTTTTAAGTTTTAATTTGTGTAAAGAAAATTAAAGTGTTAATTTAGGTAATTTTATCGGCAATTTTTATTGTCACTAACCTCAAGCTCGTAACAATACGAGTATAACGTCCTCAGCAATGTGTATAATGACCAGTGAGAACGTGTAAGAGTTATTAAAAAGACCTGCTTCAGAAATAAGAGTCCTTCATCCGTCTTTGTGGCGGTTTATTTTCATATACCGTCACTATATCGCGATTCTTTTTAAATAATTGATTTATGTTAACTTGCTATGTTAAGCAGGGGAGAGATCAGGCAGGGTTAAGACACCTCCAACTTTCTGACTCAACTGAGAATTAGTTGACAGAAAAACCCAATTGGTTTTGGCCTGACCCGGGTTTAGAACACGGGAGAACATGATTAACAGTCACTTCTTACGATCATAGTATAATAGATACTAAAATAACTACATCTAAAGTAAATTAAAGCGATACATAATAAAATAGCTACATGTAAAGTAAATTAAACCGACTAAGACATAAAGTATAAAATGGATGTGCGAGGTGACTGCAAATAGATTAGCTTTGGTGTATGCTCAAATTGAACTTTGATAATTTAGGCTTCCCTTACGCTACATTGTGCAGACGCGGCGACATAACTAGTGCATTTGACCCAGTTAAGCGTGCCGACTTATAAATCAAGATCGCAATCTCTTTTATTCTCTCGAATGTTACCGTTTGGATAATTTGTAGCATGAGTATTGTTTATATGTGATCTGTGTGTACGTAGAGCCTTCGAACACTCCTTGTTTAGGAATAATATTAACTTTGGAAGTATTTGTACTAATATATCTCCAAGTTTTAAGGGCCACAGAGACCGATTTTAAAAGGATGTCCGTTTAGATATCGGTAGTTTACGAACGATTTAATTAAATAAATTCTTTACATAAATTACGCCTGAACTTTCACTATTTATTCAATTTTGTCAAAAAGATCGTCTTGATTAATTACAACATTAAAACTAAAAGAACTGCAGTTACCAACCCACTTGCCAAGCGTGGCAACTATGGCATATATTCTCCTTGTGAAGGAAACTACAAGAGAGGTCTAGTTCAGCAGTGGAATTTTATTAAGCTGTAATAGTAACTCTCGTACTTTAGTATAAATTGTCTCACGTACTTAAATAAAGTATGATATCGTTTCCTTACATAATAAATACCTGATTGAATTTTAAATGACAAAACAACTCGATTCTTATTGAAAAAAAAACCGAACCCAAAATTTAGTCACCATATGAAAAGTTAAGTGGAATAGTGGATCGAACTATTGGCCCTAGAAGGGAAAGAGCCCTAGTGTCCTGCCTGGGGAGTGGCCAATGCTCTGTGTGGTAGCAAAAGTATATACTGCTTGGCTCCAGTCATATGTGATAAAATACCAAAAAGTTGGAAAGAATTGCCGCTATCGATATTTAAAAAAAAGGCTTCGTAGCTTCTTGACAGTCAAAGCATACTATAGCGTAACAGAATTCTTGACAGATTTTTTTTTGTTTTGAGATTAAGACTGTATAATGTTAAAAATTTGAATTATGTTTGTTTTTGTGTTATTTTTTTATTTTGTTATAGCTGTTTTGGTGATTAGTTTATATTTCTGTATATTTTGCATGCCTACTGGTAAAATATGGCTGAACTCACTACCTGTATTTCCATGTACTGTACCCGTATTTGCAAAATAAAATATCTTTATCTTTATCTTTAAACACAAGGAACACCAATCAGCTCATGAAATTATTAACATCCAAAAACATACTGGATAACATATTACAATAATATACTTTAAAGAAATACGCATGCAGCACATTTCAAGTTAAAGTTAGGATGATATTAAGAGTTTTAATAACTTTGAGGAAAATACGGTTTAAGTTTACTTTTGCACTTCACTTTTGGCGTTTCTCTTTCGTATGGTACTTAAGGAGGCGACTTTTGAAAAAAAAAATATAAAAAATATGTAATATATCAATATTATAAAAATATTTACTCCATCAATAATAACACATACATAATGTATGCTGTAAATTTTACTGCGTTGGGTTTAGGAAAATATCTCACGTCTTCTATTATTCGTATTTTTCATTTAATTTACTCCCCTTGTAGTGTCAGCGTGCGTAGGACTACGATATTTTTATATAAGCGTAAGATGGGTGTAATACTTGCTAAGTTAGAATAAAAATGTGGATAACATTCAGGTACTACTTAATTTCGGTAAATGGGTAAGATATAAAAAATTAAGTTCGAATTCTCTAAAACACCCATTAACATCATATGCATCCATCCACGTTCCTTGCCTAAATACACTTAATCATCCTTATCATCCTTGCCTAAATCAATTAAGAGACTGAGATATAGAGAGATTTTAAAGTATGTTTTTAAAAAGCTACTATTTCTGCTGTATTAAATTTGCCGCCTATACAAAATCATTTCAATTAGTCTGTCAGGTTTTAGTGACGCGTTTCTTTCCAAGTTAGTTTAGAACTGCTCTTCTCGCATCACAAGGCGTGCTTTCCTATACGCCCTTGATCTCCACTTACGCAATGGGCAAGGAAAAATGAGCACCCGAAAGCTGCTGCTTCAGCATTGCGGTGCATTCAGAATCGTGGTGAATAGGGCGAGTGCAACCTCCCAATACTAAAACTTCTCTTTCCCCGCATAGAATCTGGAATCTGGAAGAGCTTATAACCCACCTCGGCTGCGGAGGGGAGGATAGCCCTCCCGCCGTAGTCTACCAACACACATTTAGAGTCGACTTACTAAGTCCACTTTGTAAGTAACCTAAAAATCTGTAAAATTTACTAATAAACAACACTAAATATATACCTTCGATATAATTCATGAGTTGATGGAAGGTATCTTCTAGTATGTTCTCTTAATAACAGGTAACGACAAGCTCGCATAATTCTCTAATCTAATAAAAATAAATTCAACATTTTGTCCTAAATCATGTATATCTTTTGTAAATCTCGTTTATATCTTGCGTAAAATTGTTTCTTATCACGTCATCGCCATATTAATCATTTATTAGAGATAGTTCGAAAGTAGATAATAAAACGTTCAACCAAGGTGCACCATAATATATATCTATACATACATATAAATAAAAACTAAAATAAAATTGAAGTGTCGGTAATATGGCAATAACGTGCTTCTTTTAAGCTCACGGGGTGATTTGCATGCTATTTGATATAAATAACCATTTTTTATCGGATAGGGTGACAAACGAGTACACAGTCTGCCTAATGGATGTTGTGGCCGATAGTCATCTATATTTATCCTCGATTACGTTGTCACCCGTGAGGACTAAGATTTCCATCTTAGTCCTTAGGTGTGGAAAATCAGAGACATTCCTATCTCTGGTTCTCCACACTCACCATACGAAACAGAATTAAGCTACTATTTTACGTTGGTATTCTGCGAGAGTTTTAAATATTTTGTCTGTTTGTCAGTCCGGATTAATCTTGGGAGTGGAAGCGATTACGATTGAGCTCCATGAACAGATATAGAATAATGCCCGGAGTAATCTTGGCTGTAATATTTCCAGGAAAAAATGTAGGATTTTTTGGTAATCGAAAAACTGTTAAATGATTGCCTTCGATAATTATATTTATGACACTATATTAATAAATCCCACCCAGGCAAAATCGCAGAATGTTGCTAGTTCTTATTACTTAAAACAAGTGGGTATTGAAAACTTCGGTCTAGTTAAAGTCGTTAAACTTTTTGATTCGGTTCTAAATGAATTTTTTTATGGTTATTAATTCACCGGGGGACTGCGAGAGTCGACGAGTACGGCGAGACGTACGGATGAATATTTCAGAAGCACGTCTCTCGTCTTCAGTATTAGACGCTGATAATGAGGGTAACGTTTACTTTTCATCTTGCGAATGCGAGCGTGCATATGGAAAATTTATTGCATAGGAGCAATTTTTAAAGTGAAATATTTTTAATGTACCGTTATTATCGTCTGTCTTGTTAGAAATACTTTTGTTATCCTTTCTATTATCGCATATTATCATCCCTTCAGATCATAAAATTATATACTTGACAATTATTTATTGCTTTTATAAATTTCATTTGTGTATTTTCATTAGTGTAATTGCCTTACTTGTTGTTTTGTTTATAATAAGTGTAGTCTTTTACGTGGCAGAGCCACGCTGCGGCTATATTATAGTTGTAGCACAAATGGATCGGCTCGACCGGGGCCGGACCACGCTCTCACAGAATACCAGCGTAAACTAGCAGGGTGATGCTGCTGTGCTTCGTATCGTGGTTGCTTCGCATTCCATCTTAGCCCTCAGGGGTGACAACGGATTTGCATTTTGATCCTTAAAATTGAGGATAAATGTGGATATCTATGAGTCACAGCATCCACTTACCATCAGGTGGACTGTGTACTCGTTTGTTATCCAATACCATAAAAAGTGTAGTTAAATAATCTCCATACTATGGTATTTAACTTTATAACTTAAATAACTATAACTTGCACACATAAACACAAACACTCATGACAGCCATTCCGAGGGTTAGGCAGAGTACACGGATCCATTTGGCACGATGCTGACACACGTCTCTTGCCTCCTTTACATCCATATACCTACACATAACTCTTGTCGATTAAGGATACTCATAATTATAACAACGTCATAGTAACTATTTAATAGTAACTACAGTGGAGCCTCGATAATTCGAACTCCCAATAATTCGAACGCCTCTATAATCCGAACGACCCTCTAATAGAAGATACTTCAATTTAAAAAAATTGTTATATATCGCAAATTGAAAGCATTTTCTTTGTCACACACAACTCGTCAATATACTATGCGAGAGTTGTTTACAATTAATTCATATTGATTAAAATTTGTATTCACTTTCAATTATAAAATCTGCTTAATTTCAAAGAACACCTAAAATAATAATAATAATAATAATAATAATCTTTATTGATAAAACCCAACCAGGTGAGAAAATCATATAGATACCCCAATCTTTATTGATAAAAATATTACATGTATACAAAAATTTACAGTGGTCAAAAGCCCCTACACTAGGACATTACAGATATTACAGATAATCTGAATGCTTCATTAATCCGAACAGGGTGTAAATTTTGTGTGTTTGGATTATCGAGGCCCTACTGTATTTAATAGTTGCTATTTAAATAAACAATAAAAATAACTTTTGAACTAATTTATGTTGGACGTACATTTTTATTAAAATAATGCGACAGTCCACCTTACAATTAGTGTATGCTGTAAGTCTGTAGACATCTGCATCTATTATTGAATAATAATAAAATTAAAGATGTATTCGTGTTAACTGATTCGTACTCTTGTTAAAATTTGTTATTTTAGATAATATTAATAGTTATTCCTTATTAATACTATAATTTATAAATAAGGAATAAATTAGTTGCCTTATTTATTTGGACAAAAATGCATAGTAATTTTAAACGAAAGCATCCTAAGGGTTCGAATCTAGATCCTGCCACTTACAAACAAGATTGAGACATTCTGACCTCTACGTTGCTTAGTTGTATATCGTATAATATGTTCATTTTTGTCACGTAGTAGAGTAACGCTGCAGCGTAAATTATGTAAACTGCCTTCACGATACAAAAGATAAGCGCTCTTCTTTTTTGTTTCTTTTATAATGATATGGATAACAAAACAGATAGCAACCAAATTACATTAAAATACACTTACTTTATATTTTTGTCCCAGATTGATATCCTAAATATTATAGTTGACACTTCATTAGACAATATTTGACCAAATAATTGAGTCAAAATATGACCTTTAACATAATTGGATGCCACGCTGCAGGTATATTATTGTTGTAGCACAAATGGGTCAGCTCGACGGAGGTAGGACCACAAGTATAACAACTTAATGCTGCTTTGTTTTGTATGATGAGTGTAGAGAACTATACACCCTTTTTACTGGAAACGAGGCGTCCCATCTCACTCCTCAAGGTTGACAACGCATCTACATTTTACTTCTTACGCTTTGCACTACAATGTTTATTACTTAAATGATGTGGGAATGAGTGATGAGCTTGTTACTCTAAGTTAGTGCGATTTACCATCTATTTTTTCACCATCACTTACCAGCAGGTGGAATAGCGGTCGAGCACTGCCTTATAATAAGTAAAAAAAATATTTAAATGATGTGGGAATGAGTTTGTTTACTTGCAAGTTGTGTTACTGGAACAGGTTGGTTTAACTGGAAACTTTGCATAAAATGTTGCAAAATAACAGCATAGTGTGTTTTGAATGAAAAGTATCAACAAATGGCGACGCTTTTATTGGTAACAAGGTATCTTAGTTCTGATTAGCGAGTATAGATGCGTATGGACCATATCATCCAGTTACCATCAGATGGACTGTGTACGGTTTTTTCTTATTCTATAAAAAAGAAGCGACGGAGAAGTTCTCCAGTGGCAGGCTAGTACCAGCAAGCGTAGTATCGGGTGAACCCCCACTGGATGGAGTGACGACGTGATGAAACACGTAGAAAGACAATAGATGCAGCTAGGTGGCTCAGCACCGTACATTTTGAGGTTTTGGGAGAATGACGGACAGCAATTAAGTTTCATTTATAGTAAATAGAATCCTAGTGTCGTAAACCGTTAACAATAATTTGCAGTAGAAGCAAAATACCAAATTTATTTTCACTTCTCACGAAATAACATTTTAATATTCATTTACAATTTATTCTTCCGTACAAAATGATAATACTGTTTTGACAATTGCAACAAACTATATTGCGGTCGGTGTTGAACCGAGTGCTGTGGATTTATAACAATCTAGTTATGAAATCGTTTTGAATATATGCCGGCCGCATGAAAATGTGTCAGTGCTGGTACATTTTCTGTTCTCTCTAACTCTATATGTTAAGTATATTTAATATAAGTTATATTATAACAGAAAATCTATTATTTTACTGTTGTAAAAGCAACACTTAAGTTTCTTAAATTTATCATCATATTGCAGTCTCAGATGAGTCTGCGCTTGGACATAGGTTAAAGAGTAACACAAAACAAGGTCCTTAGCCGCCTGCATCCACACACTTCCTCCCCGTCTTACCAGTTTGGCACTCCGTCTAGTGAGCTTCCATTCTTCTCTTTCATTTAGAAATCTTGCTTACTTAAAACCTTTAGTCCACATCGGTTGTCGGTTTTTGGACTATTGGACTATTTGGTAGACATATAGTCTAAAAAAATTACGCTTTTAATTGCTGATCTAAAACACGAACCTGGCGATACAGATCATGTTATCGATAGAAGATTGCCTGTTAAAAGATGACATAATATAAGCTATTCTGCTAACAAGAAAACAGTAAATAAGTAAGGTAAGAAGGTTATAGCTTAAAGAAAAAAAGATATCTCGGTCATAAGATTTTATTTTACATTATAATATTTTCTTGGGTTATGACCTACAAGAACGTCAAATTACCTTACATGTTGCGGAATATTATGACGATGAAAGTTATTTGGGTTCCTTTTTTCCCTGTCAGTTTTTTTTGCCCATAAGTGACACGAATAAAAACAAGTTACATTTCTTTGCTACTAAATTTGCGTGATCTAAAATCATTATTTAACTTTTAGTTTGCAGGAAATATTATAATGAAAATTTATCGACTTTTTTCTCAGTTTAAAATATCTTTGACTTTTTTGTTTAAGTATCACTTCGTTATCAGTATGTTGGTGTGTTTTAAGTAGAATGACTATTATCATTGTAGGCTAGGCAGGTTAATTACAAGAAAAATATTTCATTCTTTATATTTATATTATTATTATATTATTATTATTTTATCCCTTATTCTTTATTTTTTAGTTTTTCATTTGGATATGTAAGCTGAAGTCGCAATGTACCGGCCATATATGTAGTTCGAATAACCGACAAATGATGGCGAAGAAGTTTTCCCGCGTGGCAGCCTCGCACCGATAGACGAAGTGTATACGTCCCCCCACTAGATAGAGTGACGACCTAGAAAGACATGCAGGAAGTCGATGGATGCAGGTGACTCAGGACCGTGCTTTATGGCATTCCTTGTGGGAGGCAGTAATGATGATCATGATGGTTATATTTTAGTCCATCTGATAGTAAGTGGCTACTGCAGTCCACGGACACCTGCAGCTAACTTCAAACAAAGAAGACAGAGTAGTGTCGACATAGAGTATAGATATAGAGTGGTGTCGCATACGTAGAGTTTGAGACGACTGAGTTCCACAGTGCTAGCTCGTGTCACATATTACCTATTGGTGACCGGTAAGCACGAAGTAACTGTACGATCGGTACGTGTCGGTACTGGATTTGTGGAATTTTGTCAAAGCCAAAGATTTAAATAAGTTACTATTTAAATCTTTGGTCTAAACAGGATAAAAACAACGTACAATTATTTTTAACGTTACCAGAGTAGGCAGCCTCTCGGTATTTTATAGGGTGAATTTCCGAGTGTCTTTGACCTCTTTCTTCCATCGAACAATCAGGCAATAGACTTGTTTTCACTTTGATGTCGAAATTCCATCCATTTGAACCAAATCTTGTAATACGCACAGCAAGGGATAAGATAAGATAAGGTATTTTATTTACTAAAACATGTGTGTGATATACAATGCATGGGCACAAATATATTCCTGGTGTTAGTGTTATTAGTATCAACGTGTCTTACCGATATTCGGTGTGTAAAATTTAAAGTGTTAGGTTGTTAGTTTTCATTTAAAGTTGGCAAAGTTTATCAATATACAAAGTCAGTGAAATTATTACTTACAACAACCATAATTAAAAATATATGTATGTATAAAGGCAATTATATAATGTCAAAATTTATCATTGAGAAAAACCTTTAGTATCCGTTGGTCCAAAAGTGGAATTACTAGCCGGTTTCTGCATTTTCCTCGGGTTTCACTCTGGGCGTCTTCTAGGCAAAAGGGCATAGGCTTTTGTTAAGCTAAGACAGTACAATTTACCATATAGAAATTTATCATCACTTAACACCAGATGGAATTGCAGTCATTTGCACTTGTTTACATTGGAAAAAAAGAAAAAAAAGGGTCATTATCATGATAATCATTACCTTTTCTTACAAGTCCACTGCTGAGCATAGGCTTAAACTAAGAAATGCCACAAAACACGAAACTGAGCCACCTGCATTTATCAACTTCTTGCATATCTTACAGAGTCATAGCTTCGTTTAGTGGTAAACGCCCATCAGTCTGATTACTAGTACGGGGCTGCGGCTCGAGAACCTTTCTAACCCATCGGTGGTCGAATGTTTCCTGAAAAAGTTTTTTTGAACACCATAAAGTACAGTGACAGAGCCACGCGGTAGCTTTCGCTGTAGGCTGACGGGTGGGCTAGTTCAAACCTGAGTGGTACCACGACCTCACCTCTGTGTGTTTACCTCTGTGTTTTGGTTGGTAAGTGCAGGTGGCTGGAGGCCTGATTCCCCTGCCCTCGTAACATGGTAGCGGTACCAAATAAAAACTACCCCATGAAGATACAAGCACCCTGGTGACGGAGAATTCCTTGCTAAGCATTCACGACCAAGTTATCCTACTCTTCCTGAGTGGATGCTCAGGCTGACCCGCGTATTCTGAGGGAGGGGCACGGTATTCCGCTCGCGACTAAAAGTGAACGGGGCAAGCGGAGCAATAACACCAAGGCGACTCTTGCCACGCATTCCAACCTTAGCGCTGTGCACTACAATCTGAAGACGGTGAAGTCGGCCATGCTCCTTTTAACCGAGATTCAGGCGTCCTCTCCAGCGGATACTTCATATCTCTTCTACCCGGAGTACAAATTAGAACACCCCTCTGTGCTAGGGCTGGAGTTTGCGTATACGTCAGAGAGAATATCTTGTATCCACGCCTCGACAGTCTTGAACGTACGGACCTGTCCACCCTAAGACTACGCGTAGACAGTGACGACCATCCCGCGTCTACGGGTGCCTATATAGGCCCCATAGCGGTAATGCTGAAATAGAACGACTCATCGACCACTTCCAAATGGCTGCAGATTCCGTGCTTCAGCAAATCCTATCCGCAGAGATCGTGATCCTTGGCGATTTTAACGCCCACCATGCCGAATGGCTCGGTTCACGTTAAATCGATTATGCGGGGAGATAGATCTGTTTATGAATTTGCCTTGACATCTCTGTTAGCGGTCTGACACAATTTGTTACTTCGCCTTCGCGGATCCTAGATGTGGAAGATCATACACCTTCCCTGTTGGACCTTCTGCTGACCCCTTATCCAGACGAATATTAGGTTTCCGTCGAAGTCCCTCTAGGCTCGTTGGATCATTGTCTTGTCCGAAGTGTGGCTCCAGTCAGGTTAACTAAGCAGTTGCATTCGGCAGGCTGCCGCCGTGTCTGGCACTATAGGTCTGGCTATTGGGATGCGGACGTTTTAGTATCCTACCCTAGGGGGCGGGTTTGCTTCTCGTCGGACGATCCCAGCGTTTTTGCTGATTCTGTTGCTGATGTGGCATGGAACTTTTTATTCCATCGTCTGTGGTGCCCATCGGAGGCAAATCCCAGCCATGGTTTGGTCAGTCCTGTAAAGTAGCATCACGCTATAAGCTGGAGTGCTACCGGGTTGACGCATCAACGTCTTGAGATGTAAACACCAGCGCTCTTAAAAAGAAGTATAAATCCGCCTCGAGGTCCTTCAAAAGAGTCATTGCCAAGGCAAGGTCTGAGCAGACCGGCAGAATTGGCGAGAAACTTGTTCGCCTTCCTTTGGGAACCCGTGCATTTTGTTCTCTCGCCAAGGCTATCCAAGGGAATTTCTGTCAGTCATCTCTTCCATCTCTGCATAGAAAGAATAACTGACTGCCCCATGCCGTAAAGGAGAAAGCCAATCTGTTAGGCTCTCTTTTTGCGTCCAACTTGACTCTCGTGGGGTGGGATGGGGGGAACACACGGATATTCGGTTTATGCAGCGCTCGGTTTGCAAAGCACTCTTCTTACTGGACGTCAGTAAGTCGAGTGAGTCTGATGGAGTCCCTCCCATTGTGCTGAAGATGTGTGCTCCAGAGTTGGCACCGGTTTTAACGCGTCTTTTCCAGTACTACTACTCTCAAGGCGTAGTCCCGAATTCATGAAAAATAGCTTTGGCCCACCCGATCCCTAAACAAGGCGACCGCTCAGACCTTTCCAACTACAGGCCTATCACCATCACCTCCTTGTTCTCCAAAATAATGGAGCCCATTATAAACTTCCAGCTCATGAGGTACCTTGAGGATCGTCAACTGAATAGTGATCGCCAATACGGTTTTTGTCGTAGTCGATTACCTGGTACTCTTGAGGTATACCTGACTCATAGATGAGCAGAGGCAATAGAGTCCAAGGTGGAGGCATTGGCCGTTAGTTTTAACTTGGTCAGGCAAAAAGCACTTCTTTTGAAGCTCCCTTCCTATGTGCTCCCCGAGAAATTGTGCAATTGGATCACCAGTTTCCTTGCTGATCGGAGCATTAAGGTCGTAGTAAACGGTGCATGCTCTGATTATAAGCCTTTTAACGCTGGTGTTCCACAAGGTTGGTGAAGAAACAGCGTTGGTGTCACCAACGCTGTTTCTTCTGCTATATGTTACAAAATGGTAACATTCATTGCTATGCAGACGACAGCACTGGTGATGTTCTATACACCGGCCGTGCTAATATTTCCCGGAAAAACATCGCTGAGTACCAGGGATTCTTTGCTGAATAAAATATCGGTGACTAAATAAACAAAACGAGAGTGATGGACGCATTACATTACTCTCAAAAAGTGAAGTGGAAGTAGTTCATGTAGTACGATCTACAGACACCAATTTAACTAAACGAGCAACCTGTGGTCAGGACCAACAGGCAAATGCAAACAAGGAAGACCGAAAGAGAGATGGGTCGACGAGATTGAAAAGACAGTAAAAAAAATTGGTTAACAATAGCACAGAACCGAAAAGAGTGGGAAAATATGGAGGAGGTAGCCTGTAGCCAAAGAGGGGTCCTTAATTGAAATATTTATTTTATTTTATTTTATTTTCTAAGTGTACATATATTTGTTGTTTTTGTAATTATTTTATATTAAGGAATCTTCTTCTTCTTAAAGTGCCATCTTCTTTCGAAGGTCGGCGTTCATCGAAATTGCATCCCTTTCCATTTTCTATCGCATATACCATGGAAGTTCTATCGCATATACCATGAGGAATTGTTCGAATTAATCCCAGCCGCCTAATTTCATGAATGCACATCGCGTCTAAATTCAAGATACCATCCTCACAATTTGGATGCGTGGCAGTCCACCACTGTGCGTTTTACTAGGAGATTTCTTCCTCGTAAAACTTCTCTGTGGGATTGTTTACCACCGGCAATTTTTCCCGACCGATACGACTTAGGGACCTTCAATAAAAGAGTTTAATCCTTTTTAAAAGGCTGGCAACGCACCTGTAATTCCATGGTGTTGCGGTTGTTCATGGGCGGCGGTAGTCACTTACCATCAAGTCATTTTCTATATAAAAAAGTAGGTCATTATTCGTGATATTAGAAGATTAATTTTGAGTATCACCTATGTGGGGCTCACTTCGGGCTATAGTAAAATACGTGAATGGTCATAAAATACTTCACATCGATATGAGAGATGTCGGCTTTAGATTTCAAATATTGCACTAGTTCCGACTTTCGATAGTAGGATATTAAAAATGAAACGTATATATTCGTTCGTTTACTGGAACTTATAAACTAAAAAATGCATTCAGTGAATGCAATATCATGGTATTAATAGAGAACGGAACATAAGACGAGTCAGTCAACTTTCAATGTAAATATTTCTTTACATATTTTATGTTTACAGAATGCAAATTATATGATAAAATTATTAAAAGCCAAGAGTGAATAAGCTTTTATTGCGCTAAGACAGTACGATTTACCATCTATTATTTCATCACCACTTACCACTAGGTGGGATTATGGACAAATACTGGTTCATAAGCCGTAAAAGAAGTAAATATGTAAGAATAAGATACAGTTGGGAAGGTAGTGGATGTTATAATTCAAGTTCCCGTTACGGCCTGTCAAAAGCTCACTGCTGAACGTAGGCCTCCTCACAGATTGTATCATAGGGTTTTTAAGATTTATATTTTAGTATCTTTAAGATTTTATTAGGAAGATGCTGCTGACCATCTCAAGGTCCGTTTTCCACCGTTGCCTCTTATGATGACCACTGGACGACATGGAATAGTGTTATTTTTATAGAATAAGGGTGACAAACGAGCACACAGTCCACCCGATGTTAAGAGGATGCTGTGGCCCATAGACATCTACATTAATCCTCGATTAAGAATCAAAACGCTGATCCATTTTCACCCTTAGGACTAAGATGGAATGGTTCGTTCACAGTAAAAAAGGGTCTCCAGATCTCTGCATTCACCATACGAAACACAGCAGAATTAAGCTGCTATTTTACGCTGGTATTCTGTGAGAGCGTGGTCCTTCCCTGGTCGAGCCGACCCATTCGTGCTACAACCATAATATAGCTGCAGCTTAGCACTACCAGGTATGTCGTACACGTATAACACCTTTATACGGTTTTAATGCACATTTCGTTCATGAAGAATTTATTCTAATTTTTCCGAAACATCTAGACTAGATCCACTTCTTGCGAGGTTGTTATTGGAGGAATCGAATCTTTTAATTTTGTAACAATAAATGATTGAAAATACACAATTAAGCAAAAATGTCATTTTTATCAATATAGAGGTAAATTTACAAACGTAAAAATGAATTTTGTTGTCAAGACTTCCACAACTCAAACCAAGAAGTCACAAATCTTGGCCGTATGTGCCTGACATATTTTTGTAAACGTAATTTTGAACATCGACTTACATGGTGTTGTGTGCTTCATTTTAAGTTCAAAGTAGCCACAAAGTAAGATAATCCATTTGAATGGTTACTGGTGACGTACAATGTTCGCAGCAAATTTCGGAATAGGCGGCCACTCCAAACGGAGACAAGCCGTCTAGTAGACTTGTAAGCTTGTAACTTGTAAGTAACTCAGCAGGCCCAAGCTCACTGTTTATTTCATCACTCTTATAATCCGATAGGATGCAATTCGACACGCCTAAAGACAGAGAGCGAGAAAGATCAGCCTCAAGACAAACTGTTTGTCACTATGTAACTCTGAGACACAGAGTGTGACTCAATCAACTTTCTTACTCCGAGTAGTTACTGAGATAGTCTTAATAGAAAAACTGGCGAAAAAGGTTTTTTGCAATACTTATATTTTGCAGTACATTGTTATTTCACGAACATATATCCTCGATTACAAATCAAAATGCAGATGCGTTGTCACCCGTGAGGACTAAGATGGAATGCCTCG
The DNA here is from genome assembly GCA_907164705.1 of Parnassius apollo. NCBI lineage: Eukaryota > Metazoa > Arthropoda > Insecta > Lepidoptera > Papilionidae > Parnassius > Parnassius apollo. Next base: position 1,868,828 of record CAJQZP010000667.1, on the reverse strand, counting down.
TTATTCTAGTAAAAAGGGTCTCTGGTTCTCTATACTCACCATACGAAACACAGTAGCATTAAGCTACTATTTTACGCTGGTATTCTGTGAGAGCGTGGTCCTTCCCCGGTCGAGCCGACCCATTCGTGCTACAACTATACTACTAATATAACTACAGCATGGCTCTACCACGTATAAAAGTGTAAAAGGTGTAAGTTAAGTTAACTTATTGACTTATATTAAATAAGTTATTGCAACTTATCTATATTTATAAATAAAATAGAAGTATTTGTCTGTAATATCGAATTAACTGCAAACGAGTAGCTGAAGGGGGGGACTGTTTTTATGACATAAATGAATTTATCAAATTCTGCCGTGACGGTCACCTCAAGCGTATTTTTTTGATGTATGAAATTTTAAATTGACAATGAATTAGAGTTTGTATGCTTGACATTATATTAGTTTGACATTATGCATTATGACTTGACCATGCCTGTATATTTTTTCACTCTTTTATTCAAATTAATATGAAATGTTATAGTAATTTTGTATTTTCTAATTTTAATTAATCAATTGCACATTGACGTAATATTTGCATACCGATAAACCGGTAAAACATGCATGTACACACTATGTTATAAGACCTAAAAATGTGCCATGTTTTATGCAAATAAATATCCATTATTTTTATTATTGTTATTGCATGACATTAAGATATAAATATCTATGTTTAGAATTTTTGCCTGTCTGTATGCTTGTCCGGGCCAATCTTCGAAAGGGATGAACCTAATGTAATGAAACCTTACGGATTGACAGAGAGAAGTGTCGGGAGTAAATCGAAATACGCTACATTAATGGATGCCACATGAATTCAAATAACTCATTTAAATGCAGATTCTAGCGCACTCTATCCACCAATTGAAATAGTGTTAAATAATAAAGTTATATCAATCAAGCAGTATTTTAATGTTATCATATTATTTATATCATTCACTTAACAGGCAGTTGTGCGAGACCGCAAACGTATAAAACCCTTACTGTTTTATTGCATTTAATATACTTTATATGTGAAAGGGAAATTATGTTTTCAAATTATATTGTCTGTGAATATCGGCATTTATTTTTATTATTTGCAGTCTTAGTAAAATTAATTTCACTACAAAATAAATCGTAATTGTTCATTGACCTTTTTTATATCATTGGGTGACAAACGAGCACATAGTAAGTGTAACTATTAACTAAACTACGTAACTCATGGTAAGTGGATGCCGAGGCCCATAGACATCCACCTTTATCTTCAATTAAGGATCAAAATGCAAATGCGTTATCACCCCTGAGTACAGAATGCGAGTACAGAAAGAGTATAGAATGCTTCGATTCCAGTAAAAAGGTTCTCCGATTCTTTACTCCGATGTTTTACAAAAAGTAAAAGTATAAACTAAAAAGTAATTAACGCTATACCCACTAACATAAAACTACAACCAAGGAAAAGTTTCGGGAACGAGTTGAAATAGTGGCTATTTAATAAACCTTTTTATTCGGTTAGTGAGTTGTTGGAAAAACAATATCTTTAAATTTTGAACCATTTTTTTAATAATAATATTTTAATACCCAATATATAATGTGACATGAAAATATAAATATTAATGATGTGATAGTGCAAATAATAGTAAATGTTTTTGTTTTATTATGTCACTTTCTTAGTTTATTTTTATGTTTTTTTGGTTAATTATTATCAATGTTTTTTTTTTGTAATTTTAATCTATATTGTACTTAATAATTTTTTATAGGATAGTCCACCTGACAGTAAGTAGTTGCTGTGGCCCATAGACATCTACATCTGTCCTCGATTATGAATCAAAATGCAGATGCGTTGTCATCCGTGAGGACTTAGGTGGAATGCCTCGTTTCCAGTAAAAAGGGTATCCGGTTCTCTACACTTACCATACGAAACACAGCAGCATTAAGCTACTATTTGACGCTGGTATTCTGTGAGAGCGTGGTCCTTCCCCGGTCGAGCCGACCGATTCGTGCTACAACTATACTACTAATATAACTGCAGCATGGCTCTACCACGTAAAAAAATACTTAATGTTTTTAAATTTCTATCATTTTGTACACCAGAATTGGTTAATGTGTTGTACTATATTTTTTATAACAACTGTAAAACACACACATTATGCAAAATAACCAAATAAATTAAAAAAAGTACTATTTGTAGTTGCTGAAGAAAATAATAGGATCGATATACTTTGAGAAACTCACTTCATAAACAGAAATTCTTAAGTCTCTTGTAGGAGAATATAACAGAACAATTTTATTCAATTTAGATTAAGTAAGTAATTTCCTAAGATTTATTAAAAGTTACTTTTTTATTTACCACTGGTTCGGAAAATGTTCCAGAAAAAACCATAGGTATTATTTTTTTATTAAAAATACATTAATAATATACAAATATTTATATGAATTATAGAAACAACTTAGTCCCTTTGAATTAAGTAAATGCTACTTAATTCAAAGGGACCATTTAGTTTTTTATTCCTTTTTACAGTTTTTGTTTAGTCAAAACTTTCAAAAGGGAATATTTATGATCCAATTTACGGCGCTGGTGCACCTAAAATTATTCGAAAATTCAACTCTGATTTATCCATGCTCGGCGATGAATGAAAAAAACGAGATTAAAGGGACTATGACAATTTTTTCTACAAATAGGTAATTTGACCTGAATACATTGACGGACTGAGCTTTGACGACATAGATAAAACCGGCCCAAATAAATCGTCCCTAAATTTTTCAGCTTTATGATGGAAAGCATTATTACTAGAGCACATTGTGAGTTTAATGATTTCTTATATTTATGCGAACACTACACATGTAAATAAAACTAGTTTTTACAGTTTTTATATGGTATGGTGTTTTTATATAGTAAGTTAATATATACACGATAAAAAACCGTAAAAACTAGTATTATTTAAACAGTGTGAGTTTATTGCTTTTACTCCAACCAAACCACCTAATTACGGCATAACCAAATTTTACTACTCTCTCTAAGGGTTGGTATCACTCTATTATTTACTCGTACTACAACTGCTAAACAGGGAATTGAGAGTCATTACAGGCTGCGAGGCATTCAATCGTAGACCTCAAAGGTGACATGATCTGAAGCAATCTTTGTTTGACTTAAGTTGTATGTATTCATGGACTGCACCAGTCACTTACCGTCAGGTTGACTGTAAGTTTGTTTGTTACTTCAGTTAAAAACTTCCTTTGTGAGTGTCGAAACGATCATATTGCAGATATAATACGCTGCATCGATTTTTCACCGTTACCGTTACGGCTTATCGGAAGTCCACTGAACATAAGCCGCCCCCAAAGATTGACTCTTAGGGGTAAGATTTTCAAAGTTGTCATGCTTGGCAAGCTGGTGATAGACACAACATTGTGCTTTTTTATTTAGTAGTTACTATTACCAAGAAAAGCCCCAAATTCAAACTAAGTATGAATTTGGGTAGATACACCTCTATCTTCCAGGCAGATATTTTTGCCATACTTCGGTGTGCGGAAATCAATCTGCAAAAACACTATGTCAACCATAAAATTTACATAAACTCTGATAGTCAAGCAGCACTGCTAGCGCTGAGATCAAACTTAGTGAACTCGAAGCTAGTTGGAGACTGCGTGAACCATTTAAACGCCCTGGGATGTAACAACAGGGTCGTTTTAAGATGGGTTCCGGGTCACGAGGGCATTGTAGGCAACGAATTTGCCGACAAACTTGCACGGGAGGGATCAATGTGCACACAATTGGGACCTGAGTCATTTTGTGGAATCTCAAGAAGCCTAGCCCGATTGACCCTTGAAACTCTTTATCACCATAAATCACTTAAGATCTGGTCTGACACACCAGGCTTAAAACATTCTAAAACCTTAATCCGGGCTTTTGATCGTAAATTCGCTTCAGAAGCCCTGGGATTAAGTAAAAATAAACTGCGCATGCTGGCAAGAGCCCTAACTGGACACTGTTGTCTTAAAAAGCACATGTCCATCTTGGGACTAAGCAACTCAAGGATGTGTCGGTTCTGTTCCATAACGGAAGAAATGCCTCTACACATCCTAACTGATTGCGGACCCTTAATACGCAAACGTAACACTCATCTGGGAAGCTATCTACTCCGCCCAGAAGAAGTGAAATTGCTCACGGCTAAGCAACTCCTTCTATTTATTGAAGACAGGGCTTAGCCGTGAACTATAGCCATAGCAGCGATCACAATAGATCTTATAGGTCGCAGTGATACTGGTCTCTTTACCTAGACCTGCATAGCTGCTCACATGTAATAAAAAAAAATACGAAAAAGCTGCTACTATCTCTTGGCTTTTATCCCTCGGTCACTTTTTATTACACCCACGGGACGATACGGGGTAGTGGATATTATTCATATATCACCACTAGTCTGTAACCACGTGATAGTTCACAATTTGTTGAATTCGCGTGGCTCACACAAATTTTTTAATAAATATTTTAATTAATTAAATAATTTTGCCTTCCAAAGTCGGGGATAATATGCGAAAGTGAAATTACTTCATTCTTTATGGTTCTTCAATCTTTATTAAAAGTAATTTTTTTATTGTAGCATTATAAGAAATAACTTATTTGGCAATTTTTCGCTCCACAATTGTAGTATTTACATTCCTAAAATTTAATTTAACCTTTCGTACGCATTTTGACATATAAGTAGTGTTTATTCCAAACACGCAAAGAAAATTAGTCTTTAACATAGTTGAAGCGTTAACTTGATTACAGACCCGGCTTAAATAAATGAACTAGGATTACATTTTGAATCTTAGTAAAGTATATTGAAACAATAATTGACGCTGCCTAATTACTTAGAAACCCTACCTAGAAACGTCGTATTAATAAATTTCTATAATTGTTATTAATTAAAGTTAAAAAGTTATATACGTCCCACTGCTTGACACAGGCCTCCTCTCATTGCTGAGTGGATTTTAGAGCAAGGAAATGTCCGCCGCGCTGCCCCAATACGTGTTGAAGAACTTTACATTCTTCATTATTCACACTTTACTTCTTTAGATCATATTACATCTTAAAAAATTTTTTCTTATTTCTCGAACGTGCAGGTTTCCTCAGGATATTATCCTTCACCACTGAGCACATAGTAAATCAGCACTTAAAATTGAAATTAACAATTTCATTGGTCTCGGCGGCGATCGAACCTGGGTTGCTCGCGTACTATGAAATTAACAGCGAGCGCTCAGCATTGAGCTACCACGGCTCAGATGTTAACCGCTTAGTTAATTATTAATTACTTGCTTGCGAGGCAGACGTTGTTCTCCGTAGATAGAGCCCATTATTTTTCCAGTGAACCCACGTTTTTTCTACGGTAACGAAACAAGCGCAAAAGGAATCGGAATCTTCATTAGTTAAATGCTAAATGTAGCTTTGAAATGTCAACTCTTGCTTTCTTTTGGGCATCTGTTAACATTCAAGGAACCCAGCGCGCAGCCTCCTTTTTGAATTTTAAGGCATGAGTTAAAATATACTGAAACGTCTCAAGGGAAATCATTTGAATCTCAGCTAATTAACGGATAGTCATACGTTAATCTGCCTTAACAATTTCTTCGACTTTTGTACGTTTTCTTGCGCAGCGGCTGTTGTTCGCCGCCCAGAGTGAGTGTCGTCATTGCAGGCGGTTCTGCCGCGTTTAAATTCATCGAACCAGTATACCACTGTAGGATAAAATGGAGCATTCTCTGCCGAAGTATACAGCAGTTCTTCAAAAACACATTTTGTAGAAAAAACGAAGTTCGAGTTTCTTCATTTAGCATAAGAATCAAATTCGCACCAAATGTGAAGTTTGAAAAAAAATGAAACATAATATAAACACTCACGCCTGTCACCCAGAGGGGTAGGCAGAGACTACAGACTTTCATTTAGCACGATCCTGACATACCTCTCTCGCCTCTTCCATATCCATATACCTACGCATACATGCTCGTCGGTTAAGGGTAGATACTCTTAATTTGGCCCATTTTTAATATATCGCCAATTTGGCCGACAAACTTTCGCCTAGGATGTCCCTGTCCGACTCTTTCATTCACTTATGCAACATATATTTGCTTTGTCAGTCTTTCCTCATTCATTCTTCAAGTGGCCTTAGGAATTTTTATAGCTTTTATAAAGGCTTTTGACACGATTAACTATAATTTATTACTACAAAAATTATATCATATAGGCATCAATGGTAAGTACTTGAAATTTTCAAATCAAGTTTACAAAGCCGTAAGCAATTAGTTAAAAATCGGTGAACATATAAGTCATTTCGCTTTACGCATATGACACAAGTGTGTTACTTTGGACACCATATTGATGTTATGTTACCACAAGTTATATTATATTTGCCCATAAAAATAAAAATTAATTACTCCCAATATTCAACTAATAGTAAATGACCAACTAATTCAAAAGAAAAATATCTCGATCTTGTTTTAGGTAATTACCTTAATTGGAAGCCACATTTACAAAAATCAGATCCAAATTAGCGCCACTTTCAGGGACTTCATGGGATAACTTCTTCCTGTAAACGTCAATCATTTATCACGATCATATATTATAATTCTTTAGTTAAACCTCATATTGACAATTTAATTGAAATTTAAGGGACTGCTGTTAAATCAAACTTGGAATTTATATAATCAGTTTTATTTCATTGCAAACTTCCAACACCGACCAAAAAGATATTTGATGATACTATAATAATGAATATTAGACAAACTTATAAGTACTATATTTGTATACAAATACATAAAATATTCAATAAAGACATCATTCAACTTTATTAAAAACAACAAATACAAAAAATAAAATGACGCAACGAAAACTATTTAATAACACGTCTACCCAAAACAATCTAACGGAAAGGAGAAGATTGAATTTTTAAAGTATCAATTTGTATAATAAATTACCGACGAATATAAAAGAAGCAAAAAGTATGCCTCATTTCAAAAAAATTGCTTTAAGCATAATTATTAAACTCACATTAATAAATAAAATTGCCAAGCATTATTCGTAGTCGTCCATCGTTTACGTATAGTGGTGTAGAAACAATCCACATTCCCATCCGCGAACATACCCGACGCACTTCAGTAACGAGGCAGATCCAACAGCACCCTGAATTCATTATTGTATTGAACACGCATGGTATTGTACTGTTTCTGCGTGTAGTCCACTCACAGACTGCTCTTGTGGACAGTAAAACGAGCAAACCTGCGAGCGATCATCAGACAATGCCCTGCGCTCTCTCAGTCAGCATCATGTTTCAGGTCAAAGGATACCATATGACCCAAGTACTTAAACTGAGACATCCTCCTTAACCGGGTACCGTATAACTTAATAGGTGGTAATTATGGGAGCAAGGCTTTCCCTTAAGCCTGGAAGACCATGCATTCGCTTTTCTTAACGTTATAAATGCTGACCGTGGTTTCTGACCATCGCACGACCTTGACCTGGTTTCGATGCCCAACATTTGAAGATCCTAGTAACTTCTTCGGGCAGTCCGGTAAAGACTATGAGGAATAAATTTAGTTTTTGTAAGTTTCGAAATTTTTTAGGTTTCATTATTTTGGTTAACAATTCCTATCATTTGATTGATCTGGGTTCAGTATTTACCGATTTCCGACCATCAGTGAAAATAAGCTGTGTGGTAAAATAGCGAAAAGATAAAATTTATTTCAATATTACAAGTAGAATATAGAATGTTGCTCCCTTTTAGTTATGATTTAAAAAATATCCCTCACAGGTTTTTGCTGGTTCTTCCCTAGATACAAGTTTTTTTACCGAAACAGTGTTTTCAGTTAGAATTACTTGAATTCTATATTGAATAAAGTTATTCTGTTTATATGTTGTGAATTGTGTCGTTGAATAAATAAATATAAGAAATCATTATGAATTGTAACGCATGAAATCATTTATTTCTTTTTGCCATTAAGTAAAAAGTACTACTACTCAAAAAGGGTAATAAATAAGAGCAAACTTATAGCATTTATACGTCCCACAGTCCTCCAACCATTTCTGATACGGTTATGGAGCTGGTCTATCGCGCGACTTCAATTCCTGTTATAAAGGTGATATTCAGGCGGATTAGTAGTATGTAAATGGTGTGACTGTTATCTATATATATATATATATATATATATATATATATATATATATATATATATATATATATATATATATATATATATATATATATTCTGCTGTAAAAAGATGACATTAAAGTTAGACAATATGCTTTAAACTAGTTTTCCAATTAATTCCGAGAATTAGTGTGAATTATAAACACAATGTAGAATATTTTGTTAGCACAAAGTACATAATTAGTTGTGGTACAATTGGAGTTTGAAACAAAGTGAATCTGTTTACGGATTAACATGGGATATGTTGTTTATTTTACATATCATGATTTAACAGACAATGTTTGCTTCTCGTATCAATAACATTATTTTCATGGTCCAGTTTGAGTATAAATAATATGTATTAGTTCAGGAAACATTACATTGAAAACTTCAAGTTCCGAACTTATGGTGATTAATGATGATTTATTTGACGCCATGATTTATTTGAAGCTGATAGAATTTAAGAAAATAATACGAATCACAGTCAAGTATGTGCATCACAGAAACTTTCTGAAACATGTTTGGCTAAGCAAAGCTTTCTGTTGAGACTGTACTTCCGTGCTGGGCCCATGTTACCGCGATATCTGTATCACACTTCACGTTGTGGATAAACAAATTTTCATAGGCGCCAATTGCTAAAAGCACTAACAAAAATAATGCTTTTAAAAAAGATGGCATTTCAATTCTTCTAGTCCTTAACTATATTTTGAGTTACAAGCCAGACTAATAGTTCGCTACGAACTTTCATATCATCAATATACTGTCAATTACTGTCAATAAACTATAGTTTCTATGTGTAAGATGTCTTAAAAATAAAAATGAGACAGAAATGATCATATTTGTATTTAATAATATCTAATAGAAAAATGATAAAAATAATAATCCCGATAAATAAATGTATATTTTAGGAGCAGAAATTTATTAGATAAACATAAAACATAACATAAACACTCACGCCTGTCACCCAGAGGGGTAGGCAGAGACTACAGACTTCCATTTGGCACGATCCTGACACACCTCTCTCGCCTCCTTCACATCCATACACCTACGCATACATGCCAACACAGCATTGTGAATTGCCATACGTGCCTTTTTTGACACATTTTGACTCTTCACAATAGAGTGCAGGGCCCCATTTACTCTATTTCCCGCATTCACTCGTCGTTCTATATCCTTATCATATCTCCCATCCCCGCTAAATACGCAGCCCAAATATACAAACTCATCTACTTGCTCGATCAACTCCCCCTTCTATTCTTATTTCACAAATCGTTTTACTTTCTTCTCTTTCAAAAACCATAACCTTCGTCTTACTTGCGTTCACTTTCATACCCCTTTCTTTAATGATCTGTTCATTAATGTAACCATCATTTGCAACTCGGCCGCCGACGACGCAAGGATAACTTGATCATTGGCGTACAAAAGGAATTTGACGGTTAACTCACCCATTCTTAATCCGCATTCTTCAACTTTCAAATTTTGCAAACAACTGTCCATAAATAGGTTGAACAGTCACGGGGAAGCCACACAGCCCTGTCTGATACCTTTATGGATGTCAAACCAGTCCGAGTAGACCCCGTTGATCCTAACACATGCACTAGAGTCCCTATAAAGATACTCCAATGCCTGTATCAAGCCAGCGCTCAACCCAAATGAGTTCAGTGTTTGCCATAGCACATCCCTATCCACTCTGTCATAGGATTTATCCAAGTCAATGAAAGCACAAAAAAACCTTTTGGTTTTTCGCCAAAAACTTCTCCGCGATCATGCGCATGGAAAAGACTTGATCTGTACATCCCATTCCCTTTATGAATCCCGCTTGCACATCCCAAATTTTTCCATCAGTTTCTTTCATGACCCTTTCAATCAGTACCTTAGCATACAGTTTTCCCACAATACTAAGAAGGCTGATGCCACGGTAGTTTTTACAGTCCTGCTGCGACCCTTTTCCTTTATATACTGGGACTATCACGGCTTTGCACCAGTCTACCGGTACCCGCTTCAGTTCCCAGCATAAATTAAACAAGGTGTCTGCCACGACTTCCTCTCCAGCCCTTAGCATTTCGAGTGAAACTCTATCATATCCGGCAGCCTTACCTGCTTTCATGCTTTTCATTGCTTTCATTATTTCATCTATACTTATCTCGCTACCTCTTTCCTCTTCTTTCGTAGTTTCTACTTCACTTAGTACACACGTTGTCTCCTCACTCATAAACACGCTTTCAAAATATTCCTTCCATCTCTTTAAACACAAAACTTCATTTTTCAGAATATAGCCATTCTCGTCTCTTATAACATTCATCATAGGCTGTTTTGAATGTCCCATGGCAGTTCTTACAAGTTTCCAGAACATTTTAATTTTTTAACGGTAAAATTTATTAGAATTTATTAGATTATTAAAGAGACCCTGTCCAACAGTATAAACTATTTACGAGCAGTTGATGATGATTATGGTGGTGATAACGGTGATTTAATTTTAATTATAATGAATAATATACATAATCATCAGTAAGGGGTACATGAAGGATACAAAAATTTATAATATACTGCGCTTTCCAGCTCACCTCAATCAGCCAGACTATATATAGCAGTAGTTAAGGAAGTTTGTTAAAGAATAATATATATAAACGACCTTAAAGGAGCATTCACGTGGCGACGTAAGTATAAATCGACTATCAAACAGTAGAAATTCCAGTTGATTCGCTTAGCAAATATCACGCGTTGCAATTTGCGAAGAAGGATAAAAAGTCGAAGTCATTTTCTGTCACTTATTGTAGAACATTGTATGCTCTGCTGCGTCAATTAATACGTTTTGAATTAAAAATGAATGTTGCAATTTAGGAGTTAAAAAATTCTAACATCCCACTGTCTCACAAATTTGTTGTCACATATTTTATATAGGTACGTATACCGCAGGGAAATAATATTTGGAAATTTTATTAAGAAATTCTAAAGAGTAATCATAAGTTCTTAATTACTGTACCTTTGAGCTAACCACATATGTTAATCTAATTTATGAAACTCGGTCAAGTATTTATTTTCATTTTTTTTCTTCCAGATTATTATTTGACACACTGATACACTTATTTGACATTATTTGACACACTGATCGATTTCCTCTTTCAGACTTTTGCAAATATCAACACTCATATTACAACAGATGCGGTCCTGTCGCATGGTTTGTAGAAGTTCGTATGGAAGGTCGTATGGATCGCTCTGCGACCAATCAATTCACGACCAAACATGTTGCATGTCGTATAACGGCGCCTCTACACGTTGGCCAACACATTGGAGAATGTAGTGGCTAATAGCATCGGCCAACGTGTAGAGCGGGTGTTTGGGCTTCATTGGTATGTATTGGAACGATGGCCCAGAAGTTGGCGCAAGATCCGTGTGGTGTCGGTTTTTTACAAAAGATTAAAGGATTGTTGGCAGAGTTTGGCCACCGCGTCCACACGTTGGGCGCGGGTTTAGTTTGCTACAAGCTCCCAGAGTGATTACACGCACCTGATTTAAATTTTATATTCACGCTTTGTAGGGTGGATGCCCCAATTACTAGCCTTTTAGTGCCAATTTCAACTTTAAACATTCCTACTACTTCAGTTAGCGCGTTTTAATTATTTTTAAACATTTGTTTTAATCGATAAGCTATTTATCAAAAAAAAAATAACATTTTTTTACAATCAGATTATTACGAGAACAATTTTAAAATGAAAAAAAAAAGAAGCACGTCGTTTATACGTGGTAGAACAATGCAGTTATATTAGAAGTATAATTGTAGCACGAATGGGTCGGCTCGACCGGGGAAGGACCACGCACTCACAGAATATCAGCGTAAAATAGTACACACACAGCTTAATGATGATGTGTTTCGTATAGTGAGTGTAGATAACCAGAGACGCTTTTTAAAGGAAACGAGACATTTCTTCTTAGTCCTCACGGGTGACAACGCATCTGCATTTTGATTCGTAATCGAGGATAGGTGTAGATGTCTGTGGGCCACAGTAACCACGTGTGAAACGTGTGCTCGTTTGTCACCCTATCCTATAAAAGAACGTCGATTTCTTATAATTTACTCGTGCAAGTTTTCGAATCACCATCATCATTACAGCTCTTCGCAAGTCCACTACTGAACATCCTCCTCCACAGACTGCCGCAAAGCATGGTCCTTTGCCACTTTCCTTGTCATAAGTTTTTCATTTATGTTCTAAGTTATAATTAATACATATTATTAAGTCAGTGTTAATTATATTTATTGCTATTGTTTTTGTCTTTCTCAAAAATAATTAAATTACCAAATAAATTATAAGATGTTTTTTATATACATCAAATGTCTGATAGAAAAGCAAGTACATGTTTTGCTAAACTTTAAAATCAAAACCCAATTTAAAGACATATGCTAATCGATTATAACTTTAAAATATGTTTAGTTCTAATTAATGGTATTTATTCCAATTTATGACGCATGTAAAGAATAAATAGAGCTAATCGTATATCTATTTACAGCCCCATTAATATCCACTATTCTTTTATAATTATTTTATAAAAACGTCAAGTATGGGGGTACTTAACGTTAAGTACCCCCATACTTAACGTTTTTGGATTTTCTTCTGTATCTCGGAGGCAGTTTACAAACATAAATTGCACAAGGACACACATCCAGACCCGGAACAATTATTTGTTAGACATACAAATACTTGTTCCGTGCGGGATTCAAACCCGCGGCCCTCGGCGCAGCCACTCATTGCTAAGCCACTGCGCCACGGAGCCGTCGTCTAAAGTAAAATAAATTCGTCCGCATATTGCCTGAACCGAAGCAAACTGAACGACCTTCCAACGTGTGGATGCCGTCAAAAACTATCGGCCAATATCTTCGCCACTACATTCGCCACTGTGTTGGCCAACGTGTAGAGCCGCTGTAAAGTTGTTGAGATAGTTTGTCGGACCGTCGCTTCATGAATGGCCTCCTTTACACATAGTTGTTGATTATTTAATTATTTATTAGTGTTAATTATCTATATACCTGTCTCTATCTATTATCACTAAGAAAAAAAGAGAGAGAGAGAGAGAGAGAGAGAGAGAGCAACTTTAAGCATTTCTCAAACTGATTACTCAATACAAGTAACGCTAAAAATAATAATAATTCCGTAAATTATGCACAATAAAAAAATAGACAACAAATGATACAACATTATGTGGAGCAACATCGAAACATGACATACTTCAATTTGAGATCATAAACAATAATATGCACAATAAAGTAGACGTTAATAAAATCTTCCGACGGTGCCGGAATTGCTATAAGAAGTTTATAGTTTTGCATTATAATATTGTTATATTACTATGCGATAAATTGTATTTCATTCTCATCAAAATCGTTATGAGTATATTACTATGTATGACAAAATCATAATGTTTTATTAGCTTTTAAAAGCTCCAAAATATGATAAGATATTATTTCAAATTTGTTTTCTGTAGAATTTGTCCCCATTTTTTCTAACCTCACGCTTTTTATTATAATCATAATAAGCTGTACACCAGCTATTATACTTGTCTTTTCGGATTTGTAATTACAAGGCCTGGTTTTAATTTATCTGTATCATTTGTAAATTTTCAATGTATTACAATACTTGCTTTTTATAGACAATTATTACTTTGAGATTATGTTTCCTCATTTTCAATGTTGTCTTTTTTATGATTTAATGACTGTTGTTATTTTTATTTTGCTAAAATGCCTTAGTTCAAGAACTTAAGTTTAGTGAATCTCGTAGATCAGTCGTTCAGTCACCGCTTAGTTTTTTTATATATCTAAAGTGATGAACGAACCTACAGTTGGTCTTTGTGATAGGTGGCTACTGTAGCTCGTACAGTACCTCTTGCAACCAGCTTCAAACAAAGAATGTCACAGATGCAACGTTACCACTGAGGACTAAAGAAGAGTAAACGAGGTATGCTACTGCTATAAATAAATGTACAATATTTAAAAAAATCACTTAATAAATAAAATTCACAGAGCAAGAGTACATAGGTACTAGATATACATTCAGGCAAACAACTACCTTATACTATTACATTTAAGTAAACGAAAGAAAAGGAAGTTTTGAGTTTTAGGTATAATGGACAAGCTAAGGTTTCAAGATTGCAAATAAAAAATTTCATAATGAGTGGTCCGCTATACCACATAATTGCAGGTGGTAATGAGGTTCAGGACTCAAAAATAACAGCATACAAGAAGCACTCATTTTGGAATTTTAATTGCAGCGACGTCTTATTCAACGCCTCTATTCAAATATTTGGCTAGACGTTGTGCATGTTGATTTAGAAAAAATAAATAAACATTAATTTAAAATTGCTACAAGTAGCCTCCTTGTATATTTACTAACCATTTTATTTGTCAAAAAGTACTAAATATTAGAAATTTTAACTGTACTGAAGTCCACGTTCATGATGCATATTTCACTAAAAAGTCTTTACAAAATCAGTATTAAGCGACGAAAACAGTTTTTCCAAAAAAATAAAAGGATGCTACCATCTTTTCTATTGACATTAGAATGTTTTCTGATTTCAATAGCCGCGAATCATCCTTGGAAGGAATCAGTGTTCTCTAGCGAGGATTTAAGGTTTATCAAATCTGATTTAATGACGGCGTTGATCCTGTACGTGTTCACAGACTGCCGACTTCCCACAGTGTCGATTCTTCACATAAGCTATGTGTGCTTTAACGCGGTTTTTTATTTATCTCTCAGTTTGACCACAAAGTTTTGTTGTAGTTGGGGATCTAATTCGGTTGTGTCGCATAATATGTCATTTTCAGGCGGGGGCGTATTCTTTAAGCAGGTGCGGCTCATTTTTTTTATTACAACCTATTAAAAGTCCACTGCAGATGATAGAACTTTTCCATTCATTGCCTCATAAGATCATATTTGCCATAGCCTACCTTACCACTGTCATGATTGGGAAGAGTGTTGGCAATGCAGTTTTGTATATATATATATATATATATATATATATATATATATATATATATATATAGTACCCGGTTGACCGGAGCTTTGCTCGGTATTTTTCGCTCGGTTTTTTTTTAATTCGTGAATTTTGGAAATTATATTTAGATACAAATTACATACTGATGAAATACGAATAATGTTTTGTGATCCTAGCGACATAATAGAAAAAACTGAACTGGTTATTTGAATAAAAAATCATGAAAGCAATTAGTTTAATTTAAATTGTCGTGTTGTTAAAAATACTAAAAAAAGGGCTCGAAAAAATAGATTTTTTAAAAAAAGAAAGGAACTTGAAAAAAAAAAGTCGGTCGGTCGGTCTGGGCTCGAATCATGGTATTACGATTTTGTGACCGCCCAATATACCAATTAAGCTATTTGTAATCAAAGTAAACTGTCAAAATTTACCTTCTTATTCTAACGATATTGTAGCAGTTTTTCATTGCCTAAAAACACGGACAAAAAGACATTTTCTAAAGATAAATCCTAGCTAGATCGATTTATTGCCCCCGAAACTCCTTGGACACTTTCATGAAAATCTTTGGAGCCGTTTCCGAGATTCCGATTATATATATATATATATATATATATATATATATATATATATATATATATATATATATATACATATATAAATATAATAAAACTAGAAATAAACTCAAAAAACTAATAGAATCAAAACGAAATACATACTATCTTAATGAAATACATAATAACTTTAAAGATACAAAAAAAGTTTATAAAATCATTAACCAGATGTTAGGACGAGTAGCATTATCCATTGACGAGGCGATACTGAAGGCTTTTGACGGACAGGACCTTACCACCAAAGCGATAGCTAACAACTTCGCAAACAGCTTTGAAAAGGCAGTTAAAGACATTGTTCCTCAATGCAGCTTAAAATTAACCAAACCACTAACTTATCAGAGACCGGTGGATTCAAGTATTTTGTTCAAAAAAGTTTCTCAGAACAATGTTAACGAAATTATTAAGAGACTGAACTCACATAAGGCTCCTGGACCTGACGGTATTAGAGTAGCTGATCTAAAAATGGTTGATAAACATATATCCTTACCCATTGCCAATTTAATTAACTGCAGTATTGCGTCTGGAGAATATCTCGACGACCTCAAAATAGGCTGTGTGAGACCTGTTTTCAAAAAAGGGCAAACACGATGATTACTCCAACTATCGACCAATCACTCTGCTTTCTAATATTGATAAAATAGTTGAAAAAGCTATCTGTGAGCAGATTCATAATTTTTACCGCAAGCACGAAGTAATAAACAAAAACCAGTACGGATTCCAAGCAGGTAAAAGTACTACGGACCTTCTATGTAAGTTTACAGATGAGGTAAACGAGCATTTGAACATTAAAAAATGTGTTCTGGCCTTGTTTACTGATTTTTCTCGTGCCTTCGACACGCTGCAACATCAACTTTTAGTCCATAAACTGGATGATTGTGGTATCCGGGGTCCGTTACTTAATTGGTGTAGAAATTACCTCCAAAATCGTACATTTACGGTTAAATTAAATAACGCGTTCAGTGACCCTAAGAATGTGACAGAACGCACGGCCCAAGGATCAGTACTTGGCCCGTTGCACTTTTTATCTTATGTCAACGAGATGAATAACTATCTGAAACACAGTTCCTGTTACCAATTCGCAGATGATACGTGTCTTCTCGTTTCGGGTAAGGATATCTCAAATGCGTGTAATGCTCTCCAGGCCGATTTAGACATGATGATACGATGGTGCCATGACGTTGGTCTAGTGTTAAATGCCAATAAAACCAAACTCATGATTATCAAATCTCCGTATATGAGGTATCCTACTCCAAAACCATTAATTGTTCATAATCACGACTGCCTCCATCAACTAGGAACTTGAGAATGCCCTACAATCGAAGTTGTGACCTCACAAAAATACCTTGGCCTTATAATTGACTCAAAGTTTAACTGGAACTACCACATTGAACAAGTGTGTAATAAGTTGCGTCAGTTTCTAGCCAATATAAAAATCCTAAAAAATCGCATACCCTTCAAAGTAAGACTTATGCTTTACAACTCCCTGGCTGAATCTTATATTCAGTATGGCTTGTCGAGCTATGGTCGGACGTACAAATCATATTTAAAACAGATCTATGATCTTCAACTTAGTATTCTCAAAAATATTATATCCCCTAATATACGTATCCTAATAGGTGATGATGAAAATGCGATTTTTAAACATTGTAAAATCTTACCAGTTTATGACCAAATTAAATTCATGTTATTAAAAAAATATTTCTTTTGCGACAGTTTAAAATCATATATAGAACATCCAGTACGTACGCGCGCTATGACACAAAACCGACTCCGGCATATCACTGCTAATAATGTGTACGGGCAACGGACGGCTGCTTATCAGGTATCGCATTTAATAAATAACTTACCTTTCGATGTACGCGAAAAAGTATCACAACAAAACATTAAAACTAAACTGAAAAGCTTTTTTCCTATCTAAATTATGAATACATACTATATCTACTTAATAATAATAATATACTACCTGCCTAGCTCTTACTTTTACTTTTACCTTGCCACTTCTGACTTTAACTAAGTTGTTAACTTACCTTTTTAGTCTTTATATTCTTGTTACACCTTCTACCTACTCATATACCTAACTATTGAATTAGACTGTGTTTTGTACATAATTCGCTTACTTGAATTTAATTATTTAGCATCAAGGTAAACCTCTGTGGTTTTTAGATGTTAATTAAGCCTATATTGGAATGTAATTTTTTTTTGATCTGATAAATAAATAAAATATATATATATATATATATATATATATATATATATATATATATATATATATATATATATATATATATATATATATATATATATATATAAAAAGATAAGAAATGGAATCGTCACTATGAGGTCTATTTAATTTTTACAAAATAAATAAATCAACGGACTATCTACTTCCTATTGCAGCTCAAAGCCGTAGGTATTACACAACAACAACTTTATTATAACTATAGGAAAACTTCATTTCGAATCTGAAAGGATATTTGAAGGGACGTGACTCTCGGAAAAATATATAGCTGACATGAAGCACCGTCTCTTCGAGAAGTCTGCAGTCTGTGAACATGTTCAAGATCGTCCCCACCATTACATCAGGTTTGATACACCACGAATTCTCGCAAAAGAATACCAATTCCTACCAAGGATGATTCGCGAGTATATTGAAATTAAAAAACATTCTAACTTCTATAGAGAAGATGGTGGACTGCCATCTGCTTGGGGTCCTATAATTAACAAAATTAAATTCAAACCCAAGCATACCACCGCAAGACTTCAAGCTACTGTAAGCTCGTACTGCGTAGATCGGACCAAAAATTAATATTCAAGGATTGAAATCAGCTATCTTTGACATTCGGACTTCAATAATCTCAATGAATGCCCCTGTGCTGAAAAAAGCATACGAAACATCGGGAATTAAAAGAAGTTATAACGTATACAAACGCGATAAAATCTGTATAAATAGTTTTACTCAAATTAGATGATTATTTATATGTGTCTGTTATATTTTATAAGGTTGAGTTGTAACTGTTGATAAAAAAACAGCCAACTTGTAAGCTTCTTATCACTTATTCTCAATACGTTATTTGTGAAGATCAATTTTGAATAAAAGCATTTTGATTTTCATTTGACTTTGAATTTTTTTTTGTGGCGGCCTAAGAGAATCACTGTCCTAATCATCCCCGACAAAGAGAAAACAAACAGGAGATGAGCATCAGCAACAGCTTGAGTTTCTTATAAGAATATGAGATTACATTTTTGACTTTTTTTTACTTTTTCAATGAATACTGGTGCTCCGATACATTCATAGCCGGATTTCCTATGGTGTCAAAATTGTACCTAGGGTAGGCTGTTTAAAGGTAAAAGGGGATTAAATATACACATTAAACGACGCCATAATAAAAGTATATTAGCTTCACCGCCTGCCGTAGAAATTCATGAGTCTTTTAGTAATATCCCCAATGACACAAATTTTCACTTTTTTCGGAACAATTGTACAATTTTCATAGTAAAGTTCCAGTGGTTAAAAAAATTGATGAGTATTTGGTAATATTAAATCTAAATTATTCTCCCATAAGCTAAATAAGAATGGCTTACATACTCTTTGTTAAGTAAGTTTTTCTAAGGGTATCGATCCTAGTATTCTTTTTTTTTATAGGATAGGGTGACAAACGAGCACACAGTCCATCTGATGGTAAGTGGCTGCTGTGACTCATTGATATCTACATCTATCTTCAATAAAGAATCAAAATGCAGATGCATGGTCATCCGTGACGACTTAGTAGGAATTCTTCTTTTCCAGTTAAAAGGCTCGTCGGTTCTTTACAATTACCATACGAAACACAGCAGTGTTTCGTATGGTAAGTGCTATTTTACGCCTGTGTTTGTGAGAACGTGGTCCTTCCCTGGTTAAGACTACCCATTCGTGCTACAACTATACTACTGATATAGCTGCAGCATGGCTCTACCACGTATAAATTCTCTCAAATAACTCCAAATTGTGAATTGTATAAAACTCGCTCAGATAAAAGCATATTCATAGTGAAAATCAAATAACAATTATCATTTTTTTTGAAGTGAAATTAATCTAGAAAAATTCAAGAGATCAAATGTGACCGCACTCACCCACAGCACTTTAATCCATCAATACTTATTACTACTACTTTCCTATGAAGAAGTTTGGCATTATAAAATCAATATGAAATTTTCTATTTTTTGGTAGAAGAAAAAGTCAATTAGTCTATGGATATTTATTTATAATATCTGTTCATTTCGTACGGCATTTTCGTCTGAATGTTATTGTATTGATTTCTGGATTTCTCTGGTGTTTTATTAGTGTATTAGCATAGTGTTTTATTATAAAATTGTAATGAAAGTATTTGTGTGAATATAATTATCTTTTACGTAAATAAATTCGAGTAATATATGTAGAAATAATTGTGGTTTTCACGCTGCCGACATCCGCTTGGTATAATAATACAATAAAATATTTTTGTAATGAAGTAAAACCTGACTTTTGGTTAGACCACAGAATAGAAAATTTTGTATAGATTTTATAGTGCCAAACTTCTTCATAGAAAAGTAGTCGCTAAATATAAGTTTTAATGGTTTAAAATGCTGTGGATGGGTGCGGTCGCATGCGACCGCTCGGGATTTGCCAGACCCATGCGACTGCATGAAAATTTAAGGGGGATTGAAACAAAACAGTAATGGTTTTATACGTTTGCGGTCTCGCACAACTGACTGTTAAGTGTCTGATATAAGTGGTATGTTAACATATTAAAATACTACTTAATTCATATAACTTAGATATAATAATTCATTAGAAGCTGCATATAAGTTAGTTATCTTAAATTATCATTATATTATATTCGACTAATTTTGGCAATAACTGATGAGAGAGGGTTAACATGATGAGGAAATTTGTATGACAAGATAACCAAATATTAAGAGGTTATGTGAAGTCCGTTAATAATCCAGTCAAAATAGACATTTGACTTAGCCAAAATTCGCATAGAGCTGAAAATAGGCAGACGTTAAATACATCATTATAAATAAAGTGTCAAAATCTCCTTAGATCATACTTGTGCGATAAAATTTATTCAAGGTCAAACGTACAAAATTAAGTTTTTTTTTTCCATTTTTCTGGAAAACGGTAAGTTTCGTCGTGAAAATAGGTCAGACAAAATTTGTAATAATAATAAAAATAAAACGTAGACATGACCAAGTTGCTACAATTGTCCACCCACAAACATTCATTCATTTTAAAAAAGTCGCCTATTATAAATACATTCCCAGCACTATTTTAGAAAGTAATTCCGTCAAAATATATTGGAATAGGACAATTATAACAGACAAGACTATACATTACAATGAATCGGACATAACAATACTAGATAAAATTAAAAAATCTGTTTTTATAATAGACATAGCAGTTTGCAACACACACAACTTCATTACTACACATTCGAAAAAAAAAAAACAAAGTATGTAGACCTGGCTATCGAAATAAAAAGGCAATGGCAAGTAGACTCCGTAAAAATCATTCCTATCATCATATCTACAACTGGTGTAGTTCCAAAGACCCTTCAAACCATCCTCAACATGTTTCAAATGCCTAAATCCACTCTTACACTTATACAAAAAGCAGTCCTACCGTTTCACACGTAAATTTCTTAACTCATTATCGTCATCATGTCTTTTTTTTTGCCTGCACACTACGCTAACAGCCTTAATTCACATTTTTTAGAATAATTGAGACAAACGAGCGCAAAACCCACCTGATGATAAGTGGATGCTGTGGTCACTAGATATCTATATCTATCCTCAATTAAGAATCCAAATGTAGATGTGTTGTCTACTAAGACAGAAGTCCTAGGTACTTACTCACTCACCATATGAAACACAGCAGTATTGTGGTGCTATTTTACGCTGGTATTCTGTGAGAGCGTGGTCCTTTCTCGGTCGAGGCGACCCATTTATGCTACTACTATAATAGCTGCGGCGTGGATCCACCACGTACAATATTAATTTTAACTTCTAACTACATCATATCACGCATTATTAAATTATTATAATATCTTATTAACATTGATACTTCCCAGGACAGAGGTTTTTTTTTGCGAACCAGTGATAAATGAAAAAAATTGACTTTCAATAGGTATTGTTTAAAATGTACATTGATTAAAAAAGTTTCTATTTCCACTATGCGAACCTAACTTACTGGCACTACTAGCAATGCTGTAGCAAATAACATCTCGGCAGGCCGCATGGTAGCTACGAAATAATGAGAGGAATGATTTATAGGTCATTTCGGTGTAACTAGTCTCGCTACAAACAGTGTTTTCAAGTAACCTTGAAGGAAAAGTTAACAGTGAAACTAGAAAGTAACTTAGGCGTGAATTTCATAATAGGCTGCGTGAAATCAACACCGACACTCAGCCTTTAGTCTTTATCATTAAAAATACAATTTCTGTATTTTGTAGACGTGCAAGTGTTTCTCGGTACGTTAACCACTGGACACGAAGTAAATTTGCATAACATTTACATATACATACATATGCAATAAACAATTGTATTAACACCGACGGGGATCGAACTCGATCTCACATATTATCAAAAAAAAATAATAGTACTAATAACTAATCTTTATTCGAATTAAATATAAGGTCAGGCCAGTATAAGGCCTGTTAACGACTAACGAGTAACGACTAACAATGACTCAAGCTTTTAAGTTTTAAAAGTAAAATTAACTTAAGAAGTTTCACACATAGTAGCCTTACTGTTAGTATAATAAAAAAGTTTTCTCGCAAAAGAAATTGTATTTTTAATTCTCCTTTTCTTTTTATTTTAAATCCCATTGCTGGACGTAGCTCTTTTGTATTATGCTGAAGAATTTGCCATAATTTCCACGCTTGGCACAGGAATTTTAGTACCAGAAATCTTGCAATTCGAATGCCGTTGCCGTTTTATTTTAAGTATATCTTGCACTTAATAATAATAATTACTATAAAACCCAACCTGTCGGAAGCCAGGAGTTCATTCTGGCCTTTTCTACCCCTCTTACGACATGAAGTGAACAAAATGAAGCGATGATATAAATAAAATTATTATATTAAAGCGAAGATATAAATCGAATTTTAGTTTGTTTTAATTCATTAAAAAAACTGATTAATCGTTCATCTCTTTTTAAAATGCATCTTTTCTTGCATTGAAAGAATAATCATGTTTCAATCGTTGAACATTGAAATGGATTGTTAAAAAGGCTGGCAAATATTTTTAAGTTTAGTCTGTGGTTAATTATTTCTACTCATTGTAACTAGTCTAACAATCGCAGTCCATATGGAGCCGTTCATCCGAGATCTATGGGCTGATTAAGATGTATAATTTAAAAATATAAACGAATTCATATTTAGTAAAAGTAATATTTGTAAAATGTCTGAATAAAATCATAACAAAGATAACATAAAAGCTACAGAAATTTATTGTTTTTCTGCATTATAATATAATGGTTATTATGAATATATACATTATATAATAAAATCATATTTTAGTTCACGTACCGATAAATACAATACCTATTACCAACGTCTGATTGGTAGATTAGCGCTCTTAACATTTCGCATATGAATATGGAATTTTTTTTGTTAAATAAAAAGTGCGATTTCCTAACCTTATGTTGTTGATTACGCTCCCAAGTATAAACTCTACAGTGGTGACCCCGACGTGATTATGAGTCATGACACCGCGGACGCGGGCTCCCATAATACTGGGCTTAGATATAACGAACATGTAAGAGACGAGAAAGGCATGTCAGGATCGTGCCAAATGGAAGTCCGCAATCTCTGCCTAGCCTATGGGTCACAAGCGCGAGAGTATATGTTTGTATATAATTACGATAATTATTACATAATATATTTCTTTCGAGGTCGCAAGTTCGCAAAATTATTAAAAATTAATATAAATCCATGTAACAAATTTGGTAAACTTTGGAAGACCTTTTATTTATCATAGGTATTAAACAATACCGTAATTACCGTCTAAAGAAAAATAAAATAGATTTTGATACAAGACAAAAGCAAAACGAAACTAGCCTCAGGACCATATAACGTTAGTCGTTGTACTGCCTCCAGAGAAAGAAAAATTAATTAGATTTATATCCTTCGTAATAGTCCTCACTAAGCTGGAAAGTTTTGTCTGCTGAAACATTTCAAATGAATAATAGAAATCTTATTTCAAATAAGAACATGCTATTCACTGATCTGCTCCACTTTCTCATACGTTACGTCAGTGAATAAAACTATATTTTAATTACGTATATTGTGTATAAACAGTTAGAAGATAATTAAGGGCATTTAAATCACATTTTTAAAGCTCGTAACATAAGATGAAAATAAAGATTTTTATCACATACGACGACGATAAGCCAAAATTGATTGTCTACTGACCGATAAAATTGTTATAAATCTGTTATTTATTTAATGTGTTTTTACTTTATTTTATTTCGATTATATTATTTCATATACTGACATTACTGCCTACTTAAAATGACTCTTGGATTTATGAAATGTAATGATGGGGACGATCTTGAACATGTTCGCAGACTGCAGACTTCCCGCTTTCTGCGAACATGTTCAAGATCGTCCCCACCATTACATTAAATTTGATAAACCACAAATCCTCGCAAAAGAACACCGATTCCTACCAAGGATGATAAGCGAGGCTATTGAAATTAAAAACATCCTAATTTCAATAGAGAAGATGGAAGAGTGATGCCATATGCTTGGAATCCTATAATTAACAAAATTAAACCCAAACCCAAGCATACAACTGTAAGACTTTATGATACTGTAAGCTCGTTTTGCGTAGATCGGACCAAAAATTAATATTCAAAAACTGAACGTAGCCAGACTAACTATGAAACTGGGACTATAATTTATATATAAATTACTAAATTCTATAATTTAGTAATTTATTCATGGTGGTGCCTAATGACCGAATTTTAATTGCAATTAAATATCTTCGCACGTTGAAACATGGTTGGCGGTATATAAAAACATTAATAGGATACTTGTTTATCTGAAAAACAATAACGTTTTCAAGAAAAAGTGACAGAGGCCAGGTGGTGGATTCTATTCTGTTCTATAACCTCTTAAAAATAGTGGAAAACCAGTAAGTAGGTTATAATATGGAGGCGATTCTTCCTCGTCATCGTCTTCATCAATATAATAAGTCCGCTGCTGGACATAGGATTTCCCAGTTGCAGGGAGGATTTGCCTAAATCGCTGTGATTGTCAGGCGGTTTGAGAATTGCAGTACCAGACGTCTCGAATCTTTGGCTCTACTGTCCGTCATTGTATTTCTCCATACATGAAAACCCAAAGTATTTATGTCTGGAGGAAGCTAGATGTTTATACTGCCAACTTGGTACGCCCTTTTACCTAATTCCGTTCTAATTCTTAGTGTGTCCTCTATATTATAGCTTATATTAGAATTTAAAAACTTAAAAAACACGCATAGATGTAATGAGCTCATCATCGTTGTGACAATACTAGCTCATACTCATAAAAATATTGTATTGTCATCGGTCCCTAATATGTGTGCAAAATGTAGAATTATTCAGAGGTCTGGAGGTATCACAGTACAAGTCATTTTAGGCATTTATTAGGCATTTTTTGGATAAATAAAAATAACAACAATCATTAAATCATATGAAGGACAAAACTGAAAACGAGGACACATAATCTGAAAGTAATAATGGTCTACAAAAAGTAATTATTGTAATACAATGAAAACAAACAGACAAATTAAAGACAGGCCTCATAATTACAAAATACAAAATGCATGTATAGATTGCTGATATACAGCTTATTATGATATTAGAAATTGTATGGCCAGAAAAAAATGAGAACTAATAGCTGATGTATAACTTATTCTGATGATATTTGTAAGTGTAGGGTCAGAAAAAAAAGGTTATATCTTATCATTTTGTCTTAATTTAAATATTGAATGGGAAACCAATCTATCATAGAGCAAGTAGCTAGCTAGCCCTACAAAATGTTAGTGTGCTTGCCAATCTTGCTGGCTCTCCAATTGTTTGTTGTTCGTGCCCGAGTAATGCGAGCATGTTTCACGCCTGCACTTCCGAGGGAGAAGGTAGAGGTCAAAGAGCTGCGTCCCAGGGTTCACTTTGAGCCAATTTTTTTTAAGTATAGGTGGAGAAATTTGAAAGAAGCGATAGCCCATCACTTAAATAATATCAAAACCAATGTCCCATTAGTTACCTTTTACAACAAGCTAAGGAGTAGCACAATTTGCACATTCTTTTTTTGTTACAAGTCTCACATGGATATGGGAACTATAAGTTCCAGACCAACTTGAGACATAAATGTTAACTTTAATTATTCACGAACTGACAAGTAATTTTATACTTATTTCATGTTATAAATGTTAAAGTATTTTTATTTGGATCGCTTGAACGGTACATAACGATAAACAGTATTGTTAAAAAAGTTAAAGTTACGGACTGTATACATCCCACTGAGCACTGGCCTCCTCTCATTTTACATATCTTCGGATTTTTTTTATTTCTCAGACACGCAGGTTTCCTCACGATGTTTTCCTTCACAGCTGAGCGCGTGGTAAATTAGCACTTAAAATTGCAACTAACTATTTAATTGGTGCCGGGGGATTGAACCCGGGCTGCTCACGTACTGCGAAATTAACAGCGAGCGCTTAGCCACTGAGCTACCACGGCTCAATATACAGCGAACATTATAGTGGCGGTGTAATAATATCCACTTCCCCATCCCGTTCCGAGTGTGTCGTAAGAGGCGAGAGAGGGAAACTGAAACAGGTGATGGGCAGCATATAATTATTTAACTCGAAACTTCCACGGGATTAAATATACACGGAACTTCCTAACAAGTACGTTTGTCATTAAGAATTATTTTTTTTAATCTTAATGGTGTACAAATTCTACAGAAAGTAAATAAAAATAAACATAAACACTCACGCCTGTCACCCACAGGGGTAGGCAGAGACTACGGACTTCCATTTGGCACGATCCTGACATACCTCTTTCGCCTCCTTTACATACATATATCTACGCATACATGCTCGTTGGTTAAGGGTACTTCTAACGTGGCCCCTTTTCAAAATATCGCCAATTTGGTCGATAAACTTTTTTCTAGGGCGTCCCTTCCCGACTCGGCCGTTCACATCTGCCATATAAATTTGCTTTGTCACTCTTTCCTCATTCATTCTTTCTACATGACCGAACCACCGAAGCATTCCTTTCTTAATCCTGGTCACAACATCATCTTGCATACCACATTTATCTCTTATCACGCAATTTCTCACCCTGTCATTCAGATTCAACCCTAGCATACTCCTTATAGACCGCATTTCTACAGTATTTATTCTACTTTCGTGCTTCTTCTGCCACACCCAGCTTTCACTACCATACATTAAAGTAGGGCCTAACACAGCATTATGAATTACCATACGTGCCTTTTTTTGACATATTCTGGTTCTTCATAATAGAGTTTAGTGCCCCATTCACTCTATTGCCTGCATTTACTCGTCGTTCTATATCCCTATCATATCTACCATCCCTGCTAAATACACATCCCAAATACACAAACTCATCCACTTGCTCAATTAACTCTCCTTCTATTCTTATTTCACATACCGTTTTGTTTTCCTCTCTTTCAAAAACCATCACTTTCGTCTTGCTTGCGTTCACTTTCATTCCCCTTTCTTTTAATTCCCAGTTCATTAATGTAACCATCATTTGCAACTCAGCCGCCGATGATGCAAATATGACTTAATCATCGGCATACAAAAGGCATTTGACGGTTAACTCGCCCATTCTTAACCCACATTCTTCATTTTTCAAAGTTTGCAAACACCTGTCCATAAATAGGTTGAACAGCCAAGTGGAAGCTACACAGCCCTGTCTGACACCTTTTTGGATGCCAAACCAGTCCGAGTAGACCCCATTGATCTTGACACAAGCACTAGAGTTCCTATAAAGAGACCTTAATGCCTGTATCAAACCAGCGCTCAACCCATATGAGTTCAGTGTTTGCCATAACACATTCCTGCCCACTCTGTCATAAGCCTTTTCCAAGTCCATGAACGCACAAAAAACTTTCTGGTTTTTGGCCAAAAACTTCTCCGCAATCATGCGCATGGAAAAGACTTAATCTGTACACCCCATTCCCTTTCTAAAACCCGCTTGCACATCCCAAATTTTTCCATCAGTTTCTTTCATAACTCTTTCAATTAACACCTTAGCATACAGTTTACCCACAATACTAAGCAAGCAGATACCACGGTAGTTTTTGCAGTCCTGCTGTGACCCTTTTCCTTTATATATTGGTACTATAACTGCTTTACATCAGTTAGTTAAACAAGGTGTACAGCAGGTCTGCCACCACTCCCTCTCCAGCCCTTAGCATCTCGAGTTGCTGCCTTACCTGCTTTCATGCTTTTCATTGCTTTCATTATTTCATCTACACTTATCTCCATACCCCTTTCCACTTCTTTCGGAATTTCTAGTTCATTTAATTCAGACGACACTTTACTCATAAACACGCTTTCAAAGTATTCCTTCCATCTGTTTAAATTCGTAGCTTCATCATTCAGAATACATCCATTCTCGTCTCTTATAGCATTCATTATAGGCTGTTTTGTATTTCCCCTGGCAGTTCCTACGAGTTTCCAGAACATTTTTATGTTAACCTGGAAATTATCAGATATCCTTCTATCATTCTTATCCGTTCTTTCTTTCTTTTTCCTTTCAAAAACTTCTTTTACTTTCTTATTTAGACGTCTAAATTCTGCCTTTTTTCTTTCAATCTCATCATTCATACCAGAAAAATTACCAGCTTTGGTTGCTAGTAAATCTAACCATGCTTTCTTCTTTGATTCAACTTCCACCCGTACCTCATCATCCCACCACAACGTATTACTTTTCCTTTCATTTGTTCTCTTACTTACACCACATACTTCAGTGGCGGCATCCAGAAAGTAAATTTGAAACAAAAACTTATCATATTTTGGAGTTTTAATAAACTAATAAAACATTATGATTTTGTCATACATAGTAATATACTCATAACGATTTTGATGAGTATGAAACAATTTTATCGCATCGTAATATAAAAATATTGTAAAACAAAACTATAAACTTCTTATAACAACCCCGGCACCATCGCGTCGGAAGATTTTATTGACGTCTACTTTATTATGCATAATATTATTGTTTATGATCTAAAATTGAAGTATGTCGTGTTTTAATGTTGTTCCACATAATGTTGTATCATTTGTTGTCTATTTCTTTTATTGTGCATAATTTACGGAATTATTACCATTTTAGCCTTACTTGTATTAAGTACTCAGTTTGAGAAATGTTTAATGTTGCTCTCTCTCTCTTTTGCTTCTTAATGGTAATAGATAATTAATACTAATAAATAATTAATAATCAACGATCATGAGTAAAGAAGGCCATTCACGAAGCGACGGTCGGACCAACTATCTCAACAACTTCATACGACTTGCGATGAGTTTGGTCGTGAATTGATTTTTCGCAGAGCGATCCTCACGACCTTTAATATGAAATTTAACGAAACATGCGACAGGACCGTATCTTTCGCAGTTGATATTTTCGACGATCTGAAACAATAAACCAATCAGTCTGTCAATTAAACTCAAGGAAGGGTGTGTCAAATAATAACATGGAAGTAAAGAAATTGAAATAAATTCTTGACCGAGTTTCGGTCTTCGGACCCATACGTGCTATAACTATACTACTATATAACTGCAGCATGGCTCTACCACGTTTAAAATATACTAATACTTGAACTTGGCAGAGTGTATTGCGTTTACCCCTTACTGAAATTATGTGTATTATTCAATATAATTAAAATCAAATCATCGTTGTTACTACCGTAATCAAAATCACAATCATCATCAACAATTCGTAAATAGTCTATACTGTTGGACAGGGTCTCTTCACTAACCTGATAAATTCTAATACACTTCTACTCCGAAAAGTTACATTTATTTATCGGGATTATTTTTTTGATTATTTTTCTGTATCATATTGAATATAATATAATCATTTCTGTCACATTTTTTATTTTTAAGACATCTTACAAACATAAACTATAGTTTATTGACAGTAACGCATGTTGGTAATGTTTCAGTTTGTAGCGAACTATTAGTCTGTCTTGTTCAAGATAATAGTTACAGAACAGTAGAAGTGAAATGCCAATTTTTTGAAAAATTTATTTTTTATTTGTGCTTTTAACAAATAGCGTATATGAAAATTTGATTAGCCACAACGTGAAGTGCGATACAGATATCGCGGTAACATGGGCACAGCACGGAAGTACAGGCTCAACAGAATGCTTAATCTTTGGCCCAACATGTTTCAGAAAGTTTCTGTGATGCAAAAACTTGACTGTGATTCATATTACTTTCTAAAATCCTATAATACACAAAAAAATTGAATTAAATTATGGCGATACTTTAAAATTACGGATATTATTAATTGCCGTAAGTTTGGAACTTTAATTTTCAATGTAATGTTTCCTGAACTAATTCATATTTTTACTCAAACTGCACAATAAAAAAAAACCGTATTGTTACAAGAAGGAAAAATTGTCTGTTAAATCGTGGTACGAAATAGACAGCATATCCCTTGTTAATCCGTAAACAGATTCACTTTGTTTCAAACGTTGTGCTAACAGAATATTCTACATTGTGTTTAGAATTCACACAAAGATTCGGGATTCATTGTAAGACTAATTTAAATAGTATCATCCAACTTGAATGTGATCTATTTACAACATTATATATATATTGTATTTCCCAAAAATCAAAGAATTGTTAAAGGAACAAAATCTTGTAGCATAAAACAATTTTTGTTACAAATAAAGACATTGGAGCGTTTTGATAAAGTAACATGGTAACAGACGTTCACAAAATGTTGATATATGATCATAGGCTGGCAATTGTAAAGTAACAATTAATAAACATCACAGAAATTTAATAATACGACTTTTCTCTTGTCTTGAAAAGTGACTTGTGTTTTGTGTCAATTAATGTTTCAATATACTTTACTAAGACTCAAAATGTAATCCTAGTTCATCGTTCATCTAATTCTGGGTCTGTAATCAAATTAATGCCCGCGAGTTATGATAATATTAAGTATACTGTTGTGTGTGAAATGAGCCGTGGCAGCTCAGATGGTTAACGCTCGCTGTAAATATAACAGAACGTGAGTAACCCGGTTTCGATCCCCGCCGGCACCAATGAAATTGTTAATTGTAATTTTAAGTGCTGATTTACCACGTGCTCGGCGGTGAAGGGAAACATCGCGAGGAAACCTACATGCCTGAGGAATAAGAGAAAAAAATATTTCGAAGACATGTGAAGTTCGCCAACACGCATTGGGGTAGCGCGGCGGACACTTCCTTGACCTAAAAACCTTTCAAAAATGAGGGGAGGCCTGTGCCCAGCAGTGGGACGTATATAGGCTGTAACTTTACTTTATTTTACTTAAGTATACTGTTTGCTGTATAGTAAGCCATGGTAGCTCAGGCGCTAAGCGCTCGCTAATTAGTATCCCTTGTTCGATCCCCACCGGCATCAATTAAATTGTTAATAGCAATTTTAAGTGCTGATTTACCACGTGCTCGGCGGTGAAATAAAAAATCACAAGGAAATCAGCATGTCTGAGAAATAAGAAAAAAATATACCGAAGACATGTTAAGTTCTTCAGTATGCATTGGAGTAGCGCGGCTGACATTTCCATGCCCTAAAATTCTCTCAGAAATGATTTATGAGAGGAGCTGTGCTCAGTGGTGGTACGTATATAGGCTGTAACTTTAACTTTTTAACTATACTGTTTGTCGTACCGTTCAAGCGATCCAAGCAAACATACTTTCACATTTATAACATAAAATAAGTATTACGATGAGAATTTTAGTACTCACGGGTGATAACGCATCTGCATTTTGATTCGTAATCGAGGATAGATGTAGATGTCTATGAGCCACAGCAACCACTTACCATCAGGTGGACTGTGTGCTCATTTGTCACATCTTATAAAAATATTATTAAACAACGTGAACATTATTAATGTATCATCAAACATCAATAAAAATCTAAGAAATTTCTCTGAGCAATATAAATAAAAGTTGAAATTAAAGACATTTTTAATTTCATATTCAATTTTGTTCTGTAATCACTGTTTAGCTCATCGTCGTTATCTTTGAAAAAAAAAATTATTTTCATCTTATTTTATGAGTTTTAAATATGTTATTTAAATGCAAAGGGTATTTTATTACTAGTATTTTAGTATTATCTTCTGTTTTATACACAATATACGTAATTAAAAACACAGTTTAAAATACAGTTTTATTCACTTACGTAACGTAAGGTAAAGTGGAGCAGATCCAAGAGTAACATGTTCTTATTTGAAATAAGGTTCCTATTATTCATTTGAAATGTTTCAGCAGACAAAACTTTCCAGCTTAGCGAGGACTATTACGAAAGATATAAATCTAATTAAATTTTCTTTCTCTGGAGGCAGTACAACGGCTAACGTTATATGGTCCTGACGCTAGTTTCGTTTTACTTTTGTCTTGTATGAAAAATCTATTTAATTTTTCTTTAGACGGTAATTAGGGTATTGTTTAATACCTATGATAAATAAAAGGTCCTCCAAAGTTTACCATACTTGTTACATGGACTTATATTAATTTTTAATAATTTTGCAAACTTGCGACCTCGAAATGTATATATTTTACAATAATTATCGTATTAATATACAGACATATAGTCTCGCGCTTGTGACTCATAGGGTAGGCAGAGATTGCGGATTTTCATTTGGCACGGTCTTGACATACCTCTCTCGCCTCTTGCACATTCGCAACATATCCAAGCATAGTATTATGGGAGCCCGCGTCCACGGTGACATGACGCATGATCATGTCGGGGTCACCACTGCTGGGGTTCTACTTGGGAGCGTCATCAACAACACAGGGTTGGAAATCGTACTGTGTATTTAACAAAAAAAAATCTACATTCATATGCAAAATTTGAATAGCGCTAATCTACCAATCAGACGCCGGCAATAGGTTTTATATTTATCGATACATGAACTAAAATATGATTTTATTATATATTATATATATTCATAATAACCACTTTATTATAATTCAAAAAATACAATAAATTTCTGTCTCTTTCATGTTATCTTTGTTATGAGTTTATTCAGACATCTTACAAATATTACTTTTAATAAATATGAATTTGTTTATATTTTTAAATTATACATCTTAATCAGCCTGCAGGCCTCGGACGAACGGCTTCATATGGTTGTTAAGCTCGTTACAATGAGTAGAAATAATTAAGCATCGAATAAGCTTAAGAATGTTTGTCAGCCTTTTCAGCAATCCATTCAGTGTTCAACGGTTGAAACAGGATTATTCTTTGATAAAAAGATGCATTTTATAAAGATATGAAAGTTTAATCAGTTTTTTTAATGAATTCAAGCAAAATAAAATTTAATTTATATCATCGCTTTAATATAATAATTTTATTTATATCATCGCTTCATTTTGTCCACTTCATGTCGTAAGAGGGGTAGAAAATGCCAGAATGAACTCTTGGCTTCCGGCAGGTTGGGGTTTATAGTAATAATTATTATTAAGTGCAAGATATACTTAAAATAAAATGGCGACGGCATCCAAATTGCAAGATTTCTGGTACTGAAATTCGTGTACCAAGCATGACAATTATGGCAAATTCTTCAGCATAATACAAAGGAGCTACGTCCAGCAATGAGATTTAAAAAAAGAAAAGGAGAATTAAAAATACAAAAGAAAACTTTTTTATTATACGAACAGTGTGGTTACTACCTATATATCCGAAAGTTGAGTTATGGTTAGTAGTTAGTCGTTAACAGGCCTTATACTGGCCTGACCTTATATTTAATTCAAATAAAGATTAGTTGTTAGTATTATTATTTATTAAGTTATTATTTGATAATACGTGAGATCAAGAGCGATCCCCGTCGGTGTTAATACAATTGTTTATTGCATATGTAAACCGGGCACCGGGCACGAAGTAAATTAGCATTTACATATGCATGTAAATGCTAATTTACTTTGTGCCCGGTGGTGAACAACGCGAAAGACACTTGCACGTCTACAAAATAGAGAAATGGTATTTTTCTAAAGTCTGCCAACATGCATCAGGATAGCGTGTCATTTTTTTTTGCTGATTTAAAACTCTTTTAGAATACCACGACTGAACACAGGCTTCCTAGTATTTCGGTACAGGCCGTGAGACGCATATAAGGTTGAAATTTTTTTTAAATTGTTCGCTGTATTTATATAATAGGAAATTGAAAAAAGATATTGATGAGAAAGTAAGCTCTGTAGCTTCACATTTCACGCCTGTCACTTTCTAGTTTCACTGTTAACTTTTCTTTCAAGGTTACTTGTAAACACTGTTAGCGAGACTTATTACACCGAAATGACCTATAAATCATTCCTCTCTTTATTTCGTAGCTACCATGCGGTCTGACGAGATGTTATTTTCGACAGCATTGCTAGTAGTACAAGTAAGTTAGGTTCGCACAGTGTTAATAAGATATTATAATAATTTAATAATGCGTGATAGTATGAGGTTAAAATTAAAATTGTACGTGGTGGACACACGCTGCAACTATTATATTTGTAGCATGAATGGGTCTCCTCGACCGGGAAAGGACCGCGCTCTCACAGAATACCAGCGTAAATAACACCACAATACTGCTGTGTTTCATATGGTGAATTTAATAAGTACCTAGGACTTCTGTCTTAGTAGACAACACATCTACATTTAGATTCTTAATTGAGGATAGATATAGATATATATTGACCACAACATCCACTTATCATCAGGTGAGTTTTGTGCTCATATGTCAAACTTATTCTAAAAGAAGTGAATTAAGGCTGCAAGCCACTGTAACGTAGAAGAAAAATGCTCGCCTAAAAATTTGGCATTGAGTAAATCATCTCCTTCCTTGTATTGAAAAATGTTCAACAGATATCGTTATTTAAAAAAAAAAACAAGACAATGATATATATAATATTATTATAATGAATAATAAAATGGTAATTATTCGTCAAAGGTCAAATAATTAAACTATTAAATAAAGCATAAAGTCACGCCAAATATCTAAACTATATTAAATAGGGAGGTATAAATAAATACGACGTGATATAATAACTTCTAAATTCAGTGTTAATACAAAGTGTGTCATAGTACCCCAGATAAATAATATGTGAAATAAATGTAGTTCATTGAGTTTTTGTAAGTTTTGAGATTTTTAAAGTTTGGTTATGTTAGTTAACTATTTCTGTTATTTGACTGGTCTCGGTACAATATGTACCCGAATTTCGACCATCAGTGAAAATTAGGGTTGTAGTTTCACCGCAAAGTCACGCTGAGGTGACATTTTTGGCGTGACCTACAGCATACTATAACCAAACGATGAATAGTAAATTGTATCGTATAAAAAAGTATTTGTTTCTTTTTACCATTAAGTTAAAAATATTCTTACTCTAAAGGGGGTAAAAAATATAAGCAAAGTCTTTATACGTCCCACAGCCCTCCAACCATTTCTGGTACGGTTATGGAGCTAGTTCATCTTGCTGCTTCAATTCGTGTTAACGGACTTCACATGACCTCTAATCTCCTCTTTCGTATCGCAGATGAAAAAAAGTTACTGCCAAAATAAATTAAATATTATGTACAAAAGTTAACAAAAAGTAACTCAGATGGTTAACGATTGCTCTAAATTTCACAGTACGCGAGCAACACGGGTTTGTTCCCCGCCGGCACCAATAAAATGGTTAAATGCAATTTTAAGTACAGTGTCTGAGAAAAAAGAACATAATTTTTTTTCGAAAACATGTGAAGCTCGCCAAGACGCTTTCATCATTGCCCTAAAACACTCTCAGAAATGAGACGCGGCCTGTGCCTGTGAATTTAACCTTTAACTAAAACTTATATGCAGCTTCAAGTGAACTATGATCACGAAATAAGCTATAATTTCAAATATTTATGTTATATTAATCAAGCGATATTTTAATATACCTACAACTATAACCTATAACTTATATCACACATAACAGGCAGTTGTGAGATACCGCAAACGTATAATAACATTACTGTTTTTTTTTTCATTTAATATACTTGTAAAAAGGAATTTTTTTCCAAATTATATTGTCTGTGCATATCGACATTAATTTTATTATTTTCAGTTTTAATATAATTAATTTCGCTTCAAAATTAATCACAATTGTTCTTTGATCTTCGCGGGTCAAAGAAAAATCTTCGTGATAACTTAGCGAGTTTTATACTATTAAAAATTTGGAGTTATTTGAGAGAACACTAGGATCGATACACTTTGAAAAACTTATTAAATAAACAGTATGCCAGCCATTCCTATTTCTCTTAAACACACACATGTGTATGTTTATGAGAACATTTGTACTCGTATCCAATTTAGATTAAAAGTTTAAAGTTAAAATTAAAAAAATGGTCTAAAATATTACCAAATAATCATCGAAAGATTTTAATTTTTATTTACCACTGGTTCGGGAGATACTCCTGTCTGCAGGACAAAATTAAACAAAAGAAACGGGAAAACATTATTTGTGGAATAACAAAATATAATAATATAATACAATTACATACTATGAATAATCATAGAAACGGTTTGGTAGTGTTCATTTTATTTCCATAAACTATTGTATTCATATTGTTACAAAAACTGCACATCTCTTGTTTCTTTTCTCTTTGCCGCCCTTACAACATCCTCGAGGTAATGAGGGTAATGATTTTCTTATGCCGCCACTACAAAGCAAAAAGTCAGTGTCAAAATGTTTTTATTCAAAACTGACTGACCGATTTCCCTTCTGAGCCGCGTCTACGTGCTGTTTTCGAGAGTCATTACGAATCGTCTTGCACGCAGATTGGACGACTTCTATCCTCCTAAACAAGCTGGTTTTCGAAAAGGTTTTAGTACTATAAGATCGGTCTTGGCCTTTTCCTTCTCTCATCCTCAGGGTGACACGTTTTTCCCTCATAAAAAAAAAAAAAAAAAAGATCACATACACATCCTGCGGCAGATTGTACAGAATACCGAAGAGTACAATATGCCACTTTGCTTTACGTACGTGGACTATGAGTAAGCCTTCGATTCCGTAGAAATTTGGGCAGTGTTACAGTCCCTTCAGCGGTGGCAATTTGATTGTCGGTATGTCGAAGTGCTGAAGTGTTTGTGCAGTAGAGCTACGATGGCTATTTTAGTACAGAACCAAATACGAAACCTATCCAACTGCAGAGAGGTGCAAGACAGGGTGACGTTATCTCCCCGAAAATCTTCACCGCTACATTAAAAGACGTTTTCAAGCTACTGGACTGGAAAAGATACAGTATTAATATCAATGGCGATGGGTAAATTTGATTTGCCGACGATATAGTCCTTATGGCAGTATCGCTGGAGGACCCAAGAACTATGCTCAATGACCTCAATAGTGTCTCCCAGCGGATAGGCCTTTAGAGGAACATGGATAAAACAAAGATCATGTTTATTGTCCATGTCACACCAATGCCGGTAGTCGTTGGGAGCATTAAGCTCTAAATTGTTGACGAGCACCTTTATCTGGGACAAATAGTCTGACTACGTAAGTCCAACTTCGACCGAGAGGTCAATCGACGGTTTCAACTCGGCTGGGCAGCGTTCGGGAAGGATATATATATATATATATATATATACATAAGGATCTTGGCCGTGGCCCTTCACTGTTAGCCGTATGAGGACCCTCAAGATCGCTCAGCAAGCTATGGAGAGGGCTATGCTCAGAGTTTCTCTGCGAGATAAACTCTGAAATGAGGATATCCACAGTAGAACCAGAGTGATCGACATAGTCCAATGGATTAGTAAGCTGAAATGCCAATGGGCCAGCCATATAGTTCGAAGAACCGACAACCGTTGGGGAAAAAAGTTTCCGGTAAATGGGTTGTCCACATTCTTTATAGGAAATACAGCTACTACTCTCTGATTTCTACTGTCGCTATATATTTCTATAGCAATGCCTGCTTTGTTGCATGGCTTTCTGAAAGGTATTGTGAGTAAGGATAAGTAAAGCTACGAGGCTTTCCAACGTAGACCTCGAAGATGACATCGCATCGGTAGCATTTTTGTTTGATTTTTTGAACTTAAGTAGCCACTTACCATCAGTTGAATTGTAAATTCGCTACAGTCATGTTCTTTGTTTTTAATTATTTTTTCTGCTTTCCACCCTAATTTGTATCCCTTTGTCGCTTTTTACGACAGCCACAGGACGATATGAGGTAGTGCATATTCTTACACAGCCTCTAAACGGTCAAATGTGATATGTGCATCTGCAATATTTGCATGTGCAAGGCATCTTCATTCTAATTCGCAAACGATGATAGATGCAGATGTCTATGGGCCACAGCAACCACTTACCAGGTGTACACTTATCAGGTGTACTGTGCGCTCGCTTGTCACCCTTTTCCTATTAAAAAAAATTTTGGTTTTGAATTTGTCGCACAAATTCTGATTCATATTTTATGACGACATTCCTTTTTTATGAAATTCCGCATAAGTCTATAACGAATATCTTATTTGGCAATTTTCGATCCACAATTGTAGTAGGCGTTAAAATTTCATTCAACTTATTAATTTGCACGCATGAAATATTAGCATTGTTTGTTTCAAACAAGCAAACGAAAATTAGTCTTTAATATAGTTGAAGCGTTAACTTGATTACAGACCCAGCTTAAATTAATGAACTAGGATTACAGTTTGAATCATAGAAAGTGTATTGAAATATTAATTGACACTGCCAAATTTCTTAGGAAATCTACATAGAAATGTCGCATTATTAAATTTCTACGATGGTTATTATTTGTTATTTTAAAATTAAAATTATTAATAAATATTAATAATTAATAAAATTGCCAGCCTATAATCTTATATCAATATTTTGTGAACATGTGTTACCATATTACTTTATCAAAAAGCTCGAATGCCTTTATTTGAAATAAAATTGTTTTATGTTACAAGATCAGTTCTTTAATTTAATTTTTTATTTATCTTTTATTTATATAATGCTGTAAATAAATAACATTCCAGTTAGACGATATGCTTCAAATCAGTTTTACAATGAATTCCGAGAATTCGTATGAAAACTAAACACAATTATTTTGTTAGCCAAAAGTACATAATTTGTTGTGGTTTATTTACATTTAGAGTTTAAAACAAAGTGAATCTGTTTATGGATTAACATGGGATATGTAGTTTATTTCGTATCATTAGTTAACAGATAATGTTTCCCTCTCGTAATAATAAGATAGTTTTCATGATCCAGTTTCAATATAAATATGAATTTGTTGAGGATACATAGAAAACCAAAGTTGCAAGTGGCGCGATGACTGAATTCATATTGTTAAAGTATTATGGAATTTAAGGAAGTAACTAGAATCACGGTCAGGTGCGTACGTCGTAAAATTTTTATAAAAATGTTGTATCGCCCGAAACATTCTTTTGAACCTGTGCCTTCGTGCCATGCCCATGCTATCGCGATATCTGTATCGCATATGAATAATAAAATCATCACATACGTTACATTTTAAAAGCGCTACCAAAAATTGACATCTGAAGGAGATGAACTTGATTTCATACAAGTTTGGGCCCGGCGTGAACAAAATTAATTTATGTCTTATTTTTAAGATTTAAATATTTGATAAGTATGTCAATAAATCATATTCTTGCAGAATCTGTGGTTTTATTTTAATTTATGTTTTATGATTTTTAAGTTATGTAGTGAAATCACTCGTTCTCGTGATAAGTTGTTTAAATAAATTAAAAAGGACACAAAAGGATGCCGTATTGTAGAAATTATTAAATAAAGTAAAATAAAACTCAACTTATTTAAATTGTTAAATTATTTTCTGCAATCAATTATAAAATGTCATCTAGAAAAGCAGCCGGAGGCTGTAAATTATCTGTTCTATTCCTCACATAACCCAAGTATTTATTGTCCTGTTATCCAAGAGAAAAGCCGAGGGACAACTTAAAGTTACCAAGTTATGTCTCCTTCCGAACAGGCAATGTTCAATGACCATACGGCCTATTCAGTAGTGTTAGAAAAAGTTAAAAACGTTTCGTTCTTGCTATAGTAAAAACATAAGGTTTTCAGTTTAAAAAATGTTTTTATGATTGTTCCAAGGACAGCAAAAATAAAAAACCATTTAATTATGCTTATAATTTATCGTTTTATTACCTACATATTTTTGTATATCTGTACGGAACGATGTCAAGCACCCAATTTCGTTCATCTCCTAACGAGATGTCTTTAACTATATCTTGCGTATAAACAAAACCTATAATTCGCTACTAAATTGAGCATCACAGACATGGGTTACTTTACTATTGTTTCTAGGCGTAAGATGCTCTAAAAGTAAAAAATGAAACAAAAGTAATCCTATTATTGGTCAACATTCAATACAATATAAAAAACTACCGCAGTATTTATCCCGATTAATATACGAAACTTTTCGAAGTGGAAGTATAATAGAATTTATCGCTTAGAAGAATCCCTTTGGCATATCTCCTCTATCTCAATGCGCTCCCATCATTGCCTCAGCTAGCATCGGAATCTTAGGCGTAGACATATTGAATGATGTTCAGTTCCCATGTGGAAGGGAAGGCCAAATTGGCCTCTAGAAAGTATGGCGTGCTTTGTAGAGCGGGACAGTATTTCATACCGGCACACCGCTTGCAACTTTACAATGCACAGTTACGGCTTCCCATGGAATACTATTCTTATTTCTGGGCTGAGGAACTCCACAGGCAGTCCCAATCACATCCCATCCCCAATCCCTCCACTTGATCGCATCCACCGCAGAGCAGTTCGAATCGTCGAAGACCAAGCTTTTATTGAACAGCTTAACTCACTGGCGTTGCGAAGAGATGTTGCAACTCTTTGCGTATTCTATGGCATTTACCACGCCACGGGGTGTGCTCAGAGGAATTGTTCGGACTAATTGAAGGTGCTCAATTTCACCACCGCACATCGCAAAAAATTCGCGACACCATCCGCGATTTTTCTGGACCGATACGACCTTCAAGAATATGGCCTTTTACTCCTATTTGATAGGCCTGCAACTCATCTGCAATTCTCCGGTGTTGCAGTTGTCAACGGCAAGTTGTTGGTAACGGTAGTCTCTTACCATCAATGATCTGCATGCTCCTTTACCCCCTGCTATATAAAAAATCACCTAATTAGAGAGGCACTGTTCCTCAGTAGACTATTTACGAGCTGATGATGATGATTTGACTTTAATTATAATAAATAATAAACATAATTTCAGCAAGAAGTATAAAAAGGACACAAAAATTTCATCAAATGTCAACTTGATTACGCAATACACTCTGCCAATTAGCGAAAGTGGATTTGATGAGTTATAATTGGCGATTTATCTATAAAAATGTAAAACTCAAGTTCGGACTGGTGATAGAGGCAGTCGCCTTTTACCCAAAGACGTAAAAAGCGACCTGTTGATTAATACATAAGTGATCACAGGTACCTGAATCTACTGTGCTTTCCAACTCAACTTAATCAGCCAGAGCAGCGTGGTTATCACGGAAAAGCCAACAGCATATAGCAGAAGTTAAGGAAGTTTGTTAAAGAATAATAAACAATACTATTTGGCATTTTATTAAAAAAATCTAAAAAGTAATTATAAGTTGTCAATAACTGTTCAGAAACTTCGAGCTGATCTTACGCCTAAATCTCGTTTACGCAAGGATATAAACTAGGTATTTCCTTTTAATTTCTTTTCTTTCACGTTATTGTTTGACACACAGATATCCTTCCTTGAAATTAATCGACAAGTGATTTGCTTGGTCGTTCAAACCTTTGCTAATATCAACACTTATGTACGGTACGACAAATGCATTCCTGTCGCAAGGTTTGATGAAGTTCGTACTGAAGGTCGTAAGGACCGTTCTACGACCAATCAATTCACGGTCAAACTTGTTGAACTTGTCGCATACGACTGAAGTTGTTGAGATAGTCGGTCAGACGGTCGCTTCGTGAACTCATAGACGTTGATTACTTAATTATTTATTAGTGTTATCTACTGGATGGACATTTTTTACTTTTTACCGTTTACCGATTACCGATTTTATTTTTTACCGTCAGGAAAAAAATAGTGTGTAGTGTGTTTACATGTTGTAAACGGAGTAGGAACCTATGCCTATGGCACTGATATTTTACAAAAAATAAAAACAAATATTTTGAATGTAATGTTTGAAGAAAAATATTTTGACCAATTACTTTGTCCTTTTTCCTTGAGCCTGTAACCCTGTGAAGTGACAAGGTCAAAGGTGCCTACTAAATTAATGTTTTTTGTGCCGTTCGTAAAGAAGGGTGGATATGATTTTAATTTCGTTACATCATATTTTTTCCAGACGGTAAAAAAGGTTATCCAGTATATATGCCTGTCTCTTTCTATTATCATTATGAAGAAAAAGCTGTCTATTTATTATTTGAAAAAAAAGAGTAATGAAGAAAAAGAGAGAGAGAGAGACCAATTTTAAACATTTCTGGAACTGAGTACTTAATACAAGTAAAGCTAAAAATGATAATAATTTAGGAAATTATTCACAATAGAAGAAATAGACATCAAATGATACAACGTTATGTGGAGCAACATCAAAACATGACATACTTCAATTTTAGATCATAAACAGTAATATTATGCACAATAAAGTAGACATCAATAAAATGTTCCGACGCGAAGGTACCGGAGTTGCTACTAGAGGTTTATAGTTTTGTATTACAATATACTTATATTACGATGCGATAAAATTGTTTCATCAAAACAATTACGAGTATATTATTACTATGTGTGACAAAATCATAATGTTGTACAAGTTTTTAAAAACTCCAAAATATGATAATTTATTGTTTCAAATTTCTTTTCTGCAGAATTCGTAGTTAGTGTTTGAAAGTAGTAGTGTAGTTTGTGTTTAAAAATATTCTTAATAGGAAGAGTACCTAGTAGCAAGTTTCGTGTATATTTAATCCATGGAAGTTTAGAGTTAAATAAATATAGTATTGAACCATACGAGGTATTGAATATATATATATATATATATATATATATATATATATATATATATATATATATATATATATAACTGTATAAATTGAATTGTTATTAATATTATATTAAAGCAATGTCTTTATTCTTTACGTGACAGAACATCGTTGCAGCTACAGTAGTTACGTGAGGGTAATATGGTCATCCGGTTAATATGGTCACTATCTTATAACTGAAAAACTACAGCCATGTTTGCATAGATGGCTTTGTGATACGATAGCTCCTCGTCGGTCGATCTAATAATAAAGGGTGAAAAGGGCGCTGCTTTATCGACGCCATTTTGACAGTTGACATTATAGTAAATAATATTTTAGCCAATTTTAGTATGGTGTAGTGTAGTACCAAAGCTTCTCTATTTTTTTATTAATGTATTAGTTATAGTGTACGACTTTGTGTTTTTGTCTCTGCCCACCTCCTAGTTTTGTTTTTATAGAGCGGTGCCAATATTACCTTCACGTACCTTATATTATGGTGGTAGCACGAAATGGTCGGCTCGGCCGGAGGACGACCATGCACTCACAGAATACCAGCGTATTTTGAGTGCTAATTTACCATGTTCTCAGCGGTGAAGTAAAACATTCTGAAGGCATGTGAAGTTCGCCAATATGCATTGGGGTAACGCGGCTGACATATCCTTGCACTACAATCCTCTCAGAAATGAGAGGAGCTGTGCTCAGCGGTGGGACGTATACAGTCTGTAACTTTAACTTTTTTAACAATACTCGTACTGTTTATCGTGCCATTCAAGCGATCCAAATAAACATACTTTAACATTTATAACATGAAATAAGTATCGCGACATCACACAGTGAACAAAATAACTTGTTAGTTTATGAATTAAAGTTAACATTTATGTCTCATATTGGTCTGAGACTTAAGTTCCCATGTCCATGTGACACTCGTAACAAAAACAAATGTGCCAACTGTGCTACTCCTCAGCTTTTTGTAAAGGTAACTAATAGGATATTGGTTTTGTTATTGTTTAGGCGATGGGCTATCGCTTCTTTGAAATTTCTACATATATTATTTTTATTATATTTTATTTTATATCCATGTATTATTTTTTATTATATTTTTTTGCCTCGACGTGATCCAAGTAGCTCGCTACTCTGCGAATCTACCTTCTCACTCGGGAGAACAGGCGTGACACATATGTATGTATATTTTCACCCAATTTCTAAACTTCTAAACATGCTCGCATTAATCGGGCACGAACAACAAACAATTTGAAGAGCCAGCAAGATTGGAGAGCATTCTAATATTTTGTACAGCTAGCTATTCGCTCTATGATATATTTAGCTGCCCA
This sequence comes from Parnassius apollo, assembly GCA_907164705.1. Taxonomy (NCBI): domain Eukaryota; kingdom Metazoa; phylum Arthropoda; class Insecta; order Lepidoptera; family Papilionidae; genus Parnassius; species Parnassius apollo. The sequence goes on along the minus strand of CAJQZP010000667.1, from coordinate 1,824,503 downwards.
TTTAAATTAAGACAAAATGATAAGATATAACCTTTTTTTCTGACCCTACGCTTACAAATATCATCATAATAACTTATGTGTCAGCTATTAGCCTTACTTTTTTAACCTTACGCTTTCTAATATCGTCATAATAAGCTGTACATCAGCAATTATACTTGTCTTTTGGATTTTATAATTACAAGGCCTGGCTTTAATTTATCTGTACCTATGATTTATAGTTTTTGTATTACAATAATTGCTTTTTATAGACCATTATTACTTTGAGATTATGTGTCCTCATTTTAAATTGTGTAATTTCTATGTTTTAATGATTGATGTTATTTTTATTTTGCTAATAATGCCTAAGTTTAAGAAGCAAGCGTACATAGGTATACATTCACGCAAACAACTACCTTATACTATTACATCATTTAAATAAACGTAAAAAAGGAAGGATTTTTATAATGGACAAGCTAAGGTTTCAAGATCGCGAATAAAAAGTTTCTTAATGAGCTGTCCGCTATCACTCATAATTGCAGGTGGTAATGAGGTTCAGGACTCAAACATAACAGCTTACAAGAAACACTCACTTTAGAATATTAATTGCAGCGACATCTCATTCAACACCTCTATTTAAATATTTGGCTAGACGTTGTTTATGTTGATTAAGAAAAAATAAATAAACAGTAATTTTAAATTGCTTCAATTAGCCTCTTTGTATATTTACAAATCATTTTATTTGTCACAAAATACTAAGAATTTATTGAAAATTTATGGACATATAAAATATTTCCTTCAGACTTTCTGCAAAGTTAATTCAAAGTGAATCCTACGTCCAAGTTCGTGATGTGTATATTTCACTACAAAGTCATTAATTACAACATTAGTACAAAATGATGAAAAGAGCTTTGCCAAAAAAGTTGTAAGTGACAACTAAAGTGAAGAGCACGATTTCTGCTTTTTTACACGCTATAATTAATTAACTTGATCTGTATTTGTCCATGTATGTGTGAATGTAACGGAGGTTTGTACTGTGATATTTCCAGACCTCTGAATTATTCTATATTTTACACAAATATTAGGAACCGATGACAATACAATAATTTTATGAGTATGAGCTAGCATTCTCACAACGATGATGATCTCATTACATCTATGCGTGTTGTTTAAATTTTTTAAATTCTAATATAAACTATAGTATAGAGGATACACTTAGAATTAGAACGGAATTACGTAAAAGTGCGTACCAAGCCAAACGGACTCCAGGCAGGAAAGGAGTCCGAATAGTTGGCTGTATATCGATCTAGCTTACTCCAGACATAAATACTTTGGGTATTCACGTCTGGAGTAACCCGATGACGGACAGTAGGGCCAAAGATTCGAGACGTCTGGTGCAATTCTCAAACTCCCTGCAACTGCGGAAGCCTATGTCCAGCAGCGAACTTATTTCAGGCTGACAAAAACGATGACGAGGAGGACTTGCCTACATATTATAACCTACTTTCTGGTTTCCACCATTTTTAAGAGGATCTAGAGCAGAATAGAGTCCACCACTTGGTCTAAATATATGATGTAAGATGTCACTTATCCTGTGAAAATATTATTGTTTTCTCAGATAAAGAGGTACCTTATTAATGTTTTTATTTACCGCCGAGCCTATTACAATGTGCATAAACATTTAATTATACCTTATTTCAGTTTTCATTTGAGTAAACATCAGTAACCCATTCTCCCATTTGCTTTACATATATAATTTGCGAAATATTAAACGTGCGAATTTATTGTCACTACCTAGTTTTATTCTAGGTAATATAAGTTTATGTTTACTACCTTTGGTTCGACGTCATGAGCCAAATACAGTTTATGAAGGGTAATAAAATCTCAAAGCGAAGTTGGACGCGAAGTTGAATGGTAACAGAAATGTTATTATATTTTGTTACAATAAGGAAAAAATTGTGATACATGAATGGTGAAGATTCCTTTACGTATTTAGCTAAATATTTTATTTTAGACTTGTTAAATACCTATGTTGTTAATCCGGAAACTGAAGTTCTAGTAGATCTAGATAAGTTATGCTTCAACCGCCTTTTGGTGATGTAAAAATATGTGTTATCTAATTGCAGGTTTGTTGTAAAAGGCGATACAGTGAAACATACTAGGAAATAAACAGCAGCGACCTCCTGATCAGGAAGTCGCTGCTGGAGGCTGAGGATAAGTTGATAAACTCAAAATCATAAAAAAATCTGCGGATATAACTCGCCTGCCAACCGTGGCAACTATGAATAAAATAGAGTAATTGAAATGTATGAAAAGAAAATTTAATTTTATGAATAGAAAATTTGTATTCAATATAAATTACGAGAACACTTATTGAAAGATTTTTTTAATTTAACACAGTCCACCTGATGGTAAGTGGTTGCTGCGGCCCATAGACATCTACATCTATCCTCGATTACAAATAAAAATGCAGATGCGTTGTGAGGATTAAGATGAAATGCCTCGTTTCCAGTAAAAAGGGTCTCCGGTTATCTACACTCACCATATGAAACACAGCAGCATTAAGCTACTATTTTGTGCCGGTATTCTGTGAGAGCGTGGTCTTTCCCCGGTCGAGCCGACCCATTCGTACTACAACTATACTACTAATATAACTGCAGCATGGCTCTAACATGTATAAGTAATAGTTTTTGTAATCTTAGTCAATAGACCTGGGAAAAACCAGCAAGAAATCCAGCGGGACTATTTTCTGGAAGGCTTATATTCAGGATTGTACTTTTACAGGCTACAATGGATGGATAGAGAATGTAATAAAATGTTTATAAATAATTAGCATTAAAGATGCGATTACAATTATAATAGAAATGTCCGATTTTTCCCTTGTATGGATAGACTAATCATCTGTCTATCCATGAAATGAATACGCAATGAATGTTCTGCGCAATTCACATTATCCCACAGCATTTGCGAATTATCACGTTGAAAATTACCTGGTTTAGGATTCAGTAGTGGTTGAAGCCACGAAATCAGTAACCTAACCAAAGACATTTAGGTCATTTCAGTTATATGTAAACTTCTTACATGAAAATAAAATAATCATTTGATGAAATATCTAAAAGATCGTAAAAATATTTACTTAATAGTTTAAGGAAAGAGGAAAAACCTCAAATTCTGATCAGAGAAATAAATTACGTCCTTTAAAATATCTAATTAAAATAATTAGGGATTGATAGCTTCTGTAATACATTGCTAAAATTTAATATTTGTACTTAAGTACTGTGAATATTAATAATATACCCCATATCTTCCCGTGGGTGTCGTAAGAAGCGACAGAGGGACACAGAAAGGAGATGGGTAGCAGCATCTTCCTAATAATAACAATAACATAATAAAAAACTGCGGTTGCCAACCGGCTCGCCAAGCGTGGCAACTATGGCAAATATCCCCACATGAGCAACGACACAAATAAACGGCCCCCAGTCCCCGGCGGCCCCGCTATTCCTGGCTACGGTGGCGACCATGGTAACGGCGGGGCAGGGGGTGATAAGAATCTCCGGTGGAGGTTCGGTTGCCACCTACGACGACTCGACCTGGCAACGTAAAACGCACGCACCCTGAGGACTGACGAGAAGATACTGGAGCTGGAAGAAGAGGTAGACAAGTTGCGCTGGCATATTATTGGATTATCTGAGGTCCGAAGAGAGGGGGAAGACACGGTAATCCTCGAGTCCGGCAACTTGTTCTATCACCGGGAGGGCGACCATCTGTCCCAAGGAGGTGTCGGATTTATCGTCCACAAGTCTCTCGTCAACAACGTTGTAAAGATTGGGAGTGTGTCGACGAGGGTCGCGTACCTGATACTCAGAATCACCAAACGGTATTCGCTGAAGGTCATACAGGTCTACGCACCAACCTCGGCACATCCCGATGAGGAGGTGGAGGAAATGTATGAGGATATTTCTAGAGCCATGCATTCCTCCAAAACTCACTACACGGTGTTGATGGGAGACTTCAACGCAAAACTAGGCACAAGAGAAGGCGGTGAGCTGAAGTTAAGGAAATTTGGAGTAGGGCAACGGAACCGTAGGAGGCCAGCAGCTGGCTGACTTTATGGAGAAAGAGGGACTCTTTATGATGAACTCTTTCTTACAGAAGCGGCCCCACAGGAAGTAGACCTGGTCGAGCCCCGAAGGTTCGACAAAAAATCAGATTGACTTCATTATGACGACCAGACGCCAACTGTTCAGTGATGTCTCAGTGATCGCAAGGGTGAAAACCGGCAGCGATCACCGAATGGTTAGAGGCACACTGAACCTAAACGTTAAGTTGGAGAGGTCTCGTTTAATGAAGTTAACGCTCCGTCCCCCTCGTGCTCTAATCCAGAATCCCGAGACTTTTCAGCTCGAGTTACGTAACCGCTTTCAGTGCCTAGAAGATTGCAATGCAGTGGACGATATGAATGACAAGCTCTTGGAAACTGTCCATGCGGTCGGAGCTAAGTTCTGCAAGACCCGCCGCAGAAGAACACAAAAACTCTCCGATCACACTCTTAATCTCATGGCTGTTAGACGGGAGATGAGGCTGCAATCGTCAACAGATTTGACAGCATACAGGCAACTGAACAGACAGATCTCCAAATGCATGCGGCAAGACTTACGCAACTTCTAATACTGCTCGTATTAAAGAAGCGATCGAGCGGAACCAGGGCTCCAAAGTCTTTGCCAGAGATTTGTCTGCCAGAAAGAGCCAACTGTCAAAGCTGAAGACTGAGTGTGGCCGCATCGTTTCCGGAACACCTGAGATTTTGAGTGAGATTGTGAGGTTCTATGGGCAGCTGTACACATCATCGTTGGAGCCACACGCAAGTGTGAGTAACGATACAAGAGCAAGTCTTACCCGACACTATTCCGATGATATCCCGGATGTCAGTCTGACCGAGATTAGAATGGCTCTCCAGCACCTTAAAAACGGCAGGGCCCCAGGCGAGGATGGAGTTACAGCGGAGCTTCTGAAAGCGGGTGGAACACCGGTACTTGAAGTTCTTCAGAATCTCTTCAATTCCGTCCTCCATGGTGGCACTACTACGGAGGCGTGGAGCAGAAGTGCGGTGGTCTTGTTCTTTAAGAAAGGTGACAACGCTCTCTTGAAGAACTACAGACCGATTTCCCTTCTGAGCCGCGTCTACGTGCTGTTTGCGAGAGTCATTACGAATCGTCTCGCACGCAGACTCGACGACTTCCAGCCTCCCGAACAAGCCGGTTTCCGAAAAGGCTTCAGTACCATAGACTACATACATATCCTGCGGCAGATTGTACAGAAGACCGAGGAGTACAATCTGCCACTTTGCCTGGCGTATGTGGACTATGAGAAAGCCTTTGATTCCGTTGAAATTTGGGCGGTGCTACAGTCCCTTCAGCGGTGCCAAGTTGACTGTCGGTATTTCGAGGTGCTGAAATGTTTGTACAGTACGGCTACGATGGCTATCCGAGTACAGAACCAGAGTTCGAAACCTATCCAACTGCAGAGAGGTGTAAGACAGGGTGACGTTATATCCCCGAAACTCTTCATCGCTGCGTTGGAAGACGTTTTCAAGCTGCTGGACTGGAAAGGATACGGTATTAACATCAATGGCGAGTACATCACTCACCTTCCATTTGCCTACGATATAGTTCTTATGGCAGAATCGCTGGAGGACCTTAGCACTATGCTCAATGACCTCAATGGTGTCTCCCAACGGATAGGTCTTAAGATGAACATGGACAAAACAAAGATTATGTTCAATGTCCATGTCACATCTATGCCGGTAGTTGTGGGGAGCACTATGCTCGAAGTTGTTGACGAGTACGTTTACCTGGGACAAATAGTCCGACTAAGTAAGTCCAACGTCGACCGAGAGGTCAATCGACGGATTCAACTCGGCTGGGCAGCGTACGGGAAATTACAACACATCTTCTCGTCAGGTATACCTCAATCTCTGAAAACTAAAGTGTACAACCAGTGCGTGTTGCCAGTGATGACTTACGGATCAGAGACGTGGTCCTTCACTGCTGGCCATATGAGGAAGCTCAAGGTTGCTCAGCGAGCTATGGAGAGGGCTATGCTCGGGGTTTCTCTAATAGACTCAGAAATGAGGATATCCGCAGTAAAACCAGAGGGACCGACATAGCCCAACGGATTAGTAAGCTGAAGTGGCAATGGGCCGGCCAAATAGCTCGAAGAACCGATAATCGATGGGGAAGAAAGGTTCTCGAGTGGCAGCCTCGTACCGGTAGGCGCAGTGTAGAGCGACCCCTCACTAGATGGAGTGACGACCTGGTAAGACATGCAGGAAGTCGATGGATGCAGGTGGCTCAGGACCGTGCTTTGTAGTGTTACTTGGGGGAGGCCTATGTTCAGCAGTGGACCTGTGAAGGGCTGTAATGATGATGATGATGATGATGATGAATATTAATAATGCACGATTGATCAAAAATCAAGTAAAGATCCAAGAACTTATTTTCAGCAAGATAAATAAAATTTGAAATGAAAGGCATTTCTCTTTCCAAATTCATTTTTGTTCTGTAATCACTCATCTGTTTGATGCATCGTCGTAATCTTTGAATCTTAATTTCCATCTCATGATATGACTTTTAAAAATTTGATTTAAATACCCTTTATTATGAATATGTATTTTATAGACTATATATACGTTATTAATAGTTTAAAAAGTGTAGTTTTGTTCACTTAAGTAACGTAAGGGAAAGTGGAGCAGATCCAAGAATAACATGTTCTTATTTGAAATAAGGTTCCTATTATTTATTTGAAATGTTTCAGCGGACAAAACTTTCCAGCTTAGCGAGGACTATTACGAAAGATATAAATCTAATAATTTTTTTTTCTCTGGAGGCAGTACAACGGCTAACGTTATATGGTCCTGAGGCTAGTTTCTTTTTGCTTTTTTCTTGTATCAAAACTCTATTATATTTTTCTTTTAACAGTAATGAGGATATTGTTACGTTAAATAAAAGGTCTTCACAACCGAACTTGTGACCGCGAAAAAACTGATATACAATAATTCTCGTAATTACACACAAACATAAACAATGGCGTTTGTAACTCAGAGGAGTAGACAGAGATTGTGGGCTTCCATTTCGTACGATCCTGACATATTCATTCACATTAATTACACATCCAAGCACAGTATTATGAGAGCCCGCGTCTGTGGTCACATCACCTATTATCACGTGTCAACACTGTGTTGTTACTTGGGGGCGTTATCAACAACACAGTGTCAGATAAAGTGCTGTGTATTGAACAAAAAATCCCTACATTGGCTTATAAATTGTGCTTAGCGCTAGTAACCTGACTTTAAAGTCTACGCGCGAATCAACCACTCAGGGACCGGCCATAGTATTGTATTTATCGGTACACAAACTAAAATATTATTTAATATATATTAGACATCTGATTATTTCGTAATAACCACAATATTATAACTTAGAATTACAATCAATTTTCTCTTTCATGAGATCTATGTTTTTTATTCAGATATCCTACAAATATTACTTTGATAAATACGACTTAATTTATACACTTTAATTACGCATATTAATCAGCCCGTAGATTTCGAATGAACGGCATAATACGGACTGAGATTGTTAGGCTAGTTACAATGAGTAGAAATAATTAAGCACGGAACTTTTGTCAGCCTTTTTCAACAATCCGTCGCGGGATGTTGAAACTGGCTTATTATTTCATGATAATAATGTAACAATGCATGAAATGGATCATTTTATAAAAGAGTTAATTTTTTTTAATGAATTTAAACAAAAATAAAATGTAGTAAAAAATCTTATATTATTATATCTTATATGGATGACTTCACGCCGGCGGTTGCTGACGGCGCAGGACAATCCGTCGCTTCAGTTTGTCCAGCGAATGTCGTAAGAGGCTATGAAAAGGCCAGAATAAAATTACCTCCGATAGATGGCGGTTATGTTATATCCGATAGATATACTTAAATAAAAAGAGGTGAGGTTGTTTGGGAAGGTCTATCACTTTTTATTATATAAACAGTGATTTTAATTTTAAAACTTGAAAGCTTGAGTCATGGTTACTCGTATGACAAGCGCTGGTCTTATATTAAATTCAAATTAAGATTAAAAAAGAGAATTAAAAAAGCTGACTATGTTATGAGATACTCTTATTTATTATGTGATAATCCATAAAATCGAGTTGAAAAGTGAAGGAAAACATCGCGGGAAACACATTTTTTTTCAATTGTGAAGTCCGCCAACACGCGTCAGGATAGCGCGGCGCTGTTGCGGTCTTAAAACGCTTTTAGAATACCACGGCTTCTTAGTATTTCAGTACAGGCCGTGGGACGTATATATGAGGCTGTAAACCATTTTACTTGTTTGCTGTGCGTGTATAAAAATAAACTGAAAAAGATCTTAATTACAGAGCTGTTTATTGCTTCAACAATAGCTCCTATAAAGCAAATGAGCAATTAAAGGGTGAGTTTCGGTGTAAATTTCAAGCAGCCTATTATAAACTTCTCGCCCAAGTCACTTTCTAGTTTGACTGTAAACTTTTCCTTCAAGGTTACTCGTACACACTGTTAGTGAGACTATCACGGAAATGACCTATAATTTGCACTGTGTTAATTAGATATTATAATAATTTAGCGATGCAATAAGCCTCATATGATGTGGTTAGAAGTTAAAATTAAATTAAAGTAAGGCTACGATCTTAGAAGAAAAACGCTCGCCAAAAAGTTTTGCAGTGCGGGAGTAAACCGTGTTCCGCACTCACTTGGGCAGGGTGTATAACTTTTTCCTGTCCTTAAACCTTTTTGAAACGAGACCAGGCCTGCGTCCAGCAAGCAAATAGTTTTTATGTAGAAACAATATAAAATAAAAATTGAGATGAATACAGACTTTTTTTATAGAAAAAGGGTGACAAAGAGCACACAATCCATCTGCTGGTAAGTGGATGCTGTGGCCCATAGACATCTAAAGCTATCCTCAATTAGGTATTACTCGTAAAATACACATGATGTACAGCACGTACACGATTTTACGTTGCCCACTTACCAAACTATCTTCGGCGTGCACCGGACATATCTACTACAGAAGCATTATTACCTTTAAGGACAAGACGAATACATTTACGAAACACAGCAGCATTAAAGTTGCTATTTTGCGTTGGTATTCATAGGAGCGAGTTGTTTCCCCGGTCGAGCCGACTTATTCGTGCAACAACCATAATAAAGCTGCAGCATGTCTTATGCAGTCTTAGACAGTTATTATTTACTTTTAACAGGCGGTAATGCATCTCAATCAAGTGTTTGCAGCTGTGTATAGACTGTAGTAGCTACCATCTGGTGGACTGTTGGCGTTCAAATTCATTTTTGATCTGTAATCCCCATTGTGCTCATCGTCACTTTTGATAAAAATCTTAATTGCCTTCTTATGATATGAGAGTTTTAAAAATGGATTACTTCATGCCACTATGTGGTGACGGCGTAAGTGGATCCATCCCTTCATTTTGATCAATTTTATTAAAAACGAACGTTTTCATTTCGACTGCATGTTTCATGTATTTTACGCAATATTTTTTTTTAAAGGATAGGGTGTCAAACGAGCACACAGTCCCCCTGATGGTAAGTGGTTGCTGTGGCCCATAGACATCTACATCTATTCTCGATTACGAATCAAAATGCGGATGCGTTGTCACCCGTGAGGACTAAGAAAGAATGCCTCGTTTTCTGTAAAAAGGGTCTCCAGTTCTCTATATTTACCATACGAAACACAGCAGCGTTAAGCTAATATTTTACGCTGGTATTCTGTGAGAGCGTGTTTCTTCCCCGGTCGAGCCGACCCATTCGTGCTACAACTATACTTCTAATATAACTTAGAATTATGGCTCCACCACGTATAAAATATATCAAAGGTATCTTCAAAGGGAACAAATTTTAATGACTTTTTTAGTAAGTAGCCTATTAAATGTTTTTTTTCTAATATAGAATAAAGGTGACAAACGAGCACACAGTCCACCAGATGGTAAGTGGATGCTGTGGCCCATAAAAATCTACATTTTTATACTCGATTATGAATTAAAACGCAGATGCGTTGTCACCCCTGAGGACTAAGATGGAATGCCTCGTTTCCAGTAAAAAAGGGTCTTCGGATCTCTACCTTCACCGTAAGAAAAACCTGCTATTTTCACTGGTATTCTGGGAGACCGTGGTCCTTCCCCGGTCGGGCCGACCCATTCGTGGTAAAACCATAATTTTGCTGCTGCGTGGCTTTATTAAGGTAGTATGAAAACATGAAAACAACGTAAAAACTCTAGGGTTATCCCATTTGAATTTGATGAAATTTTTAACTATTGCAATTTTTGACTAGTGGTAATATTGTTTAGATCACTAAAATTAAATTGAAAACTTAAAGCCGCTAGTTTAGATGCTCCCGCGGGCCGGGCGTGCACTCTCCCTCCCCTCGGCAAACCCTTCCTCCTCGGCGGCCCGTGGGGGGGGCGGGGGCGTCCCCGTGTGGTTGCCCGTGCCGTTTGCAATAAATTGGGTGCCATGACATGGCACGCATACCGCGTATTGGCCTTTATGTGGATATTGTTTTATTCTAATTTTTGGTTTCGTAAATTTTTTTTCATTCAATTATGTAAGTTAACAACCACAATGATTGGTCTCAGTACTGTATTTACTTAATTTCGACCACCAGTGAAAATCAGCGTTGTGGTTTCACCGCAACATCACGCTGAGATGACTTTTTGGTAAATATCACTGGTCAAATATAGATTGTCATTTCTTTTAGTTACGTGTCGTGTGAAATATATCCTATTTTATTTTTAATACCATTATGTAAATAAAAGAAGAATAATAGAAGTCTGTGTGTAATATCAAAATTACTGCCTTTTATTGAGCTGAGGGTATAATTTGCACGCCATGTCTGTCTATCTGTCTGGATTAATATTTGGAGTGGCTGAACATTTTGAAATAAAAATAGACAGATATTATTACATAAATAATTATACAACTTAAATTGCTGGTAATCTCATACGTAAAAAATATGATAAAAACCAGAAGCAATGTAGACTATATTTTATCTGAAAAACTTGGAGACTTTTATTGAAAAACCGTAAAATTGATTAAAGAAATGTTGTTAGATGATTATCTTAAATTTTTAAATAAGTAACAAAATTCATGATAATCGTATCATCAAATTTCCTTTAACCTTTATTAACAACAGGCGTTATCTTTAGCTAAACCCGTTACTCATAATTAAACCGAAGTAAATAATAATATCCTCCAGACAGAACTTCGGTTACGGCGGTCAGTCTCAACGGAGACAAGCCATCGGTGCAGGATAGGATTATAGTGCCCGAGTGTATGCGAAAGCACAGGTGCACTCTCTATTTCTTCACTCTCATAATCTGATGGGACGATAAAGCGACACGACCGGAGAGAGATCAGATGTCGGACCAACGGCTTTACGTGCTTTCCGAGGCACGGGGATGATACACCGCTAACGTCCTGACTCCGGGCAGGTACTGAGAACTACTTATCGGAAAAACTCAACAGTTGATTTTTTTTGGCCCGAACCGGGATTCAAACCCAGGCCCTCAAAATCAGCAGTCGCACTACTACAACCACTAGACAAACGAGGCAGACACTGAAGAAAAAATACTGAAGGAATTACCCAGAAACTGAATATGAACACTTACTTCCAAGAAATTATAAAGTAATCGTCACCAATTACAAATATGGCGGCTACTTCGATGCTGTACTAATTTACTGGGTGATAAGATGCTCTTTTTTGTTTAGGAGTCTGTTTGGTATAGGTACCACTCTCTTATCCATTTTAGCTTTTTCTTTTATAGAAGAGGGGGCAAACGAGCATGCGGCTCACCTGATGTTAAATGTTTACCGCCGCCCGTGATCAACCGCAACACCAGGGGAATTGCAGGTGCGTTGCCGGCCCTTTAGAAAGGAGTAAGCTCTTTTCTTGAAGGTCCCCAGGTCGTATCAGTTCGGAAAAATCGCTGGTGGTAAACTATTACACAGAGAGGTCGTAAGCGGTAGAAAACTCCTTGTGAAACGTACAGTGGTGGACCGCCAAGCATCCAGATGGTGTGGATGGTATCGGGATGTTTGCCGCGTAGTGCGTTCACGAAATTTAATGGCGGCTGGCATTAATCCGAACAATTCCTCAGAGCCCCCCTATCCCCGTGGTATATGCAAAAAAAAATGCAAAGAGATGCAACATCTCTTCGCAGCGCAGGAATGTCTGAACTGAAGGGTATAGATTACCAGTTTTGTTACAGACTTTGAGTCGTTCGATCTTGGGTCACAGAAGTGACATCGCATGTGTAGCCTTGTTTGCTTGAAGATTTTATACGTGGTAGAGCCGCGCTGCAGCTATATTATGGTTGTAACACGAATGGGTCGGCTCGACCGGTGTAGGACCACGCTCTCACAGAATACCAAGGTAAAATAGCAGCTTGATACTTCAGTGTTTTGTATGATAAGTTCGAAGACCCTTCTTTACTGGAAACGTCCATCTTAGTCCTCAGGGGTGACAACGCATCTGCGTTTTGATTCTTAATCAAGGATGGATGCAGATGTTTATGGGCCACAGAATCCTATTACCATCAGGAGGACTGTGTGCTCGTTTTTCACCCTTATTCTATATAAAAAAATGGTCGCAGGTATCCATAGGCTGCATTTGTTAGTGTACTAAGTATACGTTGAAGTTCGAAACAAAATTCTGCTTGTTACGAGGCTTTTTAATAATGCAGTAACTGGCATTAGTAGGTGGAACTGCTTTTTTGTCTAGAAGTCGGTTTGAGGAGTTACCAGCCTTTTACCTATTTCTGGCAGCGAACAGCAGTACCTGTACTGCTGTGTCCTAGTCTGAGAGGTATAATGTCCTCCAGACTGAATTTTGGTCACGGCGGCATGCCTCAAACGGAGACCATGTGTACTGTCTATTTATTCCCTTACTCTCATGGTCCGATGGGACGGTAAACCGACACAACCGGAGAGAGATCCGCCAACTTTCTAACTCCGGGCAGATACTGAGAATTTCTTAACGGGAAAACTCAACGACTGATATTTTTCGGCCCGGCCCGAGTTTTGATCCCGAGACCTCATGATCGGCAGTCGCACTACTACAACCGCTAGACCAACGAGGAAGTCAAAGTTTGAAAATTCTGAAGGGTATACAGAGCCAGGAAAATTACAGGCTGTGAGATATTTCGTCTTGGTTCACAGACGTGCCAACGTATATGTAGCCTTTTTGTATCAAATTGGTTGCAAGTGTCCACGGGCTGCGGTAGGTATTGCAATCAGATGGACTGTAAGTTTGTGTGTCACTTTTGTTTTATAAGAGAAACCAACTTGGTAGACCTCTGGCAACCAGTAAATCCATTTTGATTATGCCAAAATCAAGCCTCATAGACTAATTATGGAGTTGTTTGTTGTGTGTCCTGTGTTTATGTGACCCACGTGCTCGTGTGACATACATATCTGCTCGCCTGTAAATATATGTAGGGATAAATAACGTTATTTACTGAATAACAACAATATTATAAGTATATTGTAACTAATAATAATATATAACAAATAATGAAATATTTTAAGTAATAAAGCCATGCTGCAGCAATATTATGGTTGTAGTACGAATGGGTCGGAATGCCCGGGGAAGGAACATACTCTCACAGAATACCAGCGTAAAATAGCAGCTTAATGCAGCTGTGTTTCGTATGGTGAGTGTAGAAAACTAGAGACTCTTTTCACTGAAAATGAGATATTCCATCATAGTCCTCGTGGGTTACAACGTATCGGCATTTTGTCTCTCAATCGAGGATAAATGTAGATGTCTACAATAGGCCACAGCATTCACTTACCATCAGGTGGACTGTGTGCTCGTTCATTACGCCATTCTAAAAAAAAATGTTTTTTTTAACTATAATATAATATAACTATTAGGAAAATATAAATTGAATGATTACTTGGAATATATGCCCTTGGAATTGTACGGTGAATTCTAAAGTCCATTTAAAATTTATTATAATTCCCATTATGAGGTTAATAAAGATGATTATATCATTCATCACACATATTTATTCATTATAAACATCATCATCATTACATCCCTTCTCGAGTCTACTGCTGAACATAGGAGCCACCTCTGGCACCACAGGGCATCCATCGACTTATCTTACTAGGTCCTCATTCCATGTAGTGAGGTTCTGCCCCACACTTCGTCGATCAACAGATTGAAATCGGCTAGGTAGCGTTCGGGAGGTTACGACACATTTTCGCGTCAGGTTACCTCAAACTAGGAAACGGGGTTATACAACCAGTGCGTTTGATGATTCCTGGTGGTTCAGAAAAGTTTATGCGTTCTATTAAGTACCGTGTTGTATTTCAACATAAAAGAATCAACAACTTCATATCATACCCTGGGTTTTTTTTATAGAAGAGGGGGCAAACGAACATGCGGCTCACCTGATGTTAAGTGACTACCGCCGCCCATGATCAACCGCAACACCAGGGGACTTGCAGGTGCGTTGCCGGCCTTTTAGAAAGGAGTAAGCTCTTTTCTTGAAGGTTCCCAGGTCGTATCAGTCCGGAAAAATCGCCGGTAGTAAACTATTCCGAGAGGTAGCGGAAGAAAACTCCTTGTGAAACATACAGTGGTGAACTGCCAAGCATCCAGATGGTGTGGATGGTATTGGGACGTTTGCCGCGTAGTGCACGAAATTCGGCGGCTAGGATTAACCCGAACAATTCCTCAAAGCACTCCCCATGGTATATGCGAAAGAAAATGCAAAGAAATGCAACATTTCTTTGCAGCGCCACTGAATCGAGTCAGATCGGAAAGCACTCGGTTGTCGACGATTCGAGCCGCTCTGTGCTGGATGCGGTCAAGTGGAATCAGCTGGTACTGGGGAGCCCCAGCCCAGAGATGGGAACAGTATTCCATATGCGGCCGAACCTGCGCCTTGTAAAGTTGCAAGCGGTGTGCCGACATGACATACTGTCCCGCTCTGCTGAGCACGCCAAGCCTTTTAGAGGCCAATTCGGCCGTCTCTTCCAAGTGACCACGAAACTGCACGTCACTCGATGTGTCGACGCCGAGGATACCGATACTGGCTGAGGGCAACAAGGGCAGTGCC
The DNA here is from genome assembly GCA_907164705.1 of Parnassius apollo. Lineage (NCBI taxonomy): Eukaryota > Metazoa > Arthropoda > Insecta > Lepidoptera > Papilionidae > Parnassius > Parnassius apollo. Next base: position 1,809,344 of record CAJQZP010000667.1, on the reverse strand, counting down.
TTGAAACTGGGGAGATAAGACAAAGGGGTTCTTTTTAGCAGTTAACGCCCAAACTTGTCTTCTGGGGGTTAAACTCTATTCAGCAAAGACTTGACTCCAGACACAAGTTTGTCCTCGTACTCGGAGACGTTTTCCCGAGAAATATTGGCACGACCGGTGTACAGACCCCTAATCCGAGAATCTATTCAGCAAAGACTCGACTTCAGACACAAGTTTGTCCCGGTACTCGGAGACGTTTTCCCGAGAAATATTGGCACGGCTGGGCTGGCCAGAATCACCAGTGCTGTCATCTGCATAGCAATGAATGTTACAGGTTTGCAACATATCATTGATATGCAGAAGAAACAGCGTTGGCGATAGCACGCAACCCTGTGGAACACCAGCATTGATAGGCTTGTAATCGGAGCTTGCACTGTCTACAACGACCTTGATGCTTCGATGCTGAAAGCTGGTGATCTAATCGCAAAATTTCTCGGAAAGACCATAGGAAGGGAGCTTCGAAAGAAGCGCTTTGTGCCAAACCCGATCGAAGGCCTTCGCAATGTCCACACTAACGGCCAATGCCTCCCCCTTGGACTCTACTGCCTCCGCCCATCTATGAGTTAGGTAGACCAGAAGATTACCAGCTGATCGACCACGGTGAATACCGTAATGGTGGTCACTAATCAGCTGATGATTCTCAAGGTACCTTATGAGCTGGCAGTTAACAATAGACTCCATTGTTTTGGATAACAAGAAGGTGACGGCGATAGGCCGGTAGTTGGACGGGTCTGAGTGGTCGCCTTTTTTAGGGATCGGGTGGACGAAAACCGTCCTCCATGATTTTGGGACTATGCATAGGGAGTAGGAGTAAAGTAAAGATGTGTTAAAACCGGTGACAATTCTGGAGCATACGTCCTCAGCACAATTGGGGGGATTCCATCAGGCCCACTCGACTTGTGGATCTCCAGGGAGAATAGTGCTTTGCAAACTAAGCGCTGTGTGAACTGCACTTCCGTCATGGAGCACTCACATCGCAGGATGGTCGGCGGTGTACTCCCCCGTCATCGAGAGTCGAGTTGGACGCAAAGAATGAGCTTAGCAGATCGGCTTTCTCCTTTGCGATATGAGCCAGTGAGTCGTCCTCCCTGTGCAGAGGTGGAAGAGATGGCTGACAGAAATCCTCCTGGACAGCCTTGGCGAGAGAACAGAATTCACGGGTTCTAGAAGGAAGGCGAACTAGTTTCTCGCCAATTCTGCCTATGTGCTTTGACTTTGCCTTGGCAATGACTCTTTTGAAGGACCAAGATATAAGGATTTATACTTCTATTTTATAGCGCTGGTGTTTACACCCCGGGACGTTGATGCGTCAGCCCAGGCTTGGTAGTACTCCTGCTTATAGCATGTTGCTATTTTACAGGAGCAACCAAACCATGGCTGAGATTTGCCTCCAATGGGCACCACAGAAGTAGGAATAAAAAGTTCCATACCCTGAAGTACCACATCATCATTCACACAGAATCTGCAACAACGTTGGGATCGTCCGGCGAGAAGAAAACCTGCCCCCAAGGGTAGGATGCAAAGAAACACCGCATCCCATCCCAATCGGCTGACCTATAGCCAAAGGATGGACAGTACCGAACCTTCAAGACTGCCGAGGCGTCGAGAATGGATGTCCTCTCTGACGTAATGGCAAACTCCAGCCCGAGTCACAGAGGACTGTTCCAATTTTGAACCCCGGGTAGGAGAGATACGAGACATCAGCCGGAGAGGATACCTGCGTCTCGGTCAGAAAGAGCAGAGCCGGCCACGCCGTCTCGAGATGGTAGTGGACGGCGGGATCCCCTGATATTGTAGAAATTCACGGATAGCGTGGCCGGGGTCGCCTTGGTCTTGTTGCTCCGTTTGCCCCGAGCAGTTGTAGTCTTGAGCGGAATTTCGCCCTCCCCCCTCCCCCAGAATACGCGGGGCAGCCTGAGCACCAACGGTCAGGAGTGAAGTAACTTGGTCGTGGATGCTCAGCGAGGGATTCTCCAGGGGTTCTGGTACCCTCCTGGGGTAGTTTGACATTTAATTCCGCTACCATGTTGATTGGGGGGGGGGGATTTGGGCCTCCGACCACCTGCAATCACCAGACGAAACGCGGAAGCGGGCTTCATAGCGGTTTGCTCCCCGGTTAGAGCCGGCCCGTACGTGCAACAGCAAAGCTGCCGCGGCTCTATTACTGTTGTCGTAAAAAGCGATAAAGGGAAATGAAAGAGGGGATGAGTAGCAGCATGTCTTTGATATTAATTCAAAATAATAAAAACACTGCAGTTATCAAACCGCTTGCCAAGCAGAGCAATTATTGTAAATATCCTTGCTAGTTCAAGTTGCCACGCAACAAGCAAGTTAGCAACCGTAGTATTTCCACCCTGTGAGGCACCCAGTGATAAAAGCCTATGTTCAGCAGTTAACCATGTTAGGACTATTGTAATGTAGAATGGACAGCTCCGACGGGCTACCATCAGGTTAATTAAGCAGTCCAGATGAGCCTGTAAAAGTTTTTTTAAATATTATTCGGTAATGAACTTCTACCGGAGATTGTCTCTTTTCTTATACTCCCAAATTATTCAATTGTGGAAGTGGAGATAGGAGCCGTGTAGGACGCAAGTTGCGCTTCAGCGTGCCTTGACGAAAGATAATCTAGTTTATGTGATGTTTGTGCTGTTAGCCTTTTGGGAAAGGAGGAGTTGTCGTCTTCCAAGAAGAGGCTGCCAAGTGGTAGCTTGCGCTGGTAGGGCTAGGAATATGTGTGAGAGCTGCACCAAATCGTCGCTCAGTCTAATGGGAGCTGACTTTACAGTCATATTATTGTAATTTAATTTACTAAAATAAATTTTATGTTTTGTGTTCCTTTTATAATGTAAGCCATTTTTAAAGGTAAGATCATTGTGAATTCCCGAAAATCGAGGGAGTAACTTCTACAGCAAAAAACTTAAATTGCCTGTTAGTTGCTATTATCTTCAAGAAAGTTTAAAACTAAGTTTAAACTTTAAGACGAAGTGGCTTTCGACTGCACTTTCTAAACTTTTAATGCGGCCTTGATATAATTGTTTACTACACCAACATCTGCTGCTAACGGAGGTAAAAAACGGCTTTAGACTTTTTAAATAAAACCGAAGTGACAAATTAACTTCACCTAAAAAAAAATAAGTTGATGATGGGAAGTGGCTATGGCAGTCAAAAAGGCTACCGATTCGTAGTCACCTCTGAGGAATAATTTGGAATTCTTTACAGTCTGTAATAATATTGGCTCTCTATATTCTTGAGACTGGATTTCAGTTTGGCGTGAAATATAGGTAAGAGTGATATAGGTGGTAGCTACCCAGACGGCAGACCATAAAAGGGGTTCTGCCGCCTAGTAACTCCAAACATTGTAATTGTACTTCTTTAAACGTTTTTGTGAATTGTGAATTATTCTATTATTTTATAGAATAAGGGCGACAAACGAGCACACAGTCCACTTGATGGTAAGTGGATGCTGTGGCCCATAGACATTCTACATTTACCATCGATTAGGAATCAAAATGCAGATGCGTTGTCACCCCTGAGGACTAAGACGTAATGCCTCGTTTACAGTAAAAAGGGTCTCCGAATCTCTACACTCACAATACGATACATAGCAGTATTTGCGCTGGTATTCGGTGAGAGCGTGGTCCCTCCCCGGTCGAACCGGCCCATTCATTCTGCCACCATAATATAGCTGCAGCATGGCTTTAGCGCGTATAAAAATTATAAAAACTGTTCGTTTCAAAGAAAAAAATATTATGAAAAATAAAAATAATTGTCGATTCTATATTTACTGCCATATTTTCTTTTCTGTTGTATATTGGAGCTGTATGTAAGTCTGTATTTATGTATATATACGGTTCCGTGTAGAAGCGGTATGAGAAGAGATGATTTTGGATATGCCAATAAGATTTTATGGCTTCCGATAGATGGTGCTATAACTATCTCGTTTACGCCATATTTGTTTTACGGCAGCAGCGTCAACGGTGCGAGATTTCTGTTACTGTGACCTTTACTGAGAGAAACTCATATAAATGAACAATATATGTGCAATAAAATATTTTTTAAATTAAACTTTTTAAGTTTTAATATGTTTCACCGATATTTTTGCCAATAATATTTAAAAAAATATTATTAATAGTTAATAAGTGCTTGTATTTCCTTCAATTTCTTTATTATGCTTGTTATTGATTGCGAATTTTGTTACTTCTTTTTACTAATACAGATTAGACCTTAACGGTTATTTTAGTATATTTATACGAGGCAGAGTCATGGTACAGTTAAATAAGTAGTATAGTTGTAGAACGAATGGGACGTCTCAATCGGGGTACGACCACGCTCTCGCAGAATACCAGCGTATGGTAAGTGTAGAGAATCGGAGATCCTTTTTACTGGAAACGAGGCATTCCATTTTAGTCCTCACGAGTGACAACGCATCTGCATTTTGATTCGTAATCGAAGGTAGATGTAGATGTCTATGGGGCAAAGCAGCCACTTACCATCAGGTGGACTGTGTGCTAGTTTGTCACCCTTTCCTATAAAAAAAAATGTTAAAACAAAATTTGTTTAGATCCATCTTACGTTAATATTTAAGGAATTTAGGCGTAATTTGCTCATTATTTGCCGTTACTTGCGGAGACTACCTGTTTTATCATGTCTTTAATTCAGCTAAACGACGTGTAAGATTGAGGCGTGGTAATTTCATTAGTTGAATGTTTCACACATCACTAGGATTCCTATACGTTTCATTAGCTTTGCGAATGATGCCAATGGTGTAAGTTATGAATCATTTGAGTGTATTTTATGATATGTGTAATAGTTTTTGAACTGTCAAAGTAATCATAATATTTTTATTTTACTACTAATTATTACAACTGCAAACATAAAACTAGTTAAAATATTTTATTTTTGCCAAGCTCAGGGACAGAGTCATATCTTGAATTACTCAATAGGTGATCAAATGGAGTTCAATCGCCTACACTACCACTCACATTGGAAATAGTAATTTTTGTGCTGATATACAACGTATTTAGCAGTAAAGGAAAACATAGTAAATTAATTTCAAGTTAGAAATATTATTTTATAGATACGAAAACTCTGGCAACTCACTCCTTTTAACTGGAAGGAGACCTGTACTATTATGTAAGCCAATGGACGTGAGTACTCAGTTATTTCAATTTAAAGTTTCACTTACTCGAAGAAAAAGTATTAACTCAAAAAGGGGTAAAAACTAAAAGCCTTCCACGTCCCACAGTTGTAAACATCATTCCACCTATTTCTGACACGGTTAAGACGAAACTAATAGTTTGGTGCGTTATTTCAAATCGTCTTGACGAACTAGATACATATGTCTACCGAGACCTTGCAAGCAATCAGAAAGTCATCTACCATACAGCACTGCCTGCTAACTAAAAACCAGCACGTCTTTAAAGATGTGACTCAATTTACTTTTACGTGACGTAAGAATATTCGATATAGTATAAAAATCAAGGTATAATTGTGAGGACAGTCCAGTACTTAAGTTAGTTTGTAAGTTATGTAGTCTAGTATTCCTATGTATTCAGATTGTCACAGTAGTTCAGTTAGCTTGAAAGTTATAAAATAAAAGTAATATAGGAAAAAGTTTTCGTCTCCTTAGATTTCAACCCTCTCTAAGCTGCTGAAAACTTAAGTAACTTCACGTCATGTCATGTCATCGAAATATTTGATTTTCTTGTCGTACTCATTTTTTCATTATTTTACACATGCTCATGTTAATGGTAAACCGTACACATAAGGTGTAAAGATAATAATTTTACAGCCTATAGATAATATTTTATGTTTCTAATTGGTAGCCTTCCTATCTGCCTCATAGTCTGTCTCGTTTTATCTATACCTATGTCTGTCGCCGAACAGCAGAGCGTGCACTGCTTTGTTCTGGTCTCGAGGGCACAGAGAGCCAATATAATTACAGGCAGTGAGGCATTCCTTCTGTTAAGAGCTTGGGGTTCGTGACACTAAAAAATACCGATTGAATAAGCAAAATTTATACTTTAACTAACGAAGAGCAATTATAACTTAAAACACACAAATAATAAAACACACGTCGCAGTTATATCGCTTCGAAGTATTCGCTTGTATCGCCAATTCAATACTGCCTCGGTCGCGGTTCTTACTGGCCATATACAGGGCCTTTTCCATTGAAAAATCAAGAATATTCGAGCACATACCGGTCCCGCCTGTCTAGGTGAAGAAATTTATAGTAGGGAATTTTCTAGAAAGATCTCCTAGTTCTGCTTCTCGATACTAGATGGCGCTAGTGGCATTAAATATGGCGCGTAAAACTTCTTAGAGTGCAGGCATCTTTAGAGTTCCTTTATTGTAGTTGTTTGTAGGAGTTGGACTGCACTAACCAGGAGGAGGAGGCTGCACTAACCACTTAACAACAGGTGAACTCTTAGTTTCTTTAACACTTCAGTTAAACAGAATAAATAACTTATTATGCCTATGGCATACAACATACCTGTTTAAAACATGCCGAACGAAACCTCATAGATTGATTATGGGGTTGTTGGTTGTTTTGGGTCCTGTGTATCCATGTGGCCCACATATATACCCACATATATATATTTTACATGGCTCTGACACCGCCTTTGGGCAATGGAGGTTAGGGAGAATGAAGATTTGTAATATGGACACTTCTCTCCTTCCTCTTCTCCCTTCTATACCTACCACACCGCATCAGTGATGCTGCCCCTCTAGTTACAGAGGATAGGGCGAGTAGTGCGTTGCCATATCAATACCTCTCTTCCCTGCGACTCCACCTTGACTTGCATAGTGAGAGGACAACACTGCCACTACAGTTCAAAAACGCTTATCCGAATGTCGTTGCGGTCTCCTTGGGCCAGCGCTTCACTTTGGGCAAAGAATATATACACTACGCGAAAAGAAACGACACTTAAGCATGTGTGCACGTAAAATCGCTTGCGGCTATGTGTGGGTGTCTGGATGTGTGCTTTGTTGTGCCTTGAGAGGCGCGCGGGGCGTGGAACGGGCAGTCGCCGACTGCCCTGGCCGAGGGCTAGTAGTAATACCGATATTTGTCGGTATTAGTTAATACTATGAGTATATTCGTCAAGTGATATAATATTTCAATTAATATATGAATATTACTGATATCTTAATGTACATATTATTACTATTCCATTCATGTAGGTATTAATTTTATGTTACCAAGTAACGTTAATAGTTTTTATAGCCGTGTATCCTATCCTATATCCTATACCTTTAAACGAGCAATTCTTGTATATATTATAATAATATACATGTGTATATATTATTATATATATTATATTATAATTCTTGTATATATATATATATATAGTCGGAATCTCGGAAACGGCTCCAACGATTTTCATAAAATTTTGTGTGCAGGGAATTTCGGGGGCAATAAATCTAGCTAGGATTTATTTTTAAAAAATGTCTTTTTGTCCGTGTTTTTAGGCAATGAAAAACTGCTACAATATTGTTAGAATAAGAAGGTAAATTTTGACGGTTTGTTAATGATTACACATTTACACATAGCTTAATTGTTATATAGGTCGGTCACAAAATCGTAATACCATGGTTCGAGCCCAGACCGACCGACCGACCTTTTTTTAATTTTTTTTCAAGTTCCTTTTTTGAGAAAATCTATTTTTTCGTGCCCTTTTTTTTTAGTATTTTTTAAAATTATTTCATTAGAAATAGAAATGACTTATCTCCTCAACACATAGGGAACAATTTGTTGGCCGCCATGTCCCAGGAAACTTGCATACCTTTTTTTATTTTTTTTTATTTTCTAAAAAAATATACATGCTACGAATTTTTGCAATTGTTAGAAATAATAATGAAAATTAAAAAATTAATCGAAAAATTCAAAAATATATAAGAGTAAATTATTTTTTAAGGAAAGTAGGTAATACTGATTATTGCGTACTGAAATAAGTGTTGGTTAATTATTTAAGATTACCATTAACTGTCGTGCATATTTGGTTTTGGCGGAAGTTTTAATATTCCTCATTTAATAAAAGTTGATTTAAAATTGAACGTATCTTTCACTACCCGAATACATAAGTTTACATAATATATAACACATACCTACTATGTATCTTCTTTGGTACAAGTCTATAATATTCCATTTCGGTTCGATATCAACCCTAGCGTTACACGCTTCGACTCAAGGTCACCGGCGCTTAAGCTCTCACGTACAGGGAGTGTCTTCTTAGCTCTACGTCACGACAATGAATGTATGTGACCGAAAATAGTTAAGATGCTAACAATTTTATGGTTTAAATATTTGACAATCAACTTATATGAAGCAATATATTCTGACAACAAAAGCGAAATGAAACCACAAATATTCAATTACAGCGAACAAAAATTTGACGTCGAACAATTCACCAACTATGATTTATTGGGTATAAGCGTCTCGTAAATCCCTGAATTGGCTTCGTTTAAAGCTCTTTGAATAGATATAAATCGCGTTCTAACTAAAAATAACGGATTTTTGTCGAATTTAGAAGCAAAAACGAACATTTAGTTGGTTGGAAAAATCAATTACGCTTACATTGAAGATTAAAGTACCTTGTTTAGTATTTATTTATAAAGGAATGGAATGAAACTTGCATTCGAAGAGTATTGTTGATTTTGTAGGCCGTAGTTTTGTATGGAAGATATATTATACTTAAAAAATAATGAGCTCGCGTGACAATACACGCAAGATCATGTACTTCAGCGGCGCAACGCTAATATTGAAAATATACCATATACTGAAACAGCTTACTATATACTCGTAAAACTGTGGTAAGTGCCACCGTCGCCGTACAAAAATTATATTATTTGGTACCTAAGTAAAAATACACACAAAATGTGTTGTATCGTGTGTATATTTTGCCTATATTAACTATTATTTTTATATTTACTAACATAGACTTGGCGTTGTGTTTATGAAGTATTTATCTACCCTCTACAGTTGTGTTCACTCCACACAATTGATCGAGCTCCGACCACAGGCGATACTAGAAACTAAACAATATTAAGAAGTAATTATTTCATTTAATAAATTTTGTATCTTACCCTAAGCCGAACCCTAAGTGGAGATTGGAAATTTCCACTTTTTACATTTTGAGCGACATGACCCATCATCTTAAAACAAAATACATATATTTTTCTTTGTATTCCATATTATTTTGCTTTAAGTAATAATTATCTACAGAAATAGAAAGATATAGTACTTTTTAAGAATTTGCAAAGTAGCGTGCATCAGTTTCGAATATGTCCATGCTTACTGCGATGGTGAACTGTTTGGTGAACGACGAATGGATTTCAATACTGACCTCATCCATTATTATAATTAAAAAAAGCAAAAATATTTGCATGGTTATACAAATAATCGGTTGTCACAGCCTAATTTATCATTACCAAGGTGCATTAAATACCTACGGATCTGGTAAGACATTTGGAGAAGGCGTCATTGAAGTAAGTAGGTACGTAAAGAAATTTCTAACCCACGCTGATATTAAATTCGTTCCGAAATTGTCCACTTCTAAATCTAAATGAATTTACCTTCATTTTATCCTCAAATGATGTTAATAAATAGGGTGGGGCTGTGTTGGGGCACACGGCGTTGGTTTTAACTTAAAATGTCTATGTCAGCCAGTAGAATTAGTGTTAAAAATTGAAATGAAAACAAGATTGTCTTCGTTTTAAATATTTTATATAACACTGCAACATCAGGATAATTGCAGGTGCGTTACCGACCTTTTAAAAAGGAGTGAGCTCGTTTCTTGGTCCAAAAAATCGTCGATGGTAAATGAATTCACAAAGAATTTGTGCGACAAAGAAAACAAGTAAATCGCACGGTAGTTTTGTCGCGATGTGCGTTTGTGATATTTGGCGGCTAGAAATAATCCGAACAATTCTTCAGGGCACTCCCCGTGGTAAATGCGATAGAAATTTCAAAGGGATGCAACATTTGTTTACAGCGCCACGGAATCAAGTCAATCAGAGAGAACTCGGTTGTCAACTATTCGAGCGGCTCTGCGCTGGATGTGGTAAAGTGGTAGGAGCTCGCATCGTGGAGCCTCGGCCCAGAGATGAGAACAGTATTCCATGTTTTGCTGGCATGAAATACTGTCCCGCTCTGCTGAGCACGCGAAGCTTTTTAGAAGCTAAGATTTAGCTTTCTCTTTCAAGTGATCACGAAACTACACGTCATTCGATATCGACGCCGAGGATTCCGATACTGTCTGAGGCAACAAAGGGAGTACCCTGAAATTGAGGAGATACGACAAAGAGGTTACTTTTAGCAGTAAACGCGCAAACTTGTGTCTTCTAGGGATTGTACTAAACGGACGACACACGGAAACCGTACTGGTGGTAATCAATCAGCTGGTTATCCTCAAGGTGATACGTGGTAAAGCCATGCTGCAGTTATATTAGTAGTATAGTTGTAGCACGAATGGTTCGGCTCGACTGGGGAAGTACCACGCTCTCACTAGAATACCGGCGTAAAATAGTAGCTTAATATTGTTGTGTTTGGTATGGTGAGTGTAGAGAACCGGAGACCCTTTTTACTGGAAACGAGGCATTCCATCTTAGTCCTCACGGGTGACAACGCATCTGCATGTCGATTCGTAATCGAGGATAGGTGTAGACGGTCACAACAACCACTTACCACCAGGTGGAATGTGTGCACGTTTGTCACCCTATCATATAAAAAAATCATCATTATCGTCAACATGACATCAATTGTTCATCGACTACCTACATATATCATCCAGTCTTCATTCCATTTGATGGAGGGCTACTTCTTTCTTATACATCGGTTGTCAACTTGTATGTTTAGTGTATGAAAATAAATATCACCTTATTAAGGCTTGTTTGTTCTTTCCCTTCGGCGAGCTGAGCATTATCCATTCCTGTCGCAACATTCGGAGTCAGTTGTAAACCCTTTTGAGTATGTTTACACGATTTTTTGGGAACTATAAACATGGAATGTTCCATGTAAGCCCTCCGATTTTGTTACATTGTGGCCATTGTTACGATAACGGTTACATATGCATGAAATACAAAATACATATGGCAACGTTTCCGTTTGTACTTCTTAACAATATTCGTATAGGAGTGACAAACGAGTTATCAGTACCAATGACGGTAAGTGGCTATTCTAACCCATAAACACCTGCCACCAGCTTCAAACCACTGGGGCTACAGGTGTGTTGTTACGGTGAGAATTAAGAAGAAATCCCTTATCATTTGAATCCAAAATAAATAATGCCTTCGGTGTTATACTGAAATAACAAATATCAGCAAGCTCCAAAAGTATCTTTAACTAATACTTTATCTACAACGTTTTATATTTTCTTCTCTTAGTCCCCGACATCAAATTTATAAAACCGCGCTTTGTGGCATTACTTGGCCTATGCTAAGCTGCGGACTGGTGGTGGGTTATGAAGATAATGATGATGACTAGGGCCCGGATTAATATGTAAATCCATATTTTTAATTGTAATGTTTTTTGTTCTTGAATATATTTTCTACATAAATTATGATATTTTGATCAAGAAAATGCAATTTCTATTTTCCATATTTTTCCATATTTCAAGTATAAATCCACACGAAATTAAATAAATTTATCCATATCTTCATTATTTTATGTTAGATGGATGAGCAGCTCTGTGAAATGACTAAAAATAAGTTTTAGATGACGAAAATGCCAGCAAATCCTTTTTATTGGCGTGTGTAGAACTTCTTTAATCTTTAATGCAACCATCAAACGTCAGTAAAGCTTTTTAATGATGCAATGAGAGTTTTGTGGCCTGATGGAGTTAAACATGACCAAGTTTTCTTGCTACTTAGCGATGCTACTCTTGTATGGTAAAAGATGTAAATTCCCTACAAGTTTTGTATCCAAAAATTATTCATATGAAGTGCTTCGCTCATGGTATAAATAGATTATTTGAATGAATAAGGTCTCAGTTTAAAAAGGCTGACAGTTTAGTATGAAACGTAAAGAAAAAGTTTTTGAAAGCAGCAAGCAGGATTTTAAAATTTAAAGAGATGTATCCCGACATTTCTTTACCGCTAGAGCCAGTGCTGAACCGCTGGGGAACTTGGCTGACAGCAAATGAATACTATGCCCAGTATTACATTGAAATCAAAATGATTATTTTTGAATTGGAGAATAAAGCTGCTGATATTTCAATCTCAAAAGAACTTCTCCAAGATTACCCTACGTAACTATTTGCTTTATATACATAAACAGTAATTATTGCTTTTTATCATACCATATAAAGGCACTCGAAAATTCTTCCACTTCTCTAAATGATAATTTGATGATTATCGAAAATATCGAAAAAAATTTTTGAATCAGAAGGTCTCGTTGCTGAAGCAGCGAGGCAAAAATTACTCTACGTACTGAAAAAAAAAAACCAAAGGATTTCATACCGGAACGGAACATTAGAAGCCACCATAGTTGTGCCCTGCTCACTTGCAGAATTATGCAAATTTAAATATGCTCCAATCACATCCTATGATGTTGAAAAATCATTCAGCCAGAATAAAGCATTATTTCGTCCAAAAATAAAGAGTTTTAATTTTGAAAATTTAAGGAAACACGTAATTATATACTGTAGTTCAAATAATAATGAAACCTAAGCTAAGTAAAATTGTATTTTTTTGGTTTTTCTTAATAGGAAACCGTTTTAATGTACAATGTCGTTATCTTTTATTACACATATTTTTTTCCATATTTTAGGATTTTAAGTCCATATTATATGTACATATTTTGATAATGATTTGTATTTACGCGAACACTACACATTGAAATAATACTAGTTTTTACGGAATTTATCATTTATACGCGATAAATTCCTGCCCGTGACCATGAGTGCTGTAAAGCGTTCGAAACGTCGGGTATTTAAAAAGTTAAAATATACGCGATAAATTCCGTAAAAACTAGTATTATTTCAATACATATTTTGATATTATATATACATATTAATCCGGGCCCTAATGATGACGTTGTCACTTGTGTGATTAAGAGTGTCTACTGTCACTTGATTATTAATCATATATTATATTACCAAATGTATAAAATGTTTCATTTTTAAAATTATCTTGTTGGCTGTGTTAAATCTATTTTATACAACTTCTTTTGTTAATTCATTATTTGATATTCTGTTCCACGGGGCGAATTTCATTAATATTCCTGTCGAAAGAGCCATAGTGGCTTAGGGTTCGAACACTCTAATTAAATTAGCTTAATTTAAAAAAAAAAAGCAAAATATAATCAGTATATTAAACTGACTAATTATAATTTAAATTATTAATGTATCCTTCGTTTGGTCAGTTTAGAAAAAAATAATAATTTGAAGTTCCAGAAAATACCAGCACAGGAATTAAAGGAGGCTTGCCGCTATTAAATTGTATCATAAGTTCAGGTTGTTGATTAACTCTCATTACCTAGTTTATTTTATTTGAGATTAGTGTATCATATATTATAGGTATCAATTATAAAATTGCGGCGAACGTAAAATAAGACACTCTAAACTGTACTCTAGATTAAACCTCTTTCTTCGGCCTACAGCCTACTAGAATAGTAAATATAAGCCTAAAATAAATAAAATATATATAAGTAAATAAAACTCAATCAGAAGCAGTAGCTGAAGTTTGGCTGGAGGGGATGTTAAGAAACCAATAAGAGGAGTCGTCATCGAGCACCTCCTTCTACATTTCAACAGAGCAGACCGTCACGGAGTCCAAGGCCCCTAAATAATCTTAATGGAGGACTGGAAGTAACACAGCAGAGGCTACTGGAATATTTTCTTATACCGATACACACCACGGATAAAATATTATAATATTTTGTAGTTTAAGTATAGTTGTTTAAGTATTAGAATATTTCCTTATCTTTTGCGGCTTTTACAAGGTTATCGCCATTTTAAAATTAATATTTACATAAAAGTAAAGTAAAGTAGCAGTCTATATACGTCCCACTGCTGAACACAAGCCTACTCTTATTTCTGAAAAGGTTTTATGGCAAGAAAATATCGAACTTTACATGTCTTCGAAATATTATTTTTTATTTGATAAAGTAGTCGTGCGAGGCAGAACACTTCTAAAAAATCACTCAATAGTAGACCGCACTGGAGGATGATATTGTACTACAACACTACTTCAAAACGCTATTGTATTTCAGTTGTTATTTTGTAAACAGGTAAAATACAAGTTTTCATATCAATATATACATTGCCACGTGCTCGGCGGTGAAAGAAAACAAGTGAGGGTTCTGCATGTCTGAGAAATAAGTTCGCCAGCACACATTGGGATAGCGTGGCGGACATTTCCTTGCCTTAAATCTCTCTCAGAAATGAGAGAAGTCCTGTACCCAGCGGTGGTACGTTTGTAAGATGTAACTTTAACTTTATATACATTATAAAAAGCCAGTTTACAAACAATTCAGCAAAATAGTAAAATGTTTTGAGGTTTATGTAACGTTTTTAATACACGCTTGATAACAAATAATATAATATTTTCTTTTAAAACCAGTAAATATTTTTAATAAAAAAATCTGAATAGTTATTATAATATATGGTTTTAATAAAGCAAGAATTAAGATAATAAGTTTATTATTATCAATATAGAAAATACTTCAGCAATGTGAAACCAGCAACATAATAACACTGCAGCTGTGTTGCATATATAATAAAAATTGCTGTATTTTATTGGGTGCGTTTGGCAGAAAAAAGCGCTAGCAAGCGCTTGTAAGCCAAAATGGCGATCGTAAGCGGTAAGCGCTGTCAAATCGTAAGTAGCTATTTTCCTCTAGGACACGAAGTTAGCAAGTATTTAGTTTAACCGGGGAACCTAACTTAATTTAAATATATATTTGTGAAGTATTCATATTAAAAACTTACCAATCATTAATTTTTAATAACATGTATATGTCTATTAAAAATGTCATTATATTACTTAAAACTAATATTGCACAAAACAACTGATAAACTCTAATTCCAAACAAACAAATTAAATAAGCAAAATGGCGGATTGTGTCAGCGCTACTCAAGTTGGCAAACGTGTCCTGGCCGAAAACTGTTTAGTTTCGCCATTTTGCTTACAAGCGCTTGCTAGCGCTTTTTTCTGCCAAACGCACCCATTGACAACAGTCTGGCATTATCGTTGTTTTAGGGCCAAATATTAGACTTTATTTGTAACTAGCGATCCACCCGGCTTTGCGCGGGTGATTTTTGGATCTTAGCAACAGTGCCACATACTGGGTCCAATTGAAATGTGCTTAAACCATCCAGAGACCCACACACAAACATACACAAAAAATCATCTATTTTTTATACAATAAGGGTGACAAACGAGCACACAGTCCACCTGATGGTAAGTGGATGCCGTGGCCTATGGACATCTACATTTCCCCGATTAAGAACCAAAACGCAGAATGCGTTGTCACCCTGAGGACTGAGATGGGATGCCTCGTTTCCAGTAAAAAGGCGTCTCTGGATCTCTACACTCACCATACGAAACACAGCAGTATTAAGCTTCTATTTTACGCTGGTATTCCGTGAGAGCGTGATGCTACCCCGGTCGAGCCGACCCCTTCGCGACAACTATAGTATAGCTACAGCGTGGCTCCGTCATGTACACGGTTTAGCCGTTTTCGAGTTTTTGCGAGACTAACGGAAAGCAATTGATTTTTATATTTAGAGAGACTGCACTTAGAAGACTTAGAAGGCCCGGCGCGGCAGTACGACCATCCATATTTTTTTATGTGGCGGAGGCACATGTCTTATTAAGAATTATTAACAATTGCCTGGCGGTATCATTATTCTACAGGTAATTATTAGTCCTTTCTTTGTAACTACGTCTTCGCCCTGCTTTGCACGGTTGATTTCTGGATCTAGACCACAGCGCGACCTACCGGGTCCAACTAAAATGTCTTTAAACTATCCAGGCACCCACTTAAACACAAAAGAAACTTCATCAAAATCGGTGCAGCCATTTTTGAGTTTTTGCGAAACTAACGGACAGCAATTGATTTTTATATAGAGACAACACTCTTTCATAATATTTTTTGAAATTTGCTTTATTAAAAGTCAACTTATTAAAAGAAAAGACACTTTATGGGATTTTTATTAAGAGCACTACCCTATTTTCCACAATCGCGTGGCGCCCACCCCAAATATACTTTTTGCCCACCCTCAACATCACTCTAACTTCTACGAATTCTCTACTGGTTACGATCTTGTGAGGGATAGAGGTGTTCTTTTACAGAGTAAGAGTGATAAATGACCTCACAATCCAGCCGTTAGTAAGCGGATACTGTGACATAAAACCATCCATCTATCTTTGATTAAGAATTAAAATGCAGATACGTATGAAGCGTTAATTATGGAACGCCTCGTTTTCAGTAAAAAAGGTTCTCCACACTCACCACACAAATACAGCAGCTGCTATTTTACACTGATATTATGTGAGATCGTGGTCCTGCGCCGGTCGTGCCGATCTATTTGTGCTACAATCACAATATAGCTGTAGCATGGCTCTACAACGTACAACATTTTATTTTTGCACTCTGATTTAAGTTAATTTATTTTTCCACTTTTATCATATAAGTTGTTTCTAATTATGAACACGAAAGTATGTCATAACTCTTTTTGTGTCAAGCTAACCTTGCGTTATCGAGCCGATCCCGAGCCTTCATAACAGTTACAGGTTTAATGGCGGGTGTAGATGCCCAGCGACGTGTAAAACATTTAACTAATCTAAGGACGACACGGCCATATTGTCTTTTGTCAGGCAAAAATAAGGGAATGTCGTAAATTGCGTACAAGAATTTTGTTTCGGTTTTTCTACGTAGTATTTTATTATTATAACAATTGAAAAGTGTAATGACTTGCGTTCATGATAAACACACTAAATACACTTCAAAAGAAACTATTATCTTGTTATAAGTTATAATGTCTTATTGTAATAAAATATGATTCTATTTTCGAAGTTTGGTTTATAAAAATATAATACACATAAAATAAATACATATTCTATGAAAATAATTTTAGTTGTAAACATTACGAAAGAAACAAGACAAAAAGAAACTAAAACAAAATTAACCTCTAAATAACATTTGACGATATTATGTCTACAAAGAAAAGAAAATTCATTCAATTTGGATCAACAAATACGTAAAATAAGCACAAAATTACTTCTGCCAATTTATTATTTCTTTCTTCAAATGGAACATTAAATATTTATTATTTTGGAATTGTAACTACATTTGAAAAAGTTCACATTTATTTATTCAACTGCCTCATATATATATATATATATATATATATATATATATATATATATATATATATATATATATATACTTGTTTGTTTCACTGTGCTTTGCCGTACGCTAAATTTTGACATCTACCGACATCTGTGGGGAGGCTTAAGATTTCTCTAATATTTCCCATATTTATAATATTATGCTACGCAGGAAATAAAATAATGGTATTAATATTTTAACAATGAAATTCATGACTAACTTAATAATAAAGCATTCTGAATGGGTATTTATTTTTTATGGTAATCTTTTATATATGATTCAGAGAAAAATAAAATATCATGAAACTAAAACTAAATTTCCAATCAGCACAACCCATCTATGGACGGCGATAATCCTCGTCTGTTTAAAACCCAATGTTTCTGCATAAATGAAAAAGCCGAGAATATAATGTAATTCTGGGGATTGTGCATCGAGATTAAATAATACTACATGTTTCCGCAACAATTTTTTGAACACAACGTATGAATAAATTGTTATCCATAATGGCGGCGTTAAATCTTTAACCCGATTATTATCACTTGAAAGTGACAAATGAAAATCATCTACAACTAACTTCAAACAAAGAAAGCTGCTACGTTTGTCACTTCTAAGGACTTTCAAGAAAGGCTTTCCATATATTTTGAAATTCAATAGAATAGGAAATTCTCATTTGTTACAGTAGAAATATGTAAAAAGCTTTGTAACTATCCAAACAATTTAATGATCTGATGTGCAGGAAATATGGAGGAGAGAGAAGAGGCTTACAACATCGTAATATATTTCACGGCATATCAGTTATGGCTTCATTTGACATTCGTATTGTCAGTATTAGATAATTGATAGTTAGAAATCGCGTTCACACGTAGTAGAACCAGGCTGCAGCTATTTTATTGTTGTAACATGAATAGGTCAGCCAGCTTTAAATAGCTGCTTAATGCTGCTGTGTTTCGTATGTCGAGTGTTTAGAACCGAAGATTCTTATAACTGGAAATCAGGCGTTTCATCTTAGTCCTACGAACTGAAAAAGATTTTGCATTCTTATTTTTAATACAAGATATAGGTGTCTATGGGTCACAGCATTCACTGATCATCAAGTGACTGACTAGTAGACTCGTTTGTGACCCTTATTCTATAAAAAAAAAAAAAACTATAATAACAGCTTAAGGCATGTGATAGAGAGCGATATTAAATCTTGCCTTTAAAGGTCGTCTAAATCTGCGATTGTTAATTCAAGCGTGACGCTTAAGACAACTCCTGGTTCATGTTCAGTAGTGGGGTTTTCTAAACCTGATTTAGAAGGAGTAGATGATAGTGATGGCCTGGCAGTGTGGCATTTGACTACTGCACTTTGACAGCTGCGGTTTGAAAATTCTTGTTTCAAGGGTTAAGTAAAATTTAGGCTGTAACTCTAAACTTTAACTGTATACGTCCAACTGCTGGGAACAGACCTCGTCTAATTTCTGAGAGGGTTTCAGGGTCAAGATGTTCGCCGCGCTTCCTCAACGCATTTTGGCGAACTTCACATGTCCTCAAAATATATTAATCGCACGGTAAATTAGACCTTTAAATATCACTTCCGATTTAAAGCTTTTTCAAAAAAAAATTGAAATATATTTAAGTATTTCTTCATGTGAAATTTATGTGACTATACTGACTGCCTTGTTGGTCTAGTGCCGTTGGTCCTGCACCTGATCCTCTCTCTGGTCGTCCCGGATATCCGTCCGATCAAGAGTGAGTGGATAGGGAGAGAAAAGTGGTATCTTTAGGACATGGTCTTTTTATAAAGACCATGTCCTAAAGATACCGCTTTATCTTATTTTTAAATATAAGAGAAATTCTTGGTGAGAAAAAACCCTATTGATAAAAAAATATGACGTTTACGTTCATTTACATTGCGATGATGTAGTTAACCAACCGCCACCAACGGAAAAAAATCCATATGGCAACTATACCTTTGTCCAACTGTGAACTATTTACAACTTAATATTGTGAGTTGTATATGCTATTTATAACTTAATATTGTAAGTTGTAAATAGTTCACGGGATTTATAGTCAATTGAAAAGGAAATTTATTAGAAATCGACATTCATACTCATAGATATGATAATCGCACGTTACCTTTGAACATTAAATTTATTATATATCCGAAACCAATTAAAACTTAACAGGAAACAAAAAGTTAACTTAAAATAAAAAAAACGACATCTTCAAAACCAACAGTTGTCTCTATGTTTAATGTATAGACCTTATTCATGACGAATCCTAATAATGTAAGGGAATTTATTACGCAAAAACAATTTACTGTCAGATTTTGCCGAAACAAGTCGGACAAAATTTAACAAACGGAATTAGCATTGCCCTCTGCCACCGCAACTTTCAGGAAGTTTCATTACAACCCTTTTCAGTATGTTTACAGGGGGATTTTTTCCCTAGCTTCCTCGATAGAAACTTCGGTATTCACCCCACAGCGGTAACCCCTTAGAAGCATTGTTAGGTGGAAGGCTTATATAAATTATCCCTTTTAAAAGAAATTGTAGTAAATAAGAAAGTATTTTGACGTTAATTATATAAAAGACCGCTTGGTAACATAATTTTGCCGCAAAATTATGTCAGCACACTCGATTCATTCAGATGTTACCGATAACGTTACAGTCCATTGCTGAACGTTGGCCTCCCCCATAGATTTTGCTAACAGATTGGCTACCGTAGCTTTTAATTTTTTGTCGTTATTTAGAAGATGCTGCTGCCCATCTCTTTATTTTTCCCGTCGTTGCCTCTTATGACACTCTCGCGATGATATGGATTCAGAGGCGGATTAAATGTCGACAGAGCCCTAGGATAGCACCTAGGCGCGCCTGCATCGGCGTATACTATAAATTATAACTTTTATACGTGGTAGAGCCATGCTGCAGATATTGGTAGTATAGTTGTAGCACTAATGGGTCGGCTCGACCGGGGAAGGACCACGTTCTCACAGAATACCAGCGTCAAATAGTAGCTTAATGCTGCTGTGTTTCGTATGGTGAGTGTAGAGAACCGGAGATCCTTTTTACTGGAAACTAAGTATTCCATTTTAGTCCTCACGGGTGACAACGCAACTGCATTTTGATTTGTAATCGAGGATAAATGTAGATGTCTATGGGCCACAGCAATCACTTATAAATGGTGGATTGTGTGCTCATTTGTCACCCTCTCCTATAGAAAAAAAAAACTACTCATTTTGCAAAATAAACTACACTAAGGACAAATGTAGAGAAACGCAAAAAATGTGTATAAAACAAAATATCACGAATATTTGTGACAATTCAGTTTATTAATTTGGATTTTGCTTATTATTCGTTAATTTGAAATTGTAAACGTTGAAATAACAAACGATCAAAATACAACAATTAACCAAATTAAGAAAAAAGAGATAATTTAAAAGTAAGAAACATGTTTGTACATATCATTTTTTTATAAATACTTAGGAAAAGCTAATATATGGACTATAATCAGTACTTAGTGTTGCCTCCTCTAGCTCTTTGAGTTGCTTAGAGTCTCCTTGGCATATTCCTAATCAATGTGCAGAGTGTATTCCATTTTTTAAATGTGTTTTTAAGAGTAAGATGCATAAAAGGAGCAAATGGCACTACAAATTCTCCCAAAATCTCAGACACATATCTAGTTTACCTCTTTTCTAATGATGTACTAAACGTACCTCTCTCCCGGCCATCTCCACACTTTAATCCTTCCATCTGGCTTCAGGTAAAATCTAGACTCGAACTTCTAGTAGTTTCATGAGAAGTTAAGCTCCTGTTCCTAAGCACGCTGGTAACGGTGTACCGGTAATCTCGGCCACAGTTATCCATTTAATTCCCTGTCATGCGAGCCTCATATACTGTCTAGTCTGCCGATATCTCTAGATATCTTGGTGTACCACGGATTTTCATACTCGTAACGTTTAGGTTACGTGTTGGTAGGTGTGCCCAGTTTCAATTAAAGTAACATCCCCAGCAACTTGAGTGGCGTTTAGATCTGGCATTCTAAGCTTATTTTCAGTAAAACTTCACACTTAACACGATTAACAAGTTATTCAAGGCAATGCTTTAAACAAAATCTTAACCTAAATAAACTTAAATTTAAAAGTTGGCAAATATTTTTTCAGTTTTTTCAAACTGCGAAAATATTTCTTTCGAACGCAATATTACGCTATAATTAAGTACATGAAAACAAACGATATTCGAAAAGGAACGATCCTAAACTTATTTTTTATAGAATTAACTAATATTTGGGGCCAGTACCTACAATAATTACAACAGGATAAATCGAATCTTTTTTTTGTGTTCCTCTACATTTGCTTTGCTGAGTCTCACTAAAATATTAATTGTGCAATCCTTAATTCTGACCGACTTCTTAATAACTGCGTTCGATGCATTTTCAATTTTCGTAAGTACGATCATGTGTCTACTTATCGTTCCCAACTTAAGTGGTTACCTTTCGTCAGCAACGAAGCATGCGCGCACTCACAAAACTAAACTCCATCTTGATGTCTCCCCCTCTTACTTAACTTCTCATTTTCAGTACCTTTGCTCTAACCATAAAAGAAACCTGCGTTCTTCGAAAAGTCTTTTACTAAAGTGTCCTTCTCATAAATCTGGCTTCCTGCATTCTTCCTTCAATGTAAGTACAGTTTGTTCTCCTCTGGAATGCACTCCTTCTTGAAATTAGATCGGCTAATAATCGTTAGCATTCAAGAAGAAAGTTCGCGAACATTATCTAAATAAACTGGCAGAATAATCGCATTAGTAGTATGTATTTATGATTTTATATAATTATATAATGTATGTCTTTTGTATTTAAAATCCGTGGTAGATCAGTGGTTAACGCTCGCTGTAAATATAACAGAACGCGAGTAACCCGGGTTCGATCCCCGCCGGCACCAATGAAATTGTTAATTGCAATTTTAAGTGCTGATTTACCAAGTGCTCGGCGGTGAAGGAAAACATCGTGAGGAAACCTGCATGTCTGAGGAATAAGAAAAAAAATATTTCGAAGACATGTGAAGTTCGTCAACACGCATTTGGGCAGCGCGGCGGACACTTCCTTGCCCTAAACCCTCTCAGAAATGAGGGGAGGCCTGAGCCCAGCAGTGGGACGTATATAGGCTGTAACTTTACTTTTACTTTATGTAATTTATTATTTTGATGTATATAATTTATATATTATAATACTATTACTATGCGTGTATTAAATAATTTTTATATGTAAGTTTATGTATGGGTCTATGTATTATTTTGTTTATATTTATATAATTTAAGTTACATAATTGTTGTCTTACGTTTCACAAACCTACTTCATATTTTTATCTTTGCATCACCCAAACGTTGACTGGTAGAGAATGCTTCAGGCATTAAGTCCGCCTCTACATATTGTATGAAGTTTTAATAAATAAATAAATAAGTAAATAATTTTTAAAATAAAATGTAAGTGAAAATATTTGATTTAATATGGATTACAATCAATGTAATGATATGGTATGAATAAAATAGACAATAAAAGTGCAATATTTAGAATGGACACGGAAAAGCACAAAAACTATTGTTGGCAAGTTAACAGTGCATCTTTAGTTTTGCCCGAGCTTTCCATCCTCTTAGTTTTAGCTGAATTCGTGACAAGAGCTGTCTAAAACTTCCGGCTGCAGCAACGTTAGCTTCATTGCTTAATAATTTACTTAGTAGTTAGATATTAAGTGCATACAATTTAAGTTTAAGAATTAGTGGTGTTTTTTATTAGAAGTCCAAATAGCCTATATAACGTACAATCAGAGAATAACCGTCGCCCATTTACATTTGTAACACTAGAGGTATTGCAGGTGCATTTTCTAACCCTCCAATCACTCTTCATGTTATATGCTATAGAAAATGCAAAGAGATGCAATGTCTCTTCACAAGCCTGGTAGATAAACCGATCGGAACTTGGTTATTGACGATTCGTGCCGCTCTCCTTTGGATTCGATCAAGGGCAATGAGCCCTGAATTGGGTTAGTACTGGCACTACTATCGAGGTACATAACGGTGTAAGGATAGTCATTAAAGTTAACTACTCAAGTATAAGTAAATGAAAAATATGAGTATGTTACTTTATTGTAATAGTTTTGGGGGCAATTATAAACTCTACGTTGAAGTCTCTTTAAACTTCCTCGATCAACTTAACCTCCAAGGTTACTCATATATTCAAGTTACTAAACTACATGGAAATGATCTATAAATCATCCTTCTCACACCCTTCTTCAATATATTGTGGCTTGGAGACACCATTTACGGCACTATTGTTGTTGTATGATTAATAAGCAATAATTTTAACGTTATGTCACTGTGTTAATGGAACTGTTTATATATTATGGCTTTACTTTGTAATATTTCATATTTAAACTACAGTATATCTGCTTACTTTTATGGGTTGGTAGACTTGTTGACGATGTAAAATATCCACTACCCCATATCCTCTCGTGGTTGCCAACTCGCAGCTCAAGAGTGGCAACTAAGGCAAATATTCCCCATGAAACAATATATGAGGGAGGCCTAAGGCACTGCTAAAGTGGACTTTGATAGACTGTAACGATAACGTTCACGTATTTACTTGTTACACTTTTGAAAGATAAAGCGAAAATAACTTAAAAAAATTGGTTGTCCGTGCAGGCCATCCCTGGAATTTACCGCTAACTTCAATATAAAGCGCTCCAAATTCCATTTAAACGCCATAATATTGGAAAACCACGTTTTTTAGTTTTATTCAAAATTTAATATTTCACGAAAAAATCAACCGATTTTGATGTGATTTAAGACAATCGATGCAATTTTGTTAGCTTAACAAAAAAGCTTTTTATAAAAAAAATTAATTCAGAGAAAGTTTTGAGTTATTTTGAAAAATCCCTTTTTCGAGATTTCTTTCGTCAACGAAATTTCACCAACGAATCAAATTAATATAGTTCACAGCAATCGACGTCGTTTTTTGAGTAAAATAGCTGATTAGATTGAAATTAGCTAAATTAAATAGAAAGAAAACTACGTTTTGCTTACTTACTTACTTACTTATCTTCACGCCCAATCCCTAACGGGGTAGCCAGAGAGAACAGATCGCCAAGTGTCACGATCCTTACATACCTCTTTCGCTTCCTTCAGGTTCATTAACTTCTTCATACATGCACGTCTAGGTATCCGAGCACTCTTGGCCCTCCCCTCTTCGAGCAATTTGCTCACATGGTCTTCGAAAGTTAGTCTCGGTCTACCTCGACACCTTTTAATATTTACTTTCGCTCTATATATTTTCTTCACCATTCGGTCTTCACTCATTCGTTCAACGTGCCCAAACCATTGGAGTACGCCCCTATCAATTTTTGTGATAAGGTCATCTTTCAATCCTGCCATATTGCGAATCTCTTCGTTTCGCTTTCGGTCGGCTAAGGTAACGCCACACATTTTACGAAGAGATCGCATCTCCACTGCATTCAACTTGCTTTTATGCTTCTTCTGGCATACCCAGGTTTCGCTGCCATATAACAAAGTCGGTACCAACACTGCGTTATGTATTGCAAGGCGTGCACTCTTTACTACGCCTTGCCTTTTTACTAATGCATTCAGGGTACCATTGACTTTGTTTCCGGCAGCGACACGCCTATCCACATCTAAATCACATCTTCCATCCCGGCTGAAAGCACTCCCCCAAGTATACAATTTCATTTACCTGTTCTAGACATTCCTGATTTACCCATATTTCACATTTCGTTCTCTCTTCGTCCTTTTCAAATACCAGAACCTTAGTTTTATTAGCATTCAATTCAAAAACAAAAAAAATTTCAAAAAACTACGTTTTGAAAATGAAAAATACTCGAATTTTTGAGTTTTCCTCAGAGTAAAACGTGACGATTCGGATTAAATTCACAAAAAATTTTAAGTTCAGCAAGGCTCTTTCAGATGATGAAAACTGCTTTTCGATCGAACACTCCGTTACAAAGTTATGAAATTTTTACATGTTTACGTACTTCCAGCCTCCCTAACAAGCCGGTTTCCGAAAAGGCTTTAGTACCATAGATCACATACATACCCTTCGGAAAATTGTACAGAAGTCCAAAGAGTACAATCTGCCACTTTGCCTGGCGTATGTGGACTATGAGAAAACCTTTGATTCCGTTGTAATTTGGGCGTTGCTACAATCTCTTCAGCGGTGCCAAGTTGACTGTCGGTATATCGAAGTGCTGAAGTGTTTGTACAGTAGGGCTACGATGGCTATCCTAGTACAAAACCAGAGTACGAAACCTATCCAACTGCAGAGATGTGTAAGACAGGGTGACGTTATTTCCCCGAAACTCTTCACCGCTGCATTGGAAGGCGTTTCCAAGCTACTGGACTGGAAAGGATACGGTATTAACATCAATGGCGAGTACATCACTCACCTTCGATTTGCCGACGATATAGTCCTTATGGCAGAATCGCTGGAGGACTGAAGGACTATGCTTAATGACCTCAATAGTGCCTCCCAACGGATAGGTCTTAAAGATGAACATGGACAAAACAAAGATCATGTTTAATGTCCATGTCACACCTATGCTGATAGTTATTGGGAGCACTAAGCTCGAAGTTGTTGACGAGTACGTTTACCTGGAACAAATAGTCCGACTAGGTAAGTCCAACTTCGACCGAGAGCACAATCGACGGATTCCACTCGGCTGGGCAGCGTTCGGGAAATTACGTCAGGTGTACCTCAAAACTTGAAAACTAAGTTGTACAATTAGTGCGTGTTACCAGTGATGACCTACGGAACCGAGACGTGGTCCTTCAGTGCTGGCCGTATGAGGACGCTCAAAGTCGCTCAGCGAGCTATGGAGAGGGCTATGCTCGGAGTTTCTCTGCGTGATAAACTTAGAAATGAGGATATCCGCAGTAGAACCTGAGTGACTGACATAGCCCAACGGTTTAGTAAGTTGAAGTGGTAATGGGCCGGCCATATAGCTTGAAGAATCGACAACCGTTGGTGAAGAAGGGGTCTCGAGTGGCAGCCTCTTACGTGTAAGGCGACCCCCCACTAGATTGAGTGACGACCTGGTAAGACATGCAGGAAGTTGATTGATGCAGGTGGCTCAGGACCGTGCTTTGTGGCATACCTTGGGTGAGGCCTATGTTCAGCAGTGGACTTGTGAAGAGCTGTAATGATGATGATGATGATGTAAACACACATGCGCACACGCACAGACGCACACACACGCATGCACACGTACACGCACAGGCACACACACACACAGCATCATCGCAATAATAGCCAGAATAGCTTCCTAGAACCTCGAAACGTCGACATTTGATGAGAACTCGATTTTCAAAAACAGGTGTGAAAACAAGAACTTCCCCATTTTTTTAAAGTCATTGATTTTAATGGCGGGAAGTCAAAATATAAAAAGGGATAAAAAAATCTTTGGAGGCATTTTAATAAGCTGTCAGTATTTCATATCAGTGATGCTTCTTACGATTATTACTTGTTCTAATATACTGGATTTCACTGATTAAAAGGATTAATAGTGCATTTAAAATTGCCGGTAATATTAGGAGAAAAAGATTTCATATTTTATAGCACAACTATTGCAGTAAAATGAGGTGCATAGAAGATGTAAGTGCTTCTTCAAGTGGCGTACTCATAAAAACTTACCTAGTTGCGGACCATTTCCAAGCAGCGAGATTTTAAACAATTAACTGCTTGGCAAATTCTTTCAGCCTGGCATATCAAGTATAGAAATAAAAGTGTGGGCGCGGACGCAGTGCTTTTGTTCCTTATGTAATGCATATTACATTAAATCCATCTTTTTATTATAACTGTTATAATATTGTACCCTTATGTCATCAACAAATAGTAAATAAATATATAAATGTTCTTTATTTAATGCTGTTTTGCTCATTCACTAAAGTCAAGGCGCCATCGATGCGGTATCATTGTGCACTTACGACGCTACTTTTTTAACATATTTGTTTCATTTTAACATCTTTACGTCGTTTTTGTCCGAACTTTGCCTCAACTTTGCTGGCTGCATCTTTATTCGTCATCTCCTAGTGTTTTCATTAGGAATCAACACGTTAAAGAAAAGCCGTTACCGTTAGCGCTACATCTTATTAAAGTCCACTGCTGAATACAGGCCTCTCCCACAGATTGCCTCATAGAGAGGATGTTCGCCATAGGTGCCACGCTTAGCGGATTGGTAACCGCAGGTTTTTTAGTTTTATCTTTATTAGGAAGACACTGCTGCCCATCTCCTGATTTATTTACATCTGTATCCTCTTGCTATTCCCACGGGATAATACGGATAGTGGGTATCCTTACAACGTAACTATACGAAAAAGGAAATTAAAATCCTTCTTCTTTTTAATCATCGCTTAAAAGTTCTCTGCAGGTCATAGGCCTCTCCCTCTGTAGCTCAAATTTGACTTAATCATCACGCTTAGTAAGTAGATCGCAACGCAATATCAGATATCAAGCACTTTTAAAGCTGACGTTTAGTCGTTCGTCTCAATAATTTGTATCTGACGAACACAAGAACGATAAAACATCCATCTTTAATCCAATATTTTTTCTAATATTTCCCATATTTCTGTTACGACAACCACGGCAAAAAATGGGGCTATGCATTCTCTTTCGCTATCACCACTAGCGAAAACACTCAGAATAATTTTATTATTGGAAGAAAAATTTTATTGTCAATCGAACTCACAGTCCATCTTTATAGTAAATAGCTACTGACACCCATTTTTTATAGATTAAGGATGACAAACGAGTACACAGTCAATCGAAACGCAGATGCGTTTTCACCCCGTTTTATACGTGGTAGAGCCATGATGCAGTTAAATTAGTAGTATAATTGTAGCACGAGTGGGTCGGCTTGACGGGGGAGGGACCACGCTCTCACAGAATACCATCGCAAAATAGTTGCACAACAGCATGAAGTTGTGTTTCGTATGGTGAGTGTAGAGAACCGGAGACCCTTTTTACTGAAAACGAGGCATTTTATCTTAGTTCTCACGGGTAACAACGCATCTGCATTTTGATTTGTAATCGAGGATAGGTGTAGATGTCTATGGGCCGCAGTAACCACTTACCGTCAGGTGGACTGTGTGCTGGTTTTTCACCTTATCCTACAAGTTTAAAAAAATAGATGGAATGCCTCGTTTCGTGTAAAAAAGGGTTTTATGATCTCTACACTCACCATACGAAACAAAGCAGTATTAAGCTGCTATTTTACGCCGGCATTCCGTTAGAATGTGTTCTTTCCCCGGTCGTGCCTACTCGTTCGTGCTACAGCCATAATGTAACTACGGCATGGCTCTGCCACGTATCATCCTACGTATCATCCATGGGCAATTACTATTATTAAGACTAAGATGCGTTCCTCTGAGGACTAATTTGGAATATCTCGCCGCATTTAATTA
Source organism: Parnassius apollo (assembly GCA_907164705.1). Classification (NCBI taxonomy): domain Eukaryota; kingdom Metazoa; phylum Arthropoda; class Insecta; order Lepidoptera; family Papilionidae; genus Parnassius; species Parnassius apollo. Next base: position 1,780,526 of record CAJQZP010000667.1, on the reverse strand, counting down.
TACTGGTTCTCCATACCCTTCAGAACACAATGATACAAGAACCGCTATATGGTGGTAGAAATAGGTAAGAAGCGAGTGTTGCCAGATCTACTCCTATATAAGAAAGGAGTCCTACCGACTTAGATTATGTAAGACATCCGTAAGTTTTATTTTTTATTTAATGTAAAGTACACGCTTGTAAATTCTTTAAATCTGTTGCTTTTAACATTACAACATAGTAGCAGCAGAAGTAGTGAGCTTAAATGCCAAATCAAATTTATGTAAAACGAAAATCGCTGCACCATTAAATTGAAACGTGCTGCATCGTCGACCAACAATGGAAGAAAACTTTGTTAACATTGCAATGTTCAATGAATCTAGAATTTACAGAGTGACAGAATTTTATAGGAATCTTTTCGTTTAACCAAAAATATATGCGTGATAGTGAAATTAATGTTGGTGAAAGTAAAACTGGATCATAAGCGTAGAGTATATTTTTTTATTAATAAATATATTAATATTAAATGTAAAATTGTATTAAAAGTTTTAAAAGGTTGTGTTAGCTCAGTTATTGGTTAATCACCTTCTTCTCGCCGTTACTGCATTACTAGTGCATTAGTGAAACTCTTAATGGTATTTTTTTGCGGATTGAAGAAGAAAACTTTTGCTATAAAACCACTATTTTTAAGACGTTAAATTCATCTCGACAAAAACAAAGCTCAAATTTAGTTTTTAATAGTACATTTCAAGTCTATACCCAGGCATCTTACCATGTTTTATTTAATTGAAGTGACAAATAAACTTGCAGTCCACCTGATGGTAAGTAGACACATTCGGTCAAATTCAAAGAAAGAAGGCATCTATAGCATGTCTGACGACTAAGATGGAATACCTCACAGCCTGTATACTGTGTATGCTGGCTATCTATAGCTTACAGAACCACAGAAGTGCAGGCATTACTATTTGAATGAATGAATATACTTTATTGTACACCACAATACACCACAACAGAGTAGTACACCACAACAGGGGGATAAGTCACTCACGTCCGTAGGATTTGATCACCTATTCCTAGGCCCACCCTACACATATCCCCCGGGTGGTGTTAAATGAGCAACAAGCCTATAGTACAGATTCGGTTCCTCGCCGTGGTAGCGGCGTAAAATATACTACTCCATATTTCGCACCATGAGGAACAAAATAAAAGAAATGGCCCCGAGTTCCCGGCGCCCTTTAATGGGGCAGGGTTGCGAAGAATCTCCGGGAGGAAAACCGAGGTTCGCCACCCGTCACGTTCTGTCTCCCGGAGGGGCGAAAAGTGGATTGCAGAGGCCCGTCTGGCTACTTTGAATGTATGTGGAGCAATAAATGATAAAATGGATGAAGTATGCGATATGATGTATGATAGAGGAATAGATGTGTTATGTGTAAATGAGACGAAAAGGAAGGGGATGGATGTCACTACACATGGAATGTATACCGCATACTGGTCTGGTGTAGACGAGATCGAGCGGGCATGCCAGGGAGTAGGTATCATCCTTTCAGAAAGAATGGGCCAATGTGTGAAAGAGTATGAATGTGTAAGCCCAAGACTGCTATGGATACGAATGAAAGTGGGCTTAAAGAAGTTGTTTGTGTTAGGGGTCTACGCCCCAGACATGTCTAAGCACACTTATATCCGAGAGCAGTTTTGGGAAATGGTAAGAAAGGTGTTAATGAAATGTAAGGGAATGAAAATATTATAATGCTAGGAGATTTTAATGAAAGAGTTGGGGTGAGGAGGCTTGGTTATGAAAGGATATTAGAAACGTTTGGTGATGAAAATATAAATGAGAATGGTGAAAGTCTCCTCACCGTATGTATGGAAAAGAATCTTTTTGTGACGAACACTTGCTTTCGCCACAAGAGGATTCACATGTATACTTGGGAAAGAGGTGGCAATAGAAGCATGATAGATTTCATAATTGTGGATGAAAGATTGAGGGGCGCAGTGGTAGATACAAGGGTTTACTGGGGTTCTAACGTAGGAACGGATCATTATTTGGTTTTATGCCGAATTAGTGGTCTATTCAGGCGTTGGCGCCATCGCTTATCTGTGTCTACCACTGCGTTACAGCGTATTAGAACAGAAAGGTTACAAGATGAAGGTGAGAAAAACAAGTTCAAATGTAGACTGAAAGAAAATAAGTGGTTTGGATGAATTATGTATGAAGGAGTTAGACTTGGAGAATGTATGGAAAAATGTTAAGAAAGGTTTAGTGGATGCAGCTACCGAAGTATGTGGTGTTAGTAAGAGAAAGAATGAAAGGAAAAACAATACGTTATGGTGGGATGATGAGATACGTATGGAAGTTGAAACAAAGAAGAGAGCATGGCTAGATTTACTAGCAACAAAGGCTGGTAATTCTAGCGATGCGAATGATAAGATTGAAAGAAAAAAGGCAGAGTTTAAACGTCTAAATAATAGAGTAAAAGAAGTAGTTGAAAGGAAAAAGCAAGAAAGAACGGATAAGAATGACAGAAGAATATCGGATAACTTTCAGGCAAATATAAAAATGTTCTGGAAACTTGTAAGAACTGCCAGGGGGCATTCAAATCAGCCCTTAATGAATGCTAAAAGAGACGAGAATGGCTATATACTTAATGATTAAGTTTTGAGTTTAAAGAGATGGAAGGACTATTTTGAAAGCGTGTTTATGAGTGAGGAGACAACGTGTGAACTAAACGAAGTAGAAAATCCGAAAGAACAGGAAAGAGGTAGCGAGATAAGTATAGATGAAATAATGAAAGCAATGAAAAGCATGAGACTTTGCCGTGTAGTGGCGGTTAAGAATATCCACTACCCCATATCTTCCTGTGGGTGTCGTAAGAGGCGACAGAGGGAGACAGGCAGGAGATGGGCAGCAGCATCTTCCTGATAACAGCAACTGTACGACAAAAAAAAAACTGCGGTTGCCAACCCGCTCGCCAAGCGTGGCAACTATGGCAATATACCCCCCATGAACAATTACACAAATAGACGGCCCCCAGTCCCCGGCGGCCCCGCTATTCCTGGCTACGGTGGCGACCATGGTAACGGCGGGGCAGGGGGTGCTAAGAATCTCCGGTGGAGGTTCGGTTGCCACCTACGACGACTCGACCTGGCAACATTTAACGCACGCACACTGAGGACTGACGAGAAGATCCTGGAGCTGGAAGAAGAGATAGACAAGTTGCGCTGGAGTATTATAGGATTATCCGAGGTCCGAGGGAGGAGAGGGGGAGGACACGGTGATTCTCGAATCCGGCAACTTGTTCTATCACCGGGAGGGCGACCATCTGTCCCAAGGAGGTGTCGGATTTATCGTCCACAAGTCTCTCGTCAACAACGTTGTACAGATTGAGAGTGTGTCGACGAGGGTCGCGTACCTGATACTCAGAATCACCAAACGGTATTCGCTGAAGGTCATACAGGTTTACGCACCAACGTCGGTACATTCCGATGAGGAGGTGGAGGAAATGTATGAGGATATTTCCAAAGCCATACATTCCTCCAAAACCCACTACACGGTGTTGATGGGAGACTTCAACGCAAAACTAGGCACAAGAGAAAGCGGTGAGCTGAAGTTAGGGAAATTTGGAGTAGGGCAACGGAACCGAAGGGGCCAGCAGCTGGCCGACTTTATGGAGAAAGAGGGACTCTTTATGATGAACTCTTTCTTCCAGAAGCGGCCCCACAGGAAGTGGACCTGGTCGAGCCCCGACGGTTCGACAAAAAATGAGATTGACTTCATTATGACGACCAGACGCCAACTGTTCAGTGATGTCTCAGTGATCGCAAGGGTGAAAACTGGCAGCGATCACCGAATGGTTAGAGGCACACTGAACCTAAACGTTAAGTTGGAGAGGTCTCGTCTAATGAAGTCAACGCTCCGTCCCCCTCGTGCTCTGATCCAAAATCCCGAAAACTTTCAGCTCGAGTTACACAACCGCTTTCAGTGCCTACAAGATTGCAATGCAGTGGACGATATGAATGACAAGCTCGTGGAAACTGTCCATGCGGTCGGAGCTAAGTTCTGCAAGACCCGCCGCAGAAGAACACAAAAACTCTCCGATCACACTCTTAATCTCATGGCTGTTAGACGGGAGATGAGGCTGCAATCGTCAACAGATTTGACAGCATACAGGCAACTGAACAGACAGATCTCCAAATGCATGCGGCGAGACTTACGCAACTTTAATACTGCTCGTATTAAAGAAGCGATCGAGCGGAACCAGGGCTCCAAAGTCTTTGCCAGAGATCTATCTGCCAGAAAGAGCCAACTGTCAAGGCTGAAGACTGAGTGTGGCAGCATCGTTTCCGGGACACCTGAGATTTTGAGTGAGATTGAGAGGTTCTATGGGCAGCTGTACACATCATCGTTGGAGCCACACGCAAGTGTGAGTAACGATCCAAGAGCAAGTCTTATCCAAAACTATTCCGATGATATCCCGGACGTCAGTCTAAGCGAGATTAGAATGGCTCTCCAGCACCTTAAAAACGGCAGGGCCCCAGGCGAGGATGGAATTACAGCGGAGCTTCTGAAAGCGGGTGGAACACCGGTACTTGAAGTCCTTCAGAAGCTCTTCAATTCCGTCCTCCATGGTGGCACTACTCCAGAGGCGTGGAGCAGAAGTGCGGTGGTCTTGTTCTTTAAGAAAGGCGACAACGCTCTCTTGAAGAACTACAGACCGATTTCCCTTCTGAGCCGCGTCTACGTGCTGTTTTCGAGAGTCATTACGAATCGTCTCGCACGCAGACTCGACGACTTCCAGCCTCCCGAACAAGCCGGTTTCCGAAAAGGCTTCAGTACCATAGACCACATACATACCCTGCGGCAGATTGTACAGAAGACTGAAGAGTACAATTTGCCACTTTGCCTGGCGTATGTGGACTATGAGAAAGCCTTTGATTCCGTCGAAATTTGGGCGGTGCTGCAGTCCCTTCAGCGGTGCCAAGTTGACTGTCGGTATATTGAAGTGCTGAAGTGTTTGTACAGTAGGGCTACGATGGCTATCCGAGTACAGAACCAGAGCTCGAAACCTATCCAACTGCAGAGAGGTGTAAGACAGGGTGACGTTATATCCCCGAAACTCTTCACCGCTGCTTTGGAAGACGTTTTCAAGCTACTGGACTGGAAAGGATACGGTATTAACATCAATGGCGAGTACATCACTCACCTTCGATTTGCCGACGATATAGTCCTTATGGCAGAATCGCTGGAGGACTTAAGCACTATGCTCAATGACCTCAATAGTGCCTCCCAACGGATAGGTCTTAAGATGAACATGGACAAAACAAAGATTATGTTTAATGTCCATGTCACACCTATGCCGGTAGTTGTTGGGAGCACTATGCTCGAAGTTGTTGACGAGTACGTTTACCTGGGACAAATAGTCCGACTAGGTAAGTCCAACTTCGACCGAGAGGTCAATCGACGGATTCAACTCGGCTGGGCAGCGTTCGGGAAATTACGACATATCTTCTCGTCAGGTATACCTCAATCTCTGAAAACTAAAGTGTACAACCAGTGCGTGTTGCCAGTGATGACTTACGGATCAGAGACGTGGTCCTTCACTGCTGGCCGTATGAGGACGCTCAAGGTCGCTCAGCGAGCTATGGAGAGGGCTATGCTCGGAGTTTCTCTGCGTGATAGACTCAGAAATGAGGATATCCGCAGTAAAACCAGATTGACCGACATAGCCCAACGGATTAGTAAGCTGAAGTGGCAATGGGCCGGCCATATAGCTCGAAGAACCGATAACCGATGGGGAAGAAAGGTTCTCGAGTGGCAGCCTCGTACCGGTAGGCGTAGTGTAGGGCGACCCCCCACTAGATGGAGTGACGACCTGGTAAGATATGCAGGAAGTCGATGGATGCAGGTGGCTCAGGACCGTGCTTTGTGGCATTACTTGGGGGAGGCCTATGTTCAGCTGTGGACTTGTGAAGGGCTGTGATGATGATGATGATGATGAATGAAAAGCATGAATGCAGGTAAGGCTGCCGAATATGATAGAGTTTCACTCAAAATGCTACGGGCTGGAGAGAAAGTGGTGGCAGGCCTGCTGCACACCTTGTTTAATTTATGCTGGGAACTGAAACGGGTACCGGCAGACTGGTGTAAAGCCGTGATAGTCCCAGTATATAAAGGAAAAGGGTCGCAGCAGGACTGTAAAAACTACCGTGGCATCAGCCTTCTTAGCATTGTGGGAAAACTGTATGCTAAGGTACTGATTGAAAGGGTCATGAAAGAAACTGATGGAAAAATTTGGAATGTGCAAGCGGGATTTATAAAGGGAATGGGTTGTACAGATCAAGTCTTTTCCAAGCGCATGATCGCGGAAAAGTTTTTGGCCAAAAACCAAAAGGTTTTTTGTGCGTTCATGGACTTGGAAAAGGCATATGATAGAGTGGATAGGGATGTGCTATGGCAAACACTGAACTCATTTGGGTTGAGCGCTGGCTTGATACAGGCATTGGAGTCTCTTTATAGGGACTCTAGTGGTTGTGTTAGGATCAACGGGGTCTACTCGGACTGGTTTGACATTCATAAAGGTGTCAGACAAGGTGTGGCTTCCCCGTGGCTGTTGAACCTATTTATGGACAGTTGTTTGCAAAATTTGAAAGTCGAAGAATGCAGATTAAGAATGGGTGAGTTAACCGTCAAATGCCTATTGTACGCCGATGATCAAGTTATTCTTGCGTCGTCGGCGGACGAGTTGCAAATGATGGTTACATTAATGAACAGATCATTTAAAGAAAGGGGTATGAACGTGAACGCAAGTAAGACGAAGGTTATGGTTTTTGAAAGAGAAGAAAGTAAAACGATTTGTGAAATAAGAATAGAAGGGGATTTGATCGAGCAAGTAGATGAGTTAGTATATTTGGGTTGCGTATTTAGCAGGGATGGGAGATATGATAAGGAAATGGAACGACGAGTGAATGCGGGAAATAGAGTAAACGGGGCTCTGCATTCTATTGTGAAGAGTCAAAATGTATCGAAAAAGGCACGTATGGCAATTCACAATGCTGTGTTGGTCCCTACTTTAACGTATGGTAGTGAAAGTTGGGTGTCGCAGAAGAAGCACGAGAGTAAAATGAACGCAGCAGAAATGCGGTCGTTAAGAAGTATGTTAGTGCTGAATCTGAATGACAGTGTGAGAAATTGTGTGATAATAGAAGAGTGTGGTTTGCAAGATGATGTTGTGACCAGGATTAAGAAAGGAATGCTTCGGTGGTTTGGTCATGTGGAAAGAATGAATGAGGAGAGTGACAAAGAAAATTTATGTTGCAGAAGTGAATGGCAGAGTCGGAAAGTTACGTCCTAGGCGAAAAATTATCGACCAAATTGGCGATTTATTGAAAATGGGCCAAATTAGGAGTACCCTTAACCGACGAGCGTGTATGCAGAGCGTGTATGCGTAGGTATATGGATGTGAAGGAGGCGAGAGAGGTGTGTCAGGATCGTGCCAAATGGAAGTCTGTAGTCTCTGCCTACCCCTCTGAGTGACAGGCGTGAGTGTTTATGTTATGTATGTTATGTATGTACACCACAAACAAATTTACAAAGAACGAAACAGAGAGCAGATTACATGTACAATTTGGCGGCCTTATCGCTACATAGCGATCTCTTCCAGGCAACCAAAGGTGTAAAGAAATAAAACAGTGAATACTAGGTAGGCGGTGCAATATAAATATACCTAATATAATATCAATACATGCAATAAAATAACATAAAAATAACTAATAAAATAAAAATATGATACACATATACATACGTATATACATAAATACACACACACACACACACACTCATATATATATATTTATATATCCTCAAATATATACCACTTACAATAAAAACATAAACAAATAAATACAAAAACTACATAATAACGTAATTTATCCTAACGATTTTCGAACGATTGAGACAAGTAATGCTCTTTAAGATGTCGCTTAAAGACAATAATAGTTTGTGCTTCGCGTATATACAAAGGTAGGGCATTCCAGACTATACAGTAAAAGATTTACTAAAGAAAGATGTATTGTGAGTTGGTACCCTTAAAATGAGTTTTCTTGATTAGAGTCATGTCACACCATTACCATTGACAAAGTTAATATATTATCAGTTGCATTGTTTACTCGCTGTACTACGGTACACGTTTTATTACGTTTACAATTCGTAAAAACTTTGCCGAAGTTTCGAGTTATTTACGAGTTATTTTCTTAAGGGGACACTTTAAAAGGCGTTCGCTCTTATCTTTATGCGTTAACTTCAGTATTTGTAATGTGTTTTATAAACACTTAAGCAAAATAAAGTATTCAAAAATTTGCGTGATTAAAACACAAACAACAAATTTTGCAACAATATACCTTAATTATGCATTATTAAATCTGTTTTACATTAGCGTTACGTTTTATACATAATGAAACCGTCATCCTTATTAATAATTAAGTAAGCTCCCGCTGAAAACCCCCGAAGGTTGCTACAAAAATATGAATGAGCCACTGACATCTACTAAATAATATATGAAGTTTCTTACGAGGTGGTCGATCCAATGGAAATAGATTTAAATGAGACACTTAAGCCACAAACTTTAAGAGTGGACAAACAAAAATGTTACGATTTTGGTGCACAGGATAAATAATTACTCTAATATCGCAGTATTCTCAGTAGAAGCTGTGTGAAGGCAACTTAAGAGCATTCCGTCATTTCATCCAGTGGGCCACAAGAGGCGACTATGTAAAATACCAGAAAAAATCTTAAGAATTACGATATATGGTAGTATGACCATGTCGTCTGCACAAGGTTTAAAATACTGCTACCAGCGACAGACAGCAGTTTCGAATGCAGCAGCAGTCCCTCCTATGATTGGAAAGCAGAGGATTTCCACGTTCTACCTACTAGAGAAGCATCCAAATATATGTTGAACTCAGAATAGGCTTACGCCAAGTTGTCCGGAATGAAAATCTGTTTTCACACTTTTTTCTAGAATGAGATTCTGTTTATTCAGTGAAAGTGCATAATATCTGTAATATTTTTTTCTATTTCATGCCAAAATTAGCAACATGAAACACTTTGAACTGATTTTGTTGTCTGTCAGTTTGTCACAAAGTTTCAGCTGATGTTTCACAAAGGTTATTCAAAATTTGGCATAGTTATAAAATGCTGCTAACGAAATACAGACCGAGAAGTTAAAATTTCGAGCGTGTTACACATTCTTTGTGCATATTACGATATGCCCATTTTTTTAATTTTCAAAATTGGAACTTATGAATCGTAATCCGTATAATCTAATTCAGTTAAAAACTTTCGAAGACAGAGATGATAGATAATTTATGAATACTGTACCACAATTATACAGGCAGGCAGAACAATATAAGGTTTGCTTGTCCCTGACCTTGAAAAAATACAAACATCATTTGAAATTTTACCATAGTCATGAGTATTTAATAAGTTAAAAAGAAACACCTTCTTGGATCTGTGGATTAACTCACAACGTTTTCCTTCACCGCCGAGAACTTGGTAAATCGGTACTTAACATTGCAATTAACAATTTCATTGGGGTCGGCGGAGATCAAAGACGGTTTGCTTGCGTATTGTGAACATACGTAGAGCGCTTAGCTGAGCCTTGATTTAAGGCTCTAAAGTCTTAAAAAATACGTGTGGCACTCGGGGACTGCCGCGGTAAAGCTATTGCATAATATTTTTGTCAACTTATGTAATTAAAATTATTTATTTATGTAGTATTTTTTTATTTGTTTTTTTCCTTGATATTAATTCAAGTTACAGCAGCTATTCTACACGCATACGTCTAGTCGCACGCACACAAACACCGAGCCGAAGTCTGCCGAACTGAAACGATGTTACGGCGCCTCTACACGTTGGCCAATACAGTGGCGAATGTAGTGACCAATAGCATTGGCCAACGTGTAGACGGGGTGTTTAGGCTTCATTGGTATGTATTGGAACGATGGCCCACAAGTTGGCGCGAGATCCATGTGGTGTCGGTATTTTACAAAAGATCAAAGGATTGTTGGCAGAGTTTGGTCACCGCGTCCACACGTTGGCCGCGAGTTTAGTTTGCTACAAGCTCCCAGAGTGATTACACGCATCTGATTAAAATTTTATATTCACGCTTTGTAGGGTGGATGGCCCAATTACCAGCCTTTTAGTGCCAATTTCAACTTTAAACATTCCTACTACTTTAATTAGCACGATTCTATTATTTTTAAACATTTGTTTTAATCGATAAGCTATTTATAAAAAAAAATAATGAACATTTATTTACAATCAGATTATTACGAGAACAATTTTAAAATGAAAAAAAAATGAAGCACGTCGTTTATACGTGGTAGAACCATGCAGTTATATTAGAAGTATAGTTGTAGCACGAATGGGTCGGTTCGACCGGGGAAGGACCACGCTCTCACAGAATATCAATGTAAAATAGTAGGTTAATGATTGTGTGTTTCGTATAGTGAGTGTAGAGAACCAGACATTTTTTAAATGAAACGAGGCATTTCATCTTAGTCCTCACGGGTGACCACGCATCTGCATTTTGATTTGTAATCGAGGATAGATGTAGATGTCTATGGGGCACAGGAGCTACTTACGATCAGTTGAACTGTGTGCTCATTTGTCACACTATCCCATAAAAAAAAGCGTCGATTTCTTATAAATTAATCGTGCAAGTTTTCGAATCTTCATCATCATTACAGCTCTTCACAAGTCCACTACTGAACATCTTCATCCAAAGAAAGCCGCAAAGCATGGTCCTAAGCCACTTTCCTTGTCATGAGTTTTTCATTTATGTTCTAAGTTATAATTAGTACCTATTATTAAGTCAGTGTTAATTATATTTATTGCTATTGTTTTCAAAAAATAATTAAATTACCAATAAATTATAAGGTGTATTTTATATACATCAAATGTCTGATAGAAAAGCAAGTACATGTTTTGCTAAACTTTAAAAACAAAACCCAATTTTAAAACATAGACTTATCGATTATAACTCCTTTAACTTTAAAATAAGTTTAGTTTTAATTAATGGTATTTATTCCAGTTTCTGATTCATGTTAAGAATAAATAAAGCTAATCGTATATCTATTTACAGCCCATTTATATTCACTATTCTTTTATAATTATTTTATAAAAACGTTACCCCCCACACTTGGATTTTCTCCTGTATCGCGGAGGCAACTTACAAACATAAATTGCATAAGGACACACATCCAGACCCGAAACAATTATTTGTAGGATATACAAATACTTGTTCCGTGCGGGATTCAAACCCGCGACTCCTGGCACAGTCACTCATTGCCAAGCCTCTGCGCCACGGAGCCGTCGTCTAAAATAACATAAATTCGTCCGCATATAAACGACGTTAGACAATGCACGGCCTTCAAGCCACACCTCCGTGCCCGTCGGAGTGGGGAGCGTGAGGTTTTTTCGTTACGGAATGAATTTCTGGATTCGGTCCTCGCGCTCAAGGCCTGCGATAGAAGCTATGCAATAGCTTAAAATTAGTTTATTTATATTCAACGTAACATGAAATTTACCGTGTGGTGGCATTGTAAGAATATTGACCACCCCATATCATCCCGTGGGTGTCGTAGGAGGCGACAGAGGGAAACAAATCAAGAGATTGGCAGCATCGTCCTCTTGATGACGACACAAAATAAAAAACTGCGGTAACTATGGAAAATATCCTAATTAGGTAATCAATTACACTGTCTCATTTCTAAGCGAACTGGATATTATTTTACTATCTCGCCTGGTTTAAGACAAGGTGACCATTCGACCTTTTATATGTTAAATGCTTTATGTGTCATTGGACATTTAATACCCGTCATTAAGCTTGAAACGGCTACGGCTGGCCTTACATAACGTTTTAGGGTTATGGTAACAAAGGGTGAGGTTAGCGGTAAAATTTTGTAGGTGTTTGTAGGAGTAAATTTAGTTATTTGTATACTGTAGTGTTGGCACATTAAGAACATTGTTACGTTATTAGTTGGTAAGAAAGGACCCAATAGGATAATTATAATAATTTATGTAGTAACTCAGATTGTTAGCGCTCGCTGTAAATTTCACAGTACTCGAGCAACCCAAGGTTCGATCCCCGCTGGCATCAATAAAATTGTTAATTGCGATTTGAAGTGCTGATTTACCACGTGCTCGGCGGTGAAGGAAAACATCGTGAGGAAACCTGCATGTCTGAGGAATAAGAAAAAAATATTTCCAAGACAAGTGAAGCTCCACACGCATTGGGACAGCGCGGCGGGCACTTGCCCTAAAAAAACACTCTTAGAAATTAGAGGAGGGCCTGTCACGGGAATATAGGTTCTAACTACTATTGAAATTAAAGCCTATATATATATATATATATATATATATAAAAAAAAAAATATGTATATAGCCTATAGATATACTACTTTTAATGTTGATTTAGTAAATATTCGTGTTAATTATAATTTTAAGTGAGCCGTGGTTTTTCAGGAGTTAACTACGCTGTACTACGCGAGCAGATTGGGTTTGATCCCCACCGCAGCCAATGAAATTGTTAATGGCAATAGTTAGGTGTTGATTTATTGCGTGTGCAGGAAAACATCTCGATGAAACCTGCATGTCTGAGAAATTGAAAACAAATATGCCGAAGACACGTGAATTCTGCCATTACTTACTTACTTACAGCGCAGCGGACATTTCCTTGCTTTAAAACCTTTCAGAAATGAGCTATAACTTTAATTTGTTTATTTTAAACTGTATTTCAACCACCTGATGGTAAGTGGATACTGTGGCCCATAGACATATAAATTTAGCCCCGCTTAAGAATCAAAATGCAGGTACGTTGTCAACCTTGAGGACAAACATGGAAGGCTTTGAATTCGGTAAAACTTGTCTCCGGTTCTCTACACTCACCACACGAAATACAGCAGCACTAAGCTGCTATTTTACGCTAGTATTCTATGAGAGCATGGTCCTTCCCCGGTCGAACCGACCCATTCATGCGACAAGCATTATAGCTGGTGTTGTTCTACCACGTATAATATATCGTTAGATTTTATCTGATATTATTTTTTACTCATTTATTTAATTATGATTTTATTGACTTCATACATAAATTAACATTCATACATAAATTAGCAATCATGATGTTATGGCCACACCACGGGTCTGAGTCGGATGCCGTTTTGTTGCTGCACCCCGATGTATTTGTGTATATATTTTTTTCATTGTGTTATAGTGACGAACGAAAGTTCACGATGAAGCTACGCTACAGCGTACAACGGCTGCAGAATAAAGGGATCGACGCTACCGGGAAATGAATACGCTCACGAAAGTATACCAACGCAAAAACGGATCATGAAACTGGAATCCCCTTTTAAGGTAAAAATGCGAAAACGCATTTAATGTAGGTTTGTGTGAGCACTTCTCTTATCTGATTAATAATATGAAAATATAGCCATTGACTAAATCCTTTGCTGACCTTGATGTTAATTCTACAACATATATATGTTTGTTCGTTTATACTTATTTATATAAAAATATTATATTTTCAAATTTTGCTGCGGGTAGTAAGATCGATCTATGCACTAAAGAGAAATTTCTAGTGTTACGTTTTATAATCAGAATAAAAAATATAAAATAGTATCCTCTCTGAATCGCTTTACTTAACTTTTAGGTGAGATAATAACCAATATATGTGTATCATACATACTTACTGGATGATCTTTTTTACAATCTGGAAAAAATAGGGTGTAAAATGTAAACGGAGTAGAAGCCTATGGCACTGATATTTTAAAAAAATTAAATTAAATGAATAGATTAATTAAAATCTATCAAAATTCAAATCATATCCATCCTAGCCTGTGACCCTGCGAAGTGACAAGGTCAAATATGCCTACTAAATTTAATGTTTTGTTGCCGTTCGTAAAGTAGGGTGGATATGATTTAAATTTCGATTGATTTTAATAAATTTACTTATTTAATTAAAAAAATTGTTTTTATTTTTTGTAAAATATTAGTGCCATAGGCTTATACTCCGTTCACATGTTATACCCTATTTTTCTCCAGACGGTAAAAAAGGTCAGCCAGTATGTAAGCATATCGACACAATTTAGGGATATTTTGCTTATTATAGTAAAAAGAAGCTATGAAGAATTTTTAAACATCATAACATAAATTCCTCTTGTCGATTACCCCGACTTATATTTGGCAGAATCCTGACAATCCTCTCTAGCTACTTCCATCCATGTATCTACGCATACCTGTCCGTCGGTTAAGCGTACATTTAACTCGGCCCATCTTCAATATACTGTCAAATTGGATGATTAAACTTTAGTCTCGGTTGTTTCTTACCGAAATAACCTTAAATAAAAATATAACTTGTAAAAGCACCTCGGATGTTAAAACCCATTTGCAATAAGGAACATTTTGTGAAACTAAACGTTGATGCAACGAAACCACGTATGGCGGTGTGAGAATAATCAATACCAGTTTTCCCAACAAGACGCACTTCTAATCATATAACAATATTCTGCCTTGATTTGGATGGAATGAATCCACGATTTTTTCTGGGCGGCGCCATGTCATAGCGCTGGAAGTATGTTTCTCACGTCCAAGTATTCGCCACGACAAGCAGTTCATGATGCGGATAATACGTCTGCAGTGTTGCTTTACCCAGTTTACCAACAATTACTTTCTCCTACACTAGGCGAGCATAAGGGAAGAAGAAACAGCTGTCTACATTATTATAAGTCAGTTGATCGACTTGTACTCGACTGTCTCGGCAAACCGTATTTGATTCTGGGGGCTGTCGGGAATATCATGAGTTTGCTGAAATTAAGAATAACGGCATAAAATTCTGTTTAAGGGCAAAAAGCACTTTGACATTTGCGGAAAATAGCCCGATTCAAACTTTAACTTCAATTAGATCTCACACATTTTTAACATTATTTCAGTATCCCTTAGAACTACAAGGTTCTCTCTCCTGATATTTCCGTTAACCAACTTTAATAACATTCATGATAGCGGGCGTGCAGGAAATACTCAGGGTCTATAAACTAATTTAAGTGCATAATATTAATATTTGTGTATTTAAAACATCTAAATAGCGAGGATAGTTGAAGTTACAAGGTGTAGAACGAAGAGTGAATGAGTGAACACAGAGCAATGGAACTTTTTACTCTATTGTGGGAAGTCAGATGGGCTCAAAAAGACAATTCACAATGTCGGTCATATACCAATGCCAATATATTAGATACATGAGGGTAAAATTATTGCTGTATAAATTTTTTAATTGCTCTAAACTCTCCGTTTCATTATACGATTTTCTACTTACTCGTAATAACATCCCTCGTCCTATAGTCATACGTCTTTAAGTTTTGTTCAATTTAGTTCGCACTTCTTTAGTGCAAACTTTGAATAAATTATAGAATTTTTGCCACTTACCTATATCCATTTTACTATGGTAAATTTTTGGTAACACTAAATACCTATGTTACTTCATTTGAAACTAACTACCTATGTATGTAACTTTGTAACATTAAGTTAAGTAAGTGTATCTACGGAAGCGGAAAGTAGTATTTACGCTGGTAGAATCCATTAGAAGTTGCCAAAATAGGAAAAAAAATTATATAAGAAATGCGGTCATTAAGAAGTACATTACGAGTGACTGATAATAAGGTTGATACGTTGTTAGATAAGAGCAAAATTGTGGTTTGAAAGTGCAAATTATTCGTACGAGTAATTACTCGTTTTGAATAGCGAGTACATTGTACACTCCAGTCAAAACATACTAAATCAACTGTTCGATCGTTTTCAGATTTCTGATCCTCGGTAAAAATTTCGTTTATGCTCCTTTACTGATATTACTGATAACGGGGCGAATTCTGAACTTTAATGACGTCATTTTTCCTCACCCGCTCGACGGTTTTATCGCCTTATTAAAGGGGATCACAGCTGTTAAATAAATATGACGCTATTGGTTCATACTTCAGTATATTAAATGTAAACTTTTGTAAGTATAACTATTAAAATGTCGAAAAAAATTTCCTTAAGGACCTTATTATTAAAATTTTAAAGTGTTGGAAAGAAATTAAAACTGTTTATTTTTGACTGAAGGAAAGTTGTTGTTTTTTTTTTTGAACTTCTAACTCCAAGTATAGAAGTGATGTGCGGTACACTGGAGAAGAAATGGTTGAAGAAATTTTAGAGGTTTTCTATCTTTTGTCATTTTTTCCCCAGACGATAATGACACCAAATAGACCCAATACCGTGCGTTATTCATAAATTATTGTAATATGCCCATTTTTTCTAATAACTGAACCGTGATAGTTCAGGGGCTCAGCTCTTGCCGTAAATTTCACAGTACTTGAGCACCTGACTTCAACCCGCTAGCACAAATGAAGCGGTGGCTAAAAAATTATGGGGAATTTGCATGTATGCCAACACGATTTTTCATCGCGATTCAAGCGACGGACTTTTTCCTCCAAAACTCTTAGAAATAAGAGGAAACCTGTGCCCAGTTATTTTTAAAAACACAAGGAAAACATGGACAATGTGGAAAGTATCAAATACTTGGAGCAGTATTTTTTTCTTAATTAAGATATATTAAATTATTTACAACAATCCGTTGGGGAGAAAATTATTTATAAGAGCGTATCAAAATAACTGTTTTATTTGATTTTAAAAATCTAATGATATAATAACAGATATAGATAACATGTTACGATGAAATATTTATATGTACAATAACTGGTACATATCAGGTATTTTTTTACCGTAAGGAGAAAAATAAGGTGTAATAGATGAACGAAATAGAAACCTATAGCGTAGATATTTTGCAAATTTTATAGTTTTAAAGTAAACTTTTAGTTTTGAAAATATATAAATAATAAAATTCAAAGCATTTTATTATTATATACAACGACCAAACGATAAAAATTGTATTTCAAATTAATAGTATTTAGTGATATTGATTGTTTTATCGGTCTAGTAACTATAAACGGGATTATTGATCATGAGTCGGGCCAATATCAGTTATGAGGATTTTCTATCATGAAGTTCTCAGTAACATCCCGGAGTCAGAAAATTGACAATGTTTCAACCCGTGCCTACCGCCCATATCTATCTCTTCGGTCGTGTCGATTACCGTCCCGTTGGACTATGGGAGTGAGAGAATAGAGAGTGCATTTGTGCTTGCGCGTACACTTGAACGCTATCATCCTGTCCAGACCAGATACAGACCAGAACAGACCGATTTTGTGTCGCCGTAACCGAAATTCGGTCTGAAGTATATGATTATTTTTATTAATCAATTTGATATAATGTCAATAAAACAATAAGATTGAAAATTACCTATGATGTGGGCTTGTTATTTGTTCACCAATACACCTTATTTATTTCCTCGCGATAAAAAAGTAGCCCGATATATAGAGGACAGCAAGCTTCAATACGACCGTTTTGAGGCTTTGGTGCTTTACAGTAACTACTCGCGGGCTCTGTTTTACGCTTGTTTAAATTTATATATAGAATTAGGTTGACATACGAACGAGTACACAGATGTGATATGATAATGGATGTGTGGCAAATCGACATCTACAACTCTCCTCGGTTTAAGAATCGAAATATAGATACGTTGTCACTCTTTTGGACTAAGATGGAATGCCTCGTTTCCAGTAAAAATGGGTCAGCGTTTCTCTACACTCACCATACGTAAAACAGCAGATTTAAGCTGCTATTATACGCTATTATTTTGTGAGAGCGTGGTCTTTCCCGTGAAGAGCCGACCCATTCGTGCTACAACTATAACTGCATCATGACTCTACCCGATCTAAAATGTTACCCTGAATTTAAAAATATGGAAAAACAATGACATTAATTAAACTTTATTGCTCCTTTGGTCCCCAGTTTCTAGTAGTCTGATACTGATCAAAGAGCACATGATCACTACGTTACAATACTGATGTTTAGTGACTGGAAATAATATTTTACGAAATTGTCACATTTTTCTATCATATTTTTGCATTTGCATCTCGTCGCGCCATTCTCTAAATATCTCTACGAAACAATACAAACATGTGACTTATATTTGAATACCGTAATTAGGCTAAGTGCTATTTTGTGGGTTAAAATATTATGCCGATACCTATTTTGACGTATTTCTATGAACACTGATTTAAATAAACTTCAATTTTTGTTAATTTTTTTTAAATTACTGACATTAAACAGTCAGTAATCTGCTTTCATAACTTAAAGTTGTATATTTATAATTACAGGGAACACGTACAGAACGTAATTTTAACTGATATGTTATTTCTACTCCATCTAATCAAGTATTTATAACGGAGCACCGAGCCATAATTCGATGGAAGAAGATTATTCCATCGAGTAGAGTAGCGTTTCTTTAGCGCTAATAAAACAATTCGGTCAGACGAATTGATTAATATTCATTAAAGCTTTATGTGTGCTTTTTACTTCAATATCAGCTATGTTCAAGTATTATAAAAAGCAATTTGGCAGTTGTAATTTCTGTAAATATTAAACTACATATATATTTTCGATTTATTTTTTATGTCTGAGATTTGTTTTTAAGGGGAACTCATTTTTAAAATTAAATCTACTACCGTGTAAAATACGTACAAAATGTTACACTATTGCCTGCAGAAGGATATCGTCATCATCACAACTTCCTAGCAAATGCCTACGCTGTATTTTACGACTCATCTTCTCCTCCATATTATATGAAATAAAAGTACAGTAATAATATAGTTGCAGCTTGTGAATTAAAACAAAACCGTGGTAGCTCAGACGGTTAGCGCTCGCTGTAAATTTCACAGTACGCGAGCAAACCGGCTCCGATCCCCGCCGGCATCAATGAAATTGTTAATTGCAATTATAAGTACTGATTTATCACATGCTCGGCGGCGAAGGAAAACATCGTGAGGAAACCTGCGTGTCTGAGAAAACTGGCAAACCTGACAAACGTGGCAAATACGGCAAAATACTCCCTTGGAGACAACCTAAGTGGGAAGCTTATATTTAGAAGTGTATTTTAATTTAGACTTTATTCTGTTAAAGATAGATTTGTATTTAGTTTTTTTACGATTTTTTTAATCCATACTTCTTATTACCTTGCTATGGTCACCTATAATTAAGATTAAGCTTGTTTGTATGTATCGTTGTTTAATGAGTACGTTTTGTTACAATTCGTTAGGTCTCTTAGTGGTGCATGAATAAAAAACAAAAAAAAATTAAAATTAAAGAAAAATAAACTATAGGTTTAGCATAAAAGTAGAAATCTTTCTTAGTTTACAAGTAATTACATTTTAGTGTAAAAAGGGTTATTATCCTTTCACTAAAACAAAATTTCAAACAACAGCAGCTCCGAAACTTCTGACTACAACTACTAACTTCACTGTCCAAGTTTTTGTTCGGTATTCCATAGTTAACGCGTTAATAATGTTACGCTCATACTTCAAATTTCGGCTACTATAGTGAAATATCCGTAAACAGAAACTTTACGTATTTCAAACTTTTGGCATATATAATAGAGACACTGGTTATACTCGTAACTTCAGTTTAACACACATAAACACTTGCAAATTTCACGCATACATTTGCTAAAGCGTCATTATCATGTTCATAATTTATAACACAATATACCACACTTAGAATTAGGATACACCTATAAATGGAGATTTAAGTCATATTTCAGTGGAAAGTTAATATAGATAAAATATTCAAAATGGTGTAAATCAGCTATGTTCTACGGTGCTTCGTATACTACGCAGCTGCGCGTGGCAGTCAGGTTGTTGGGAGCACAACCAATATCCTCGCACTAATTATATTTCCCTGGCGTAATGGATTTAAGTAAACTATAGCCATTAAGCGATTATGTATGTGTGTGTGTGTGTGTGTGTGTGTGTGTGTGTGTGTGTGTGTGTGTGTGTGTGTGTGTGTGCGTGAGCGCACGCGCGTGTGTATGGGCGATACGGCGTTCGAAAGTGTAAATTGAGACTTCGAGCTGATTACATTTTCAAGGCAATCTGTCGAGCCGTTTCAAATTTTTCGGAGAAATAAATATAAAAACTTTCTTTAAGTCTTTTCTAAATAACTCTAAATATTTACTTAATTCCAGACATTAGAAAAACTTTTTTGTACTTAATAGTCAGCGTCAAATGCCGCCTAGCAAGTCAAAATCGAACGACGCGTTCAAAAATTACTGCTATTTAAATTTTCTAAATATGTTTTACTTAAAAAAAAAAAACAACATCTAATTCCGTTAAGAAAATCTAAATCACACGACGCGTTCAAAAATTATAGGCCTTTAAACATCTCAAATAATCGTTTCGAACTCAAAAATTAAATAGATTTTCGTGCGTTGCGCTCGAAAATAAGCGGGAAGTTCCAGGGATGGCTTGCAGGGTCAACCGCTTTTCAGATTTTTTTATAGAATTTCAGTTATAAACGAGCACACAGTCCCTCGATTAAAAATCATAATTCAGCTCATAATCATGCTTAATTATTAGTTAACAGATTGAAGAGACAGAACAGATTCTCCTAGTTATTGTGACTAATCATACTTAGCACAGCAGTTTTTTGTAAAACATCACTATCAAAATATAAAAACATAACTAGGAAGTTGTGATGATGAATAATATAGTTGCAGAGTGAGTCTACCACGTACTTGACAGCAGAATTAGGTATGGTAACTAACCCAGATGGACTTAGACTAAAGTGGTATGCTCAATCGATCAAGTCCTTCAGTTGGTTACATGTTACACGTCTAGAAGTACACGATGTTTTTAATCTACTACCGATTCCAAAATAGTTTTTCATGTCCGAAGTCGAAACAGCGAAAGAAACTCCTCGTGTATCCTCTTTTACGTCTTTTTTAGACCAATGCTTTTAAGATATATTATTTATCGAAATTTAAAAGAAATAGATCAATAGGTAATCAAATCATTTTCTGTAATAAAATTGAAAAATAAAAATAAAATATGCCAAATAAAGCAAAGAAATATTTTGCGAACCCAAGTAGACCTAGTCCCCAGAAGCAGCACCTGTTCACAAGTATGATGGATACGGCATCCATCGAGCTCCTCCGTTGCTGTTCTAATACGCTTCGTTTTTCGTATGCTGCTGTGCTAAGTATGGTTAGTCACAATAACTAGGAGAATCTGTTAACTCTCTCTTGAATCTGTTAACTAATAATGAAGCATTCCATCTTAATTATCAGGGGTGACAACTAATCTGAATTATGATTTTAATCGAGGGTGGACTGTGTGCTTGTTTGTCACGCTTATGCTATAAAATAATATTTAATGCTAACAATACATCTGCATTTTAATTTTTAATCGAGGGTAGACATAGATGTCTATATTATAGTGTGACTAAAGGCTCGTTTGTCAACCTTACTTGTATAAAAATACTCCTCTCAATACGTCGCCAGTAACGACTTAAAGAAGAAATGAGTTCAGAATTCGATAGCAGCATGCTTTTAAGCTCGAACTATACTGTGGTTATTAATCGGCAGCTATAACAATTTGTTTCTTCCATTTTTCAACAGTGAGTTACTGATTACCAAGATAATAGTGGTAGTAGTGAAAAACAAGGTTGGGTAGACATTAAACTTTATCTGAAATAATGTTCAACATTCAATTCTAATTTATACTACACATTTAGAACCCTTTATTACGTACAAACCGTTCCTCTACCGATGTTACTCTAGTCCAATATTTTGTAGGGTACCAAGCCGTCATAACCATTACCAATTCATTGACGTACGTAAAACAGTTTAGTTAATAATAGTCTACTAAATCAGTTAACATCTTCATTGCGGTACCGATAACTAAAGGTAAGTTTATGTGAGCCATAATCATGAGAAATAATTATTTCGGCCCTTACTAATGGAAAAGTTTGTAATAAAAGACCCTTTCATACACAACAATTCCTTATTGATAGAAAGTTGAAGATAAGGAACGATTCTAGACTTGTACTCATATTATGTATCTCTTAACTTAACATTTAATCTATTGGGTAAACATTATAATCCCATCAAAAGTGGAGTGAAATTAAAAAAAGTCTTTTTAATTATTTCTTTTACTTTTTACTATACATCATGTATTGTCGTTATTACAAAATATAGCATATAGTCCGGATACAACGTGTCGCACTTCCATCAAGCAGTGTTGGCTATAGTAGGACACAAAACCAGTTTATTAGTTATATAGACATTATTTATACATACATTTAAGTACACACACATGCACTTGTGGCCGTGGAAGGAAAAGGGGAGATCTCCCGCCGGGCAAGGTGTTCTGCCCGGGGAGCGGCCAACACTCCGTGTGATAGTTCAGAGATGTTCTATATATGCTGTTTATGATTCGGAATGTTGATAGCGTGATTTAGGCTTCGGTGTGTTTTCGCTTGCGGCGCGATGACAGCGCCGCCACATCACCCCTGCTCAGACCGGAGGTCGATAGTGCAGTCCGATTGCCGGTGTGTCCTTTAATGCCGGTGGGGAATGCATGCTGTGTGCGTAAGGGCAAGTGACACCGGTGCGAATGATATGCCGATGTGTAATGCATGCCGTACTACGCACTGGCAAGTGATGCCGGTGAGAACGATGTGCCGGAGCAAGTGCCAGAAATCTGCCTTATAAATCTGCGGTGAGTCGAGATGAAGACAAGTTGGGCTGGCTTGCAGGAACTGAAGACTGCAGAAGACGATTCTCAGTAGTGAATGGTAAGGGTTCTTGAGGATAATGACGAAGGCTTGAAGTTGTAGTTTCCGAAGGTTGTTGGTTGCGTGTTCAGATCACGTCGGGTGGTCACCACTGTGGAAGGAAAAAGGGGAGATCTCCCGCCGGGCAAGGTGTTCTGCCCGGGGAGCGGCCAACGCTCCCTGTGATAGTTCGGAGATGTTCTATATATACTGTTTCTGATTCGGAATGTTGATAGCGTGATTTAGACTTCGGTGTATTTTTCGCTTGCGGCGCGATGACAGCGCCGCCACACACTTAAAACACATAACTCTCTTTCTAAGACAGCGAGATAAGTAAATTGTTGAGAGAGTTTGTTTGTCATAATTTGCGATTGAATGTCAATTTTCATGTAAGCAAACAGGCGTGAAACTGCTCCTGTCGATGCTCATCACTAGAACCTTTGTTATCACGCCCCTACAGCGAGACTGCTCGTAACCACGAGAATTAAGAAGTTTAATGACGTCATTTTTCGCCAACCACTCGCTTATTTTATCGTCTTATTAAGGTAAGGTTAGTAAAGCGCCGCTTTCAAATAAATATGATGCTATTGGTAGGTAAAGAATACTTAAAAGCCGTTTTCATAGTCAGAAATTCTGCACAATTTTAAGTTTTCTTAACCAGAAAATATTTTTTATTTTTCAGTTACTTGAATTGTAATAATGTATAGGTGGATAATTGGAGGTTCTGCTATTTATACGAAAAAAAAAACCGCATCCCTTTTTATCAGGGTACGAGCCAGCCACAACAGCATTCTGAGGACGTTAGCGGGCAGGTATACATCGCCTCTGTGGAAATCTTGTGCAGAGACTTATCACGGGGCCCTATCCAACTCCATGATGGTCTGTTTATGCACAGGGTATTACTTTCCCCCCTCGATTTAAGCAAACCAAGTTTTTACTAACCCATGTTTTTATTATTATTTTTTGTACTATTAACCAACTATTGGATTTTAAATTAACTGACATAAAAAAAATATATTTATTTATTTAAACAACAAAAACATCAATATTCATAATCTGGATAAATTAATTATAACTTATATATGTATAATAATTACGCGCTAATCAGCGCACAGCTATGGGATTGGGTGCAAGTAATTGTTAATTCTTGTAAGGTTTTATGAACCATGAAAGGGATGCGAATTTGCGGGCTTAATAATCGCGGGACAAGTACCTGATTTTTACTGGTAACATAACATTCCATCTTAATACTTGGTGTGACAAAGCACATGCATTGTTAATGAATCGAGGATAGATAGGTGTCTATGGGCTGAAGCATTCACTTACCAATAGATGGAATGTATGTCCGTATGTCATACTTACTTGTAAAATAAAAATAAACAAAATTCTCAGACATGTCGATTACCACATGGTTTTTTATTCACTATCAAACACGCAACAATTTTAGTGTTGTCAACTGAAATGAAATTAGGCTGCTTGAATACCGTGAAGTGGTGGTGTAAGAATATCAACTACTCCATATCATGCCGTGGGTGTCGTAAGAAGGAACAGAGGGAAACTGAAACAGGAGATTGGCAGCAGCATCTTTCTTAACACACAATCAAAATCATAAAAACTGCGGTCGCCAACACGTCTGTTAAGCGTGGCAATTATGGCAAAATCCATCAATATGAGGGAAGGCTTTGGGGTAGGCTTATGTTCAGCATTGGACTTTTATAAGCTGTAAAGGAAATGGAAGCGGGAATGAACTTTGGACAGTTTGTGCAATATAAAATTGGCAGGCAAGCAGCTCTCAAGCTATCACAAACCAAATATTACGGGCAGCTAGGAAATAAAAACGTTCAACGTTAGCATCAAAACAATATTGGTCAATTTTCGTCAAACAGGCAACGTAAAAAAGCTTTACAAATGGGTGCCCTTTCCTTTCTAAAAGGACGGCAACGCACCTGCAATTCCCCTGGTGTTGCGGTTGATCATGGGCGGCGGTAGTCACTTACATTAGGTGAGCCGCATGCTCGTTTGCCCCCTCTTCTATAAAAAAAAATCAAAAACCAGCGCAAAGTACGCGTCGAGAAGTTTCTTTCAACAGGCAACTCAAACGGAAGGATTTTGAACCGCATTGTTACCTGAAAAGTGATGGTCACCGTTTAGTGGTCTAGCGCTGGTGTGATTCATCACATCTTCTTAACAAACGGGGTGAGCATTACTGCGGATGTGTACTGTGGAGAAATGAACATAATGATGGATATGCTTGCTCGTCTCTAACCGGATTTGGTCAATTGCTCGTTCCTGCTAACGACACAACAACGCGCGACCCCATACAGCACAACAGACGGTCTCCAAGTTACAAGAGTTGGAGTTACATGCTCTCCGTCGGAAATAAAAACGTTAACTAGATCTTTTATTTACAAGGGCATGAGATTACACAGAAACGTATATTTATGCTGTCTATGGTGCAGTATAGGAGAACTTGTTAACTTTATTCTTTTGAATATCAGTAACGTAATTTGATGCTACTTCCGGTCTTTATTATTTTAAACAACCGGTCGGTATTATTTTAAACAACCTGGTATTCACGCCGCTTACGCGCATAATAATTGTTTATGTGCTCTAATTTCGAATAAAGCTCGGTCTAATAATATCATTCTGCTAATTACAATTTTATATAATAGTTCTTTTGACTTTAGTTTAATGTTTTGGTTCATGGCAACCAATCTCAATGGAGGCTGATCACTTGCTTAGGATTACAGTGGACGAGCTTTGTGTGCAAGCAGAAAAAAGAGAATGCACCTTCTCTCATTTCTCTAACTCTCATCGGATTATTCCGATGGGACTGGCGAACTTCACACATCTTCGAAATAAATATTTATATCTTATTTCTTAAAAATGCAGGTTTCTTTACGATGCTTTACTTCACTGCCAAGCACATGGTAAATCAGCACTTAAAATTTAATAATTTCATTGACGACGGCGAGGATCGAACCCGGGTGCTCGCTTACTGTGAAATATACAGCGAGCGCTTTGCCCCTAAGCTACCACGAGTCTTCTTCCCGGGACAAAATGGTCAGTAGTCTCGCTCGCAACCACTAGATCAAGGAGGCAGCTTAAATAGCTGTAGTCAGTTAATTGTTAAATGTTAACTGAATCCGAATTATTCTTAAGTCGCCAGAATCTATTGTAATTGTGCCAATAATAGGGGAAGACACTGGTTTCTAAGATACAGTTATTACAACTAGTTTAGAAGCCAGGTTTCCATTTAAATTGTTAAATGGTTCGAGGCGAATAAAATTATTATTATTATAAACTAAACTAAAATACTACTTGATACCTAATCTTAAGCTGTATTTCGAGAGATTTTTTAAACGATTTTACTAATCCAAATGATTAAAAAAGACAAAACTCCTAAAATAATTGCTATTTAAAAATATGAGGTTGCTAAAACATTAATACTACATGCAGTTATGTAATCAAAATGTTTAAAGAGTCCAGAGGTGTAGGTATGCGGTGCATTCATGCGGCCGACTCAAAGGATCCGTAACACACATAGGCACTGTTTACTCGTCACACCACAATAAAATATTTTGTAGGACAAGCATCAAATAAATGTACGTTAAGAAGACTTTATAACTATTGTAAAATTACAGCCTATATACGTCCCACAGCTGAGCACAGGCCTCCCCTCACTTCTGAGATGGTTTTTAGGGCAAGGAAGTGTCCGCCGCGCTGCCCCGAATACATGTTATGTTATAACTATTGAGTGTGTATGTTATGTGTATGTTATATATATATATATATATATATATATATATATATATATATATATATATATATATATATATATGAATTACGTGTCACGTTGTTTGTCCGCGATGGACTTTAGGAGTCTACTACTTAACTGATTTTAATCAAATTTGCACACCGTGTGCAGTTTGGTCCAACTTGAGAGATAGGATATTTTTATTTGCCCATGAGTGACCCACAATTTTTTATTATATATATATGTGTGTTGTTTTATTTTTTTTTTGTGTGTGTGTGTGTGTGTGTGTGTGTGTGTTATGTACATGTATGTGTTAGAAAATTGAGACTTCTTCAAGAGTTTTTGATTTTTTCTAAATTAAAATACTTTTATCTCCGTCACCACACATTCCATACAGAGGAACTTTAAGAAAGCTCTTACTACTGCTCGCGGAGTGAATCTCAGTTCTTTATGAGGCCAGCAGTGAAGAACTACGCCTCAGTTCCGTAAGTCATCACTGGCAATATGCACTAGTTGAAATTTTAAGTTTCGGTTCAATGAAAGGATTTTGCTGTAAGTTTTTAAACGCAGCCTAGCAGAGTTTTATATTTGATATTTAATTAAATGTGTCATAACAATGTTTAATTTAATAAATGAATCCATTACGTATACGACTACTAACAATTACTATATTTTATATTATTTTTATTAAATTTCTTGATGGTTCTTACCAGGACAGATGTTTTCTTCCGATCCAGTGGTAAAGTAAAAAATAACTTTCAATAAGACTTACATGTAATCTTTGTTGAATAAAAAAAATATTCTATTCTAATCTTTCTACTTATATTAGTAATGATAATATATCATAAATTCATTTTTATGACTAAAATTTCGACTTCTTTCTTAAGTAAACATGGTCAAAATGCAGAAACCAACGTGGTAGAGCCATGTTGCAGCTATATTATGGTTTTACCACGAATGGGTTGGCTCAACCTGGGTTGGGCCACAGCATCCACTTATCATCAGGTGGACTGTGTGCTCGTTTGACACCCTTATGCTATAAAAAACACGTTTCCTTTTATCTTCAGAATGGTTGTCACCCTAGTACTGAAGGAATCTAGTGCTTAATGACTGAACATTGCAGCGGGAGCGGGATGCCCGTCTAAGCGGATTTGCCGTGCCAGACTTAATACTTAGACGAGTGCCCACTTACCTATATTTGGACTGTGAATATTTCCCAAATAAGTTTTGAGAGTTAATTTTTAAGTTTCATGGAGAGTATTCTGTTTAATTGCTTTTCTTATCTTCATATATACATATACAGAACTATTTTGTACGTTTGTTTGTCACTTAAATCCCAAGCTACTAGACTGATCTTAATTTTAAAAAGTTGTGGCTGTTTAAGTAAACGACTGGACCGTGTTTGAGGGTAGTTAATGTTTTGTTTAGATTTGGAATTACTTTCAAATGTACCCGGTGGGTGGCACCGTTGTCAAGATCCAGAAATAACCATTACAAGCCGGGGTGGATCGCTAACTTTGAACTTTGAAATTCGTGTGCTAATAATTTTTGTATTCCATTGTATATATAATAGCCCTATAGTCGGGGACCGGGAGGCCAGCAGTGAAGGACCACGTTTGATGGTTCGGCAACACTGGATGCTCGGAGTTTCTCTGCGGATGACTGAAAGAGGATATCCGCAGTAACCAGAGGACCGACATAGCCCACGGAGGTGCGACGGGGGAGAGGGGAAGTGGGGCGACCCCCCGAGACCTGGTAAGACATGCAGGAAGTGATGGTTGCAGGTGGTAGGGCCGTGTTTGTGGCATTCTTGGGGGAGGCCTTGTTCAACAATGGACTTGTGAAAGGCTGTAATGATGAATATGAAATTGTATATATAATATATCGCCATATATTTTAGGTATGCTGTCAGATAAGGTATTAGATACATTGAATTTTAAATGTTGCTCTCCGTCGTTTCATACGTCTCTAACATCTGTAGAAAACAAAAGGAAATGTAAAATGTTATAAACCAAAAATGCAAAAACCATTGTTATATGTAAAATATTAGAAGCTCAAATTTTTAAGAATTTTATCGCTAAGCAAAATTATAAGCTAAAATATTTAAAAAAAAAGTTCATTCAGTACTTATTGACTGAGAGGCCTCGAGTGTAGTACTACAAGCATGCCTATCTTGCCCGGTCCACCCAAAAAGTTTTGCGAAAGAAAAATTGTTGTATGGTTAAAATTTATACTACTAATTCTTTCCATAGAACTCTTCAAATATATATATATATATATATATATATATATGAAGGTAGTTAAATGGAATTAATTTGTAATAGAAGGACGATATTAATTTTAGTGTATAGGCGGCTGCTGTTGTTTATAGGTATAGGGGGAGTATACATATATATATATATAAATTTCACGCATCTAAAATAATTTTTGAAACACATATTCTCCTCCTCAGTCACTACTTTCAAATCCTGTTCAAACGATGCTAGTGCATTTTCGGAATTTAAAAGCTTTATCATTTTCAGCAGATTTTTTTTTATTGGGAATAAAAAGACGTCACACGATACCAAATCAAGGACTTAGGGCGTGCTTTACTGGTGTCCTCACCAAGAAGTCCCGCGTTTTGAGCGCTGAGAGGATTGAGTGTTCAGTCGCTTCTTGCTTACAGCAGTTAACGCTTCTGGCAAGCATTTAGTAGTTTATCATTTGGTATTGAAATAACATTGATTTTGTAAAAAAAATTGACTGCAGATGCATCATTAAAATAAAAAATAAAATAACTATCGATCAATCTAACGATAGCTTCGCTATGGTTGGCAATAATTCATTTTTAAACTGCCGAACTGTCGTCTGGCGCTTCGTTTTAAGCCGTTTTGATAAATTAAGGACTCAGTAACTGTAATAATGTCGTAAAGATTCCTAGATAAGTTTGGTTCAATTTTAGTTCTGGATGGTTTCGAACATATACAAAAAGACAGAGTGTTGTAGAGAATATATTAGTCAAGGAATTATAACCAGCTCCTCGAGGACTGGCTTATTGTGAAGAAATGCAATCACCTAAAATCATGTCACAGCAACATATCAAGCGAATTTGTTTCTGAGCATCTGTGTAGTTGTGCGGCATCCAAAGTATATATAAACTATTCTCCTCACGTGAAGGTATCGTGTAAGATCTCGTGAATACTTTCTGACCAAATCTGAAATTTATGCAGTATTTTTTCCTAGGTAATTTGCCTATTATCTCGCAAGTTTTCACTTTAAAGGGTGGCTACTTCCTTCTTTATCTCCAAAGTGAAATCATCCATTATTCACTAAAGCCTATAAAAGTCTACTGCTGACTTTGGCAGATGCCAAAGTTATGGGAGATTGCATCATGGAAAGGATTTTGCCTTAGTTGCCACGAGCATCGTGTAGTGGCATTGAAATAACATTTACTCCTCCCATATCGTCTCGTGGGTGTCATAAAGGGTGGCAGAAGGAAATTGAAACAGGAGATAGTCTGCAGTACCTTCATGATAGCAATTTAAAATTATAATCCCCTAATTCTAATCTACCGTGTTGAAATACCTATATTTTACAAACAGTGTACGGATGCCATAAAAGGGCTTTTATCCATAAAAGTCAGATTTTAGAAGCCGTGAAATCATAAAATATCATCGCGCGAAAAAGTTTCCCACACAGATTCATTTTTCAATGAAACACGATATTTCAATTTACCACGTAAAAACATTGAAATCGGAACATTCGTATTTTACTTTTAAATAGTCGTATTCTCAAAATAAATAATAACTGGCGAGTGTCTCATACATTTTTTTTAAATTACATTATTTAAAAATTGTTGTTAGTCTTGTTGTAATGTTGATATAGCTACAGTAATAAAAATGCCATCAAAAACATTACTTGGAAAAAAAAACCAAATCTTGCAACTCAGTTCTTCTACCGTAAAAAGTTGTGCCAAGTCAATCGATTTATTTGAAACATAAAAGATTTTGCAGCATTGATATGGTCACTATAAAATGTTATTAGCTTAACTATTTACGTAATAACTTAAAACAGAAGGACCATTGAGTAGGGACTGAACAAATTAACCGACTTTGTATTACATGGATCTCACAACTTTTTACGGTAGAAGAATTGAGTTGCGAGACTTGGTTTTTTTTACAAGTTATGTTTTTGATATCATTTCACTTCTTTTTGTCGATAAGATAGTCCTACTTTTTTTCCTTTCCGGAACCGCCTACTTCTTGATTACCAACAAAGAACCTATCTACACCTATCATTCATATACAAGTACACCGATTTATTTACTGCAAACGTAACTTTGTAATTTTATATATTTATATAGGATTAGAAAGAAATTAGAAAGAAATTTATGCAGTTGGTATATCTAGAAAACTGGACCGAAATTGAATTTTTTTTTAGTTTTTCCTTGATTTATACACTAAACACTAACTCTATTCTAAATTTGAAGCTTCTGTGTCTGCTAGAAGTGCCCTAGAGTTTTGATGATCGGTCAGTCTGTGAATGACAAAACTAAGAAACTTTGACTAGTTATATTTCTTAAACTACTGGTTCAAATTGAATGAAATTTGAAATATACCATGTTTGTTCAGTGCCTACGCGGTTATTGAAAATCAGGCTCCTAGTTTTATCCACTACGAAGTTATAGGGGGTCGAAAATGGCCTGAACTGCTTCGAGAAATGTATGGTACGGCCGTGCCGCTTTTTCGCTCGACTTTGCGGAGGCACTGCCGTGGCGCCAGATTAATAGCTATTACATGAATGAAATATAACACTCGCTTAGTTTAGTATGCACTAAAAACATGAGTACTAAAAAAAGTAAGTTAAAAATAGGAAGATATTTTTCGGAAGCAAAAATAAACAAAAGAAATATGAAATAGAAAGAGATGAGTACGATTTTCGAAAAGCATTTCGTTTTCATCCGCACGTTATATACAGTACAGAGTGACAGTTTATTAAAAGTTGTAGTTGTTTAACTCTCGATAAAAGAATTGGCACCGTCGCAGCTGCCGCCAGCTCGCAACGCTCCGTGGCTTGGCAAGCGTTACGTTAAGCTGCTATGGCAGCTGCGAAATTGGCAACAAGATGTCATCTTGATGGCACAATTTAGTTACACATTGTTTATTTTATAAAGTGGACGGTGTTGAACCTTATTTGTATTTAGTTCTTGGTTACAAAAGATTTTGACTAAAGAATTTCGTATAATCATTATTTATCTCTCATTTAAGTCTGCAGTTTGTGATCATATCCTAGACGGACCCAACCATTACATCAGATTTGATAGACCACCACAAATCCTCGCGAAAGAATCCTAAAAGAGGCTATTGAAATTAAAAAAAAACATCCTAATTTCAATAGAGAAGGAGGCTGGGTACTACCACCTGCTTGGGATCCTATAATCAATAAAATTAAAACTAAACCCAAGCATACCACTGCAAGACATCAGGACATAGTCAGTTCATTTTGCATAGATATGACCATAAAAAATAATTAAAAAAGCTGAAGGTACTCCGGGTTTAACAATGACACCGGGACGTCAGTCATCTCAGTCCCCCGTGACCATGGACGCTGGAAAGCGCCCGAAACGTCGGGAATTAAAAATAAAAGTAAATAAAAAGTAAAACTAAACGCGATAAAATCCGTAAAAGTAGTTTTAATCATATCTCTCATTTATTATGGTTTCGTATGGTGAGTATAGAGATCCGAGCTTACTCCTTTCTAAAGGGCCGGCAACGCACCCGCAATTCTCCTGGTGTTGCGGTTGATCATGGGCGGCGGTAGTCACTTAACATCAGGTGAGCCGCATGCTCGTTTGCCGCCTTCTTCTATAAAAAAAAAAAAGATCCGGAGAACCTTTTGTAATGGAAACGAGACATCATTTTGTTGTTCTCAGGGGTGACGCATCTGCGTTTTGATTTTTAATCGAGGATAAATGTAGATTTCTATAGGCTACAGCATCCATTTACCATCAGGTGGACTGTTTACTCGTTTGTCACCTTTCTTCCGTAAAAAAATAAACATGCTGGGACAGAATATTAATCAAGTCAAGAAGTTTAGATTAACTATTTTTGTTTTATCCAAGTGAACTCAATCATTAATTTTTTGTTACCGAATTAAAAAAAGAGGAGTTTCTCAATTTGAGTGTGTGTTTTTTGTACGTATAATTCGCGATATCTTCGCAGATTTTGAAACGACTTTAATAACTATTTTATATTAAATAGGTTTTACCTCAAGGATGGTCTCACTAAATTTGGAGAAAAAATCCCTCCCCTAAGGGTTGCAAATAGATAACTTCCATCTTAGTAATTTGAAGTCGGATTTTACATTTTGTGTAAAGTTATAATTATTATACTTAAAAAAAAATTATCACACAGTGATTAATAAATTCACTTTAAGTGAATTTGTGTCATTATATAAATGTCTAGTTTTTTCGTCTTTGCCTAATAATTGAATTTATAAGTATAAAGGCAGTTTCTTTATTAATTTTCTTCGAACGATATTGCGATAAATATAAAATAAATTATAATTTAATATTCAGATTTTTTAAGAAATATCAAGCTTAATATACCTATATTAATCCTAAATAAAATTTATCTAGGCAATGTAAATGCAAAGTGAGAAAGTTACGAATTCAATTTAGTTCCAAAATCTGTTGTCCCCGCGGGAGTCCAATATACTAGAGAAAAAGCGTCTGCTATCTAGTTCGTGGGTAAAATTATGATTTTTCACGATAAAATCTTTAGTGCTACTTACTTTGTTTTATAAAACCTAATATACTCATGTACCTTTTTAATAAAACACTTTATTTGTCGTTTTAATGCTGTGTCTAATAAAATATTGTATTCTTTTGTAAAACCTAGTTTATCAATAAAACTGCATATTCTGTTGTAATTTTAGAAACACGATATAACCGAGGTTAGTTTTTTATAGAATAAGGATGACAAAGGAGCATACAATCCATCTAATTATTAGTAGTTCATAGACATCTATATCTAAACTCAATTAATAATGCAGATGCGTTGTTATCCCTGAGGAACAAGATGGAATGCCTCGCCTCTAGTAAAAAGGGTCTCCGGTTCTCCACACTCACTACGGGACTTAACGTATGAGGCTGTTATTTTACGCTGGTATTCTGTGAGAGCGCGTTCTTACCCCCGTGGAGTCGACCCATTCGTGTTACAACCATAATATAGCCGCAGCGTGGCTCTACCACTATGATATATTTTTTAACTCAATTTATTTTCACAACAGCATAGTAAATCAGATCAAAAATTTAGATTTCCGTATAATGTTATTATATATTTTTGCCCTGATAGTAAGTGGTTGCTGCGGCCTATAGACACCTACATCTATCCTCGATTACGAATCAAAATACAGATGCGTTGTCACCCGAGAGGACTTAAATGGAATACCTCTTTTCCAGTAAAACGGGTCTCCGGGAAATGAACTCTATATCTATATAAATATCTCTACAGAAAATGACAATGACAATGAAAGCTTTTGTAAGTTGAGCCAGTGAGCTTTACGTTCTGCATCGCCTGCTGCATCACCACCTACCATCATATGGGATAGTAGTTAAGCACAGGCTAATAAAATAATAAAAATTATCGCAATAACCCAACCACTGACTCACGCGGTACACAATCGTAAATTAGTATTCTTTTTCCTGAAAGTCAAGGGGTTTCATACATTAAACGATACAACTAACTACTATACAGTGTCTTTATATCTTAAACAAAATATCAAGAAAATATATTTATTATCCTAGCAAAATAATTGTTTTAGTTGTAACTTTTACACACGCTACGAATAAAGCTATAACTATAGCTTTTCCCTAATCGAAGGTCGTTATGGTCATTGAACTATTCCTATAAATTAAGAAAAGATTCATTAGCATTCTTAATAAAATCATTAAAGTTATACCTACACGGTATTGTTATTCGTTTTTTTACAATTGTATTTTTATAAAACTCTTGACGTATATACTGCAGCCCATGCACATCTGCAACCAACTTTTAAAAAAAGAAGGATAATGCGTTGTCACCTCTGATTATTAAAATGGAATGCCTATATAATACCATATCCGGTAAATAAGGCGTTAAATATAACGTTATATTTGCCATAAAAACAAAAAAAAAAACTGTTTTAAATACTGTATTGAACTAGTAATGATCGTGTTCTCTTTTATTATAAGATAAACTTCGACATCGGATATACGAAGTGCACCCTAAACAATAACCTTTTTTGTACATGGGAAAATCCCTACGCATACCCGCCTCATAGGGGCAAGGACGGGTTATGTCGGACACGGAGCGACTAAAATCCTATGGTGTTCCATTTTCGCCGCATACTGACAGGGCCATGAAAACGATTTCACACACATCCGCGGCCCCATCAGCGCCAGCCCACCCATGTTAGCCTCTTCTAGAGAGAGGAATTCTCCTTCCCAGGTAAGGCGCACCACTAATACAAGATACGCCTTTCTCCTCGGCCTCTAACTTTGGAAACGAGGCATTCCATTCCAGTGCTCAGGGCTGGCAACGCATCTGCATTTTGATTTTTAGTTGAATATAGATGTCTATGGGCCACAGCATCGACTTAACATCGGGTTGACTGCGTGCTCGTTTGTCACCCTTATACTGTAAAAAAAGAACTTCCCGAGTCCGATACGCAGAGGCTTTGGGGCCAGGAAAAACCGATCACTCGAAAGAATCAGCTTTCCTGACCACGGCGGCGGATATGGTCTGTGGCTCCGCAGACAACGAAGATTCGGCTGAGAGGGGGAGTGGCGCCTCACCACCACTGCATCAACGGTGCGACCTCGTCAGAGTATCGAAGGATAAAGCGACTCCACTCTGGGCTGCAACAGTAGGGGGGAGAACACCCCTCTCGCTGCAGTCCACCAATACACATTTGAACTGGGATTGGCATGCCATTTTGAAGTGGCCACCTCGGGCTAGCCCTTCACTTCGGCCAGGTATGTGGGTTCCTCTTCATTCATCAT
This sequence comes from Parnassius apollo, assembly GCA_907164705.1. Taxonomy (NCBI): domain Eukaryota; kingdom Metazoa; phylum Arthropoda; class Insecta; order Lepidoptera; family Papilionidae; genus Parnassius; species Parnassius apollo. Next base: position 1,745,017 of record CAJQZP010000667.1, on the reverse strand, counting down.
TGGTGACCAAACCACGGCTACTAAACCCGCTCGCCACGGCAAGGAAGGAGGGTTTAGTACTCTTTCGAACCCTTTCGAAGGGTGGGAGACTCCAATAACAACCTTACCTAATTCTTTCTTACCCTATATTTCCTTCACAAACGCACTATGTCTGTACAAAAATGATGTGCGTATGTCCTTACAGAAATCCAATTACGATAATGCACACATCGTATCAGTCACTAAATAGTATAAACCGATACAGAAGGTTTATAATTTACACGTTTATATCTGACTCACAAGTAGTCTTAAGTGTCATCTACGACGAAATTCTCGGACTCCATTTGCATACCGAACGAGTTTAATGCGAACGTTAACGTTAAAACTAACGCATTCATTGCATCGGTACTGTTAAAGTTTAGTGATGAGTGTACAAGAGTGATTTGGATTACGTAACACTGTATCAAAATTTCACTACTCAACAGATCCCCACCCCCCCCATAGATTGCCTCATAAGGGGGATAGTAGACAAGCTACACGGACGGGTTGGTAACTGTAATTTTTGTTTTACCACGACACGGATCATTTGGGATGGATAGTATAAAATAGTTTTTATGCGTAGTATAACCATACTGCAAGGGTGTATGAATGTAATAGGCTTCTCTCCTTGTAGGGAAGGTGTAACTTAACTGTAACACTTTATATTTCCAATTTTAAACGTTATTAAATAGTACTAGAAGTTACCAGGTAGTAACAAACGTAACGAAAAATATCGCATTCAGCATTATTTAGCGTGGATTGAAGTGTTAGTTATGGTTGTAAGTCTGACTTAATTACTCACTTACTGATTCACTGGTTACTAGTTCGTTATTTTAAGCCTAACGTAAAACGCTGTTATACCACCGTCTGTCGGAGGCCAAATATCATTACAATCACCCTCGAAAACCATAATTTTAAGCTTTTGATAAAGATATTAATAGTTACTTTGCAACCACCCGCTGAATAAAATCAAATGTTGTGTCTTACCTAGTTTGAAGAGCACCTCCCGTCTTCCCTCATTTGCGTGCACTAATCCCGTCACTACTAATCCCAGCTTCACTACTCCCAACACCACTATTCTAGGAAAGACACATCATCGACGATAATACGACACGTGTTTACCCTGTACACGAGGCATCTTCAGGTAACGTAGACTCTACAGCGGTTGACCGCTAATTCCAGCGGTCAATGGTGTGTCTTTCCTAGAATAGTGGTGTTAGGAGTAGTGGTGCTGGGATTAATGGTGACAGGATTAGTTCACGCAATTGAGGGAGGGCGGGAGGTGCTCTTCAAACTAGGTAGGACACATCATTTGATTTTAATCAGGGGATGGTTGCAAAGTAACTATTAATATCTTTATTATAATGAATTTTCGCAAAGTAACGCCTGATTCTATCAATTATTTTAAGCTTTTGCACAAATGTTGACTTCACCTGGGGCTTAATCCCAGGATCTTCAACGCAGAAGCCTCAATGTTTATTCTGTTTAGGCTTATTTTAAAGCTTTACTAAACGGATTTCAAAATTTATTCAGGGTTCCAAAGGCGGAAATAAAATGCAGGCCCCAGAACTCTAAAAATCTTTTTTCGTCTACTAGGAAAAAACAGTAACTTTATTTTTATTTATATTTTATCATTCTTTACTTTAAATTAAAAAAAAATCTTTATGCAATTCATATTTTCAATAGTGATGTAACCCGGCCAAGAGAATATTATCATTGATACGGCATTAATGATTCAGTAGCGTAAAATACACTATAAATTAATTTCCTCGTACAATAAATATCTTCCTGGTGTTCACGTGTTGTAACTAATTGCTCCCGTTATTATCAAAGACTGTTCTATAGTGGCTGGGGGCGAAACGTAAGTATCCCCACGGAAATGCGAACGGCTGCAGTATCCTGTCTTGATAATATCATTTGTAAAATGGGACGTGTGCGATAATCAATGAAAGATAATAATTTGAATAAAATGTAGATTAGCATTTCTCGTACTTCGACGAATTAATTTTAACTGACTTCTAAAAAGAAGGAGGTTTACAATGCGCCTGTGTTTTTTGTATTTTTTTATAGAATAAGGGTGACAAACGAGCACACAGTCCACCTGATGGTAAGTGGATGCTGTGGCCCATAGACATCTACATTTATCCCCGATTAAGGCTTAAAACGCAGATGCGTTGTGACCCCTGAGGACTAAGATGTAATGCCTCGTTTCCAGTAAATAAGAGTCTTCGGTTCTCTACATTCACAATACGAAACACAGCAGCATTAAGCTGCTATTTTACGCTGGTATTCTGTGAGAGCGTGGTCCTTCTCCGGTCGAGCCAACCATAATATTCTTCAATTGTAAACCTATTTTAATTATTTTGTTATTAAATAAGGTATTCTACTGGGGTGATTCCACATATACGAGTAATATAATTTGGAGAAAATATTCTACCTTCTATCTTATCTCCTTCTACACGTAAAGATGGTAAAATTAAATGAGGCGATGAAGTTTTTAACAATAAGGTATTACTGCTATGTGTAATATAGTTCGGTGGTTCTTAATGTAAATATTTAGACGACAGTAGCCTAGCAGTATGGCACCTAATAGTATGGCAGGGCTCAGACCGCGAATTCAAAAGGTCGTGGGTTCGAATCCACCATTCCACTACTATCGTGAACCACTCCTAACACAAGCGTTTTAAGCTTACCAGGAGTGGTTAAAGGGAATATTAGTAATGTTAATTAATAGGATTACTAATATTTAAAAAAAACAAGACGACATTAAGATTGCCATCTGTCCGCTTAAAATATAAAATTCAAAGAACTAAAATGAAATAACTTCATCTTCTGAATGTGGGGCTTTCATTCTTGTTTATTTTATATCTTAGCACCGACTTTATGATTGGAATTTTTTTATAATAGAAGATAATTTTTTGAGTTCTCTCGTTCAAACTTTTTCTACGCTGTATGATTGCAATATGTGTAGATCGAATTGCATGGAAAAGAATACAGGAGTAACCGTTAAAAATATCATACTTAAATAATACTAGAATAAAATAGCAGCATTTCTGTTTCCTGTTTCATAAGGTAAGCGACAACGCATTTACATTTTAATTTCCTTTTATAATTTTGTTTTTGTTTTTATTTAAGGACATTAGTCTCACACTAGCCTTTTCTACCGTATCGTAGAGACAGTTTACATATATAAATTGCGCAAGTACCTGCAGACCTATAAACATGTAGACCATACGAATACTTATTACATGCGCGATTCGAACCCGTGGCCCTCAGCGCTGTAATTTATTGCTAAGCCACTCCGCCACGGAGCCGTTCAAGTTGTTATCAAGAAAATGCTGCTGCCCATCTCAAGTTTCACTTCATTTTATTGTCTCTTATGACATCCACGGGATACTATGCATTCTTTTGCGCCGCTACATGACGTTTATTTTTATAAGAAATAAAAATAAAATTAAAAAAAGAAGAGAATCAAACGAAGATAATAAAAACTATTTTATATTTAGTAAATAAGTGTAATAAATATAAATAATGCTTTTTTAGAAAATATAATTAATATGACGTGCTAAACAAAAATGAAAATGGAATTATTTCATTTATAATTTCACTTTGAAAGCTTAAAATGTCTTTTTTAAATTATTAAAATATTTATTATTTAAAAACCACGTTATGTTTTAAAAAATATCTTTTGTAGCCAGATATTTTATAAGCCGAGATTGGTAAATCGCCCTTAGCACAGTTTAAATACAAAAGCGGCCGATATCATAAACCATAATGCATTAAAATGAAACATTTAATGCATTATGATAGTTGCATTTGAACTTTTATACGGAAAGTAAAACATATGAAGTTTTAGTTTCTATATATTAATTTAATATTGAAGATTAGGATTTTGTTTGAGAAATACGTAGTACGAGATCCACAAGGGTTTGTACCAGTAAAATTCTTTTGTCACTTTTTAAAGTCGATTTACCACGTGATTTGCAGTTAAAAAATATCTAAAGGAAAATCGCATGTTTATATAATTAAAATAGTTCGAGCATCTTATACATATACAATGACAGGATGCTCATACTGGCACCTTTCGAAAGTCGTGAGGTCTTTTCCCAGCATTGAGATATGCGCATACACGTCTCATATAAAGCAATAGATTCCTTTTTTATCATCTTGTAAAGTTCACTGCCGAAACATATGCCTGTAAAGTAAAGAAGGGTTTGCCTAAAGCTTGGCAGGCGAATGGACGTTTGCATTTTTTTTAATAAAATGGGTTATACTTTAGTGCTTACCCTATAAAAATGTACACCTTATGATGGAAAAATAGGCAACCAACTTTTTAATGGAGGTATTAACACGATATTGCGATAATGATACTTCTTGGTTCACTGAAAAGGTTTTTTTTATAGCATTGGGTGACAAACGAGCACACAGTCCACCTGATGGTAAGTGGATGATTTGGCCCATAGACATCCACATTTATCGTCAATTAAGAATAAAAATGCGTGTCACTCCGGAGGACTAAGATGGAATGCCGCAATTCCAGTTAAAAGGGCAGTCTGTGGATTCCAGTAAAAAGGGTCTCCGGTTCTCTACACTCAACATACGAAACACAGCAGCATTACGCTGCTATTTAACGCTGGTATTCTGTGAGAGCGTGGTTCTGCCCCGGTCGAGCCGACCTATTTGTGCTACAACTGTAATATAGCTGAAGCCCGCCTATACCACGTAAACAAAAAAAAATATTTTTAATGAAAAATATAAACCGGCCATATCATCCAAATATAATATAATAATTTCAAATTCTGAAGTTGGATCTTTAATTCTTACAATATCTGCGTTTTTTATTTATTTTTAAATTTTATATGCCTTAAGTTCTATCGCTTTCGGTAGGAACCATTGAAATTGTTAACTGTTTACATTTAGGTACTACGTGCTCAGCTATGTAGGAAAACATCGTGAGTAAACAAAGGTGGTAAGCATCCTCGTATCTCTTATCTTTTTCTGTTGTACAATAGCAGTGCTTGCACTACAGTGTTTCAGTTTGAAGGTTATTGAGAGTCCGTGTATTTAATCTGTGAGGCATTGCATCTTGGTCGTCAGGAGTGGCAACCAAGCCTTCTTTTTTAGGTTGGTTAAATGTATTCATATATTGCAGTAGCCACTTACCATCGTTGTCCTTTTACTTCATTCATTTTTTTTTAATTTAAAAACAACATTAAATATCATGAAAAATTCACCGCGAAGCTGCCACAAGCAGCTGTTGCCCGTATTATTTCCTGTTTCCATTTTCAAATGTTACTTTTTAGTTTCAATTCGTTCTTTTTTCCTCTCACGGCACATCCAGGACAACTTGCGGAGTGCTGTGCTAGCAGGAACATTGTTGCGATGTAAAAATTATTGTTTTAAAATTTTAATTTTATTCTGGTGTGATTGAACATTATAAATGGTGATCAAACAAAGAATACACAAATTTTATTATTTAATCTATATCTATAAGAATACACAAATTTTATTATTTAGTCTATACACTATTTACAACTGCTGAACGGTGCAAGAATGTTGAATATCCCATCTTATCCCGCGGATGTTTTAAGAGGCAACAGGGAAACGAAACAGAAAATGGGCAATAGCAACTTAAAAAAAAAAAGAAAACTAGATTTGCCAACCCTCTTGCCAAATGAGGAAACTACAGCAAAATACACTCTTTAGCGCGTAAAAACTCCCTAACTAGTTTTTTGCCTCCCATATATCACTAACTGTAATCGTCGATCATGGTTCCAGACTCTCGTATCGATAACATCTTAAGTTGGCTTAATCGCTTTCATCAGAAGCTGTAAGATATTTCGGGCGGTTCCCTTGGTCAAATACTTTGACATCGATGGGACGAGGGTTGGAATTAGATATAATAATGCAGCTCCCACCTCACCAGCTGCAATTAAGTAGAAACATGTAACCACCACTAGCACATCAAGGTCAACAGCTGAACATAAACCTCCCCATAGATTGACTCACAAGGGGTACATTTGCCATAGTTGCCAATGTACCCAATACGAAGCCATTATAGCTATAAAAACGAGATTATAACAAAAAAATCAATCGTGGTAGAGCCACGCTTCAGCTGTATAATTGTAGCACGAATGCGTCAGCTCGTCCAGTGAAGGATCGCGCTCTCACAGAATATCAGCGTAAAATTGCAGGGTAACCACAGATTATTCAGATTTCTGTGAGCGTAACTCTTCTTCTCCAATCTCAATCCAATTCAATCTTAATCCATCTTACTGTAGTTGTAGTCGCCCTATACCAGTGTAGACCCCGCTACAGACCACAGCATCCACCTCAGGCCACCAGGTGGCCTGTGTTCTCATTGGTCACCCTTATTAAAAAAAAGAACCTTACATAAATATATCAGTCATAATAATAAACGAAAAATATAAACTCATTCCTATTTCACCGTTTATGCCTACATTGTTATTTGTTTCTTTTGTTAGTTGCACATTTTTCTAAATTTTCCAAGTTTGCCGGTGCCAATTATTTTGTTTTATTTTTTTTTTGTTCAAAAGAAAGCCGTTAAAACAATGTTTCAGTTGGAAACAGTTTCAGAACCACAAGAGCGGAAAATTGGTCGCCATTAAGAGGCTTTAAGCTTTTTTTTCTTTTCCCCTACACCCGGTAATTAAATGACAATTACCGGAATCTCGGGGAAAAAATTTTAAATTACTTAGACGTTCGTTATTATACTCATAGTTGTGTTCGTTAATAAAGTTTGGTTGATTTTCTTTTTAATTTATGTTCCATTTTATAATTAAATATTAATAATGACAAATATTGAAATATTAGCCGTGTAGTGATTAATGATGTAATCTTCCACGAAATAAATTCATAATTACTTAATATCGTAATGAATATGTGTGTAACTTTTCATAAAAGTCAATCCTCTTGTTTTTAAACAACAGTAATCTAACTTGCAATTCAATGCGATTTGTTTGTAAACATGTCCAATCGTATACAAAAGCATTTTTATCCATAAACATAACTTTATAATACATAATAAATACCTTAATTCTAACAGCATTTAATAAATATTGTCAGTTCGTAAAAAGAGTAACTTTTATTTCAAAATTGAAAAATATGTGGTAAAATAACTTGAAATAGTTTTTCAAACATACATAACGTATCATGCTAAAAATTAAATTGTGAATTGTGTAATGACTACATATATAACGGGAATATGAAATATGACTAACAGATGAATACGACATATTGAAATTAATTTTATGGATTTAATTACGGAATTCTTTTTTAAGAAATGAAATTTGGTTTTATGTTATTTTGATTAAAAAAGCACAGTAACTTGAAGTCTTATTGTGGTACTTTGAAGGTGGATAATTTTAATGCTAACGATTTAAAAATAAGTTAAAATTAAACGCAATAAAATTCTTAAAATTGTTGTAAATGAAAGTCTTGTATATTATTAAAGAAAGAAACCTAAATACCATGTTAATGTTTTATTCACGAGAGAACGTTGGTTAAAGTATAAAATATACTATTTTATTTTACCTGAGAACTCCTCCGTATGCAAAGCACAAAAATAGACACTCGAAGTAGCAGCGCCGCGTTGGAGGCGGCAGGAAATAAATATTAAGTCCTGTTATACGCTAGACAACCTATGATTTATATCTACAAGCAACAATACACTAGATTTTAGTTCGTGATTTAAAACAAGCGTTAAGTATTACGCCGTCGGGTTAGGAACTAACTTATTTAAAATGTTTTTTTTTTTAATTTCGCTGAGAACAAACGATAAAACATTTTGTCATTTTTCGTTTTAATTATTTTTATGTTTATAAAAACAAACTAGCAACACAGTCATGACTATAAATATGACTAGAGGCTTAATTTTCGGGGTGTTTTTTAATATGTAAAGTTGATCACTAAACGCCAACATTCCTCTACTATCCTTGTATAAAATATGCATATTTTGTACAAGAAAACCTTTGTGTTTGACGCAATTTGTTCTGTTTCATTGGTATTAATTTTAAACTCCTGATTTTTTGGGTGTTTTACAAATCCGAAAATATAAAAATATAATTTAATAGACGTGTCTAACGATGTGAATGAATTTTTTTATTTAGATAATGTCTTACTATCCAAGATATCTAGATACGTGTCATCTTTCAGAAAATTACATTTTTTTCTTACATTGTGTGATGCTGAGTCGCTTAAATACATAATCTATCTAATATATGTAATCATAAACGAAAACGCAAATGCCCACCGTCTTATGTATGTAGCTTCTACAGCCAAATTATTTTTATAAAACAAACTAGGGTTGTAGACTATATATAGCCCACTCCATTCAGCTTCACAGACATCCTCATTTATCTACGATTAAGAATCAAAATGCAGATGCATTGTCACACATGAGCACTAGAACGGAATGCCGCGGTTCCAGTAAAAAAGGATATTTATACTCACCATTCGAAACACAACAGCATTAAACTGCTATTTAACGCTGGTACTCTGTGAGAGCGTGGTCGTTCCCAGGTCTAGCCGACCCATAACATAGCTTCAGCGTGGCTCTACCACGCATAGATATGTTTCCGGATATTTTTTTTTATTTTCAGCCATGCAGGTTTTCTCGCGCGTTTAACTTCACCGCTGAAGGCATGGTGAAGCTTAAACGTAATAGCACTTAAAATTGTGAATAAACAATTAATTAGTGCCGGCGGGATTGAACCCGGGTTTCACGCGTACTGTGAAATTTATGACAAGCATTAAATTACTATTATTACTGTATTTAGGTATCAAATTAATTATGTTAAAGCCAAGCTGTCACAGAATACAAAGGTAAAAAATAGCAGCCAAAATGCTGCTTCGTTTTGTACACCTACTGTATGTAGAGATCGAGAGACTATTTTACCGACAACAAATTTACTTGTGAATTGATAAGGCCAAAAACACAGTACCTGAAAACCAAGGAGTAACTGTTTGTCATTGTTAAAAAAATAGGTCCTCATTAAAGTCGATGAAATTAAGTCGACTACCCTCTACTAAAGTCGTATGCTCTATCCATTTGTTTTAAAGCTCTATAAAAAATAGTAAAGGCATTACCTAACCAATGCTGTACTAATACCCTATTTCTTTCTTTATCGGTCCGTAAAATTCCACTACTGAAGATGAACGTCTCCGGTTGTAATAAGGATTTGTCTTAATCATTACGCTTAGCAAGCAGTATTTTACAACTGACGTAAACATTTTTTATGGAATAGGTTGAAAAACGAGCACACAGTCCACCTGATGGTAAGTGGTTGCTGTAGCCCATAGAGGTCTACATGTATCCTCGATTACGAATCAAAAAGCAGATCCGTTGTCACCCGTGAGAACTAATATGGAATGCCTCGTTTCCCGTGAAAAGGATCTCCGGTTCTCTAGACTCACCATACGAAACACAGTAGCATTAAGCTACTATTTTACGCTGGTATTCTGTGCAAGCGTGGTCCTTCCCCGGTGAGTTTTTTTTTTTTTTTTTCGGGCTACTAACCTTTAGGAAATGGCTTAACGATCTGACTGGAGATCTCTAAGCCTATACGCGACTCTTGGGCAGCCGACCCGTTCGTGCTACAACTATACTACTAATATAATTGCAGCATGGCTCTACTACGTAAAATATCATTATAGCGCCATTTATCGGAAGCAAAACATGTTTTATATAAGTTGATAAAAATGGTATGGTAGCTCAGGGGCTAAGCGCTCGCTGTGAATTTCACAGTACGCGAGCAAGCCGGGTTCAATGCCATCCGGCACCAATGAAATTATTAATTGCAATTTTTATTAATAATTTACCACGTGCTTGCCAGTGAAGGAGAAAATTGTAGGAAACCTGGGAAAAAGGAAAAAAATATTTCGTGACATGTGCAGTTTGCCAACGGACATTCGGGCAGCGCAACGGACATTTGCTTACCCTAAAATCATAATCAGAGATTGCCTGTGAATTGAAATGAGAAGGGGCTGCGCCCAGCAATCAGATAAATATAGATGTCTATGGGCCATAGCATCCACTTATCATCAGGTGGACTATGTGCTCGTTTGTTATCCGTATTCTATAAAAAAACGCAAAAATACTATACTGGCCTTTGCCACAGCCTGCTCTTATGACACCTACAGGACGAAATTGCACGATGTATTCTCTAAAGGTGGCGACTGGGTTTGGCAAACGGCACCACACACAGCTACGTAATATTGTACATATGTATATTATATCATGTATTAAAATAATGATTTCTTATATTTACGCGAACACTATACATTGATAAAAACTACTTTTACGGATTTTATCGCGTTTTATTTATATTAATTTTAATACCCGACGTTTCGGGTGCTTTCCAGCACCCATGGTCACGGGGGACTGAGGTGACTGACGTCCCGATGTCAAAGTTAACCCGGAGTACCTTCAGCTTTTTAATTATTGTCTTTGGTCCGATCTACGCAGAATGAACTAACTGTATTTTGAAGTCTTGCAGTGGTATGCTTGGGTTTAGTTTTAATTTTATTAATTATAGGATCCCAAGCAGGTGGTAGTACCCAGCCTTCCTTCTCTATTGAAATCAGGATGTTTTTTTTAATTCCAATAGCCTCACGTATCATCCTTGGTAGGAATCGATGTTCTTTCGCGAGGATTTGTGGTCTATCAAATCTGATGTAATGGTTGGGGCCATCTAGAATATGATCGCAAACTGCAATACAGCCCGGAACGATTGATGCTTCACATCAGCAAGTATATGGTCTTTTACGCGGGTCCTAATTGATCTTTTGGTTTGTCCGTATATAAGAGAGAAGCCCACATTCACAATCAAGCTTGTACACTCCTGCATCTTGTAGACGAATACTTCACACTTACCCGACGGATGGTAGGAACTGACTAACATCTTAATTCGGCGGCTTGTAGAATGCAATTTACTAATAGAAGCAATTCGCTTTCCAAGATGTGTTACTCAGCCGAAATCTTGACTGTGACACCTCGTATGACATATGGTAGTATAGCAGGCACACGCTCGACTGAAATGGTGGATCTCACCATCGGTCACTGTGACGGATGACGCTATTGAAATTAAAAAACATCCTAATTTCACGCTACCTGGACATGGAGGCTGGGTACTACCACCTGCTTGGGATCCTATAATTAATAAAATTAAAACTAAACCCAAGCATACCACTGCAAGACTTCAAAATACAGTTAGTTCATTCTGCGTAGATCGGACCAAAGACAATAATTAAAAAGCTGAAGGTACTCCAGGTTAACTTTGACATCGGGACGTCAGTCACCTCAGTCCCCCGTGACCATGGGTGCTGGAAAGCACCCGAAACGTCGGGTATTAAAATTAATATAAATAAAACGCTATAAAATCCGTAAAAGTAGTTTTAATCAATGTATTAAAATATTTTTACATGTTTAAATTTTTAACAGTTTGATTGATTGAGTTCATATTCACACTACGTATTTCTTTCGTCGAGAATAAGGTTCATAGAAAAGCTGGAATACGCTACATGAGGCATCAGTTATGTTATTAGCTCATTCTATATTTGTAGAACAAAATGACATATATATTTGTCGAGCTTGTATTTATAAATTAATATTAAATTTTTAAGTGAAACTCATATTGTTACTTATAAGAAAAGGCAGAAGAACAACGAAAGTCGGTATTTGTAGACTCGAGAACCTTTCTTCCTCATCGGTTGTCGGTTCTCCGAGTTATATGGCCCATTGCCACTCCAGCTTACAAATTTTCATTTAATTTTTTTAGGTTGCTTATTTATTTTCTATCAATGTCCACCATTTTTACTTCATGATGAATTAAAATATAATTTTATCTAAAATCGACGAAAAGTATAGTAGTTATGGGAGGACATGTTACCATCCATAAACATTACACCAGAAAACACTCCTTTTGGGTTCTGCAACAGACTATTAACAAGGTGTTAATTTAAAATGTATTGTTTTTAAATGTAATTTTAAACCGTATTTGCATCTGTTTATTTGTATCAGTAAATAAAACAAAACATTTAAGCGTATGCTAACTACAAAATTACGCGTAAATATCGGTTAACCGATTCCCAGGTTAGTCATTATATCAATATGCGAATTTGGCCGGAAACCATTAAGTTGTCTGTGCTGCATGTGGATTTATTACTACCAATATATCTTCACAACATTAACAACATCTTTTATGTGTGTTTCTGCGAACGGTTGGCCACATATACCTTTAAAATACGATTTTAACAATACGAAAGAATATAGATTTACGCCTAAAAGACTTGTGGCTTGGATATTAAATCTTAACCATCCCACATAAATTACACAGATCTTTGCGTCAGCCTTCTAAATTTATGATTCAAGCAGATAGCTTAATAGAGATCTGATAACACATGAATACTTAGTAGTAGATTAAGACTCTTTGTAAACCCAGGTGTTCATCTGGTTAGGTATTAACCCTCTCACCTCTCTCTGTTGCCAAAAGCAGTGCTTGAACTGCTATGTTCCAGTCTGAAGGGTACATACAGATAGCCACTATAATATCAAGCAGAGAGACATTTGATCTTAGTCCTCACGGGTAATAATGCGTCGGTTCTTTGATTGATGCTGTGTGCAGTTGTCCATAGGTTGCAGTAGCCATTTATTACAATAAGGACTATAAGTTGGTTTGTCTGTTCAATATTATAAAATAAGTAAAATAAAATAAAAATGGACTTTTACAGTCATAGACAGTTTAACAAAAAGTTACTGCATAGCTTTTGTCCTTACTAATAAATCCTTCTTAAACAGAACGCGGCAACTATTCCAATTAATTTAATCAGTTTAGTTGTAGTTGTTACTTAACTTATTGAATAATGAGTGAAATTAATATTATCCTAATATTATACTTCTCACAACAGACTCACGCCTGTATCACGCGTAAAAACCTTAAGTCCCTTTTGCATCTCTCTCTCAATATTTTTATCGAAGAATATATGAAACAAATTAACATGGTAAAAAGTAATATTTTTAAAGAGCACGAAATAATTTGTTCATTTCAGGCATTGACCTATATCCCCCCCCGAACGGGTTCCCGCCTTGTCGTGGCGGGGGGGGCTTAGAAGCCGTGGCTTGGTCACCCACGGCGAAACAAAGAGGAACCCATATGGCTGGTCCGAGGTGGAGGGCCGGCTCGAGGTGGCTACTCCGAGTGGGCTTGGGAAGCCCACTTCGGATGTGTGTTGGTGGACTGCGGTGAGAGGTGTGTCCTCCCCACCTACCGCTGCAGCCGAGGTGGAGTCGCGGAGGAAGAGGAGTGTTGGTATGGCGATGCGCCACTCGCCCTATCCTCCGCCGGCCGTGTTATCCGAGCCGAATCTTGGTTGGCGGCGGAGCCATAGACCAGATCCGCCGCTGGGGTCGGGAAGGCTAGTACTTCTAAGTGCTCGTTTTTCCTGGCCCCATGGCCTTCGCGCATCGGACGCGGGGGCGTCTGTTGCGCAGTTGTAATTGGAGGCCGTGGAGGAAGGCGTGCCATGTGTTCTGGTGCGCCTTACTTGGGAAGGAGAACGGGGAGGAATATTCCTCTCCCGATGAGGTGCTGCCATGGGGCGGCAGTCGCTGGTAGGGCCGCGGATGTGTGCGAAAGCGTTCCCGTAGCCCTGCCAATATACGACGAAGGTGGAACACCATGGGGTTTTAGTCGGTGCGAGTCCGACATAACCCGTCCTTGCCCCCGCGAGGCGGGTATGCGTAGGCATTTCCCCATGTTAAAAAAAAAAGGCATTGACCTATATAGTGCTAGTACATTATTTAAGTACCTTGAAACTATGATACTACAAATAAAAAATAAAAAATCAAAAGGCATTTATTTAATTATATACTGAGGCATCAGGTTAGACATGATCCAGTGCCACAACATGGAACCGTCCGGCATTTCATTCCCAACACTCAACATGGCTTTGCTGCTCCTCCCACCTCGCTCATCAACGTTGCGACTCATATGTGCATGACTACAAAAGTAGAAAGTGCACGTACGTGAACGAAGTTGACATATAAATTAAAATAAAAACAAGAACTAAGCATGAAATATATTTAAACGATCGTGTGAAAATCACTGTAATCATTAGTGGGTCTTAATTAACTAAATATTTCTACCAGCGTCTATAAAAGTCGCGGAAGTATACCACGGCTTAATTACCACGGGGCGGCACCAGCGTTAACTTCGCTTTAATTACGCTCTATGCGCTTAATCAAATTCGGTTGCCCGTAATATCGTCTAGATTACACAATCTGACTTGTGAGTGATGCTCCTATCGTAAGCTTCGGAGTTAATTAGAGAAAATGTGGTTCGATAAAATAAGCATTTTATAAGTTCATTAAATCCTAAGTGTGGGTAAAGCCTGCCCGTTGAAATAATAAAAGAACCGTATGAGCATACTCTTAAAAACTGGTCGACATTGGTAAGGCGTGTTAAGACCGTCTATTGTAACCCTTATTTACTAAAGATAAAAAATAAGTAAATATTTTTAAATTTTTTCAATGTGCTTGATTTGTTTTATATTGACATCGATATGAATAATCGTTAGAAAGACTGAAACACTCATCACTTTAAAACTTTTGCGTGGTAGAGCCATGCTGTAGCTATATTATGTTTGTAGCACGAATGTATCGGCTCAACCGGGGAAGGACAACGCTCCCATAGAATACCAGCGTCAAATAGCAGCTTAACGCTGCTGTGTTTCGTTTGGTGAGTGTAGAAAACCGGAGACCCTTTTTACTGGAAACGAGGCATTCCATCTTAGTCCTCAGGGGTGAAAACGCATCTGCGTTTTGATTCGTAATCGAGGATAGATGTAGATGTCTATAGGTCACAGCAACCACTTACCATTAGGTGGACTGTGTGCTCGTTTGCCATCCTTATTCTATAAAAAAGGCGCTGCTGCTGATCTCCTGTTTTGTTTCCCTCTGTCTCTTACGGCACCCACGGGATGATATGAGGTAGTGGATATTCTTACACTGCCACTATATGGTCAATAGTATATATTATATTCTATTAGCCGCGTTATGACGGTATAAGGAAATCTACTACCTCATATCGTCCCATTGGTGTCGTAAGAAGCTGTAGAGGAAAACTGAACCAGGAGATGGGCAGCAGCTTTTTCTTTGTAACAACCAAAAATTATTTAAAAAAAATGTTGTTGCCAGGCCGTCTGCCTAATGTGACAACGATTAGGAATTCTTGGGGGGAGGCCTATAATCAGCAGTGGACTTTTATGCAATGGATGATGAATGAATAGACTTTTATGGACTAATGATGATGGTGATAATGTTGTTGTATTTATAAAGTACTCTGTATGTTAGGGATGAAGACAATATTTTATGTAGTAAAATTTGGATAGCCTAATAAATTTTAAATGCGCGTTATACGTAAAATAGACCGGAATTAGCATAAGCGTTTTATCGGTCAGACCGAACATAAAATACGTGAGCCTTTTCTCTCAACCCGATACGATCAAGATCCCAACACCGGAGCGTATTCATTGCGTTTGTCGTGACGTGATATTTTACGATTTATTATTTGGGTAAGAAGTTAAATATTACATGAAATTATGGAGCAGAAACGGAAACATTTTTATTCAAAATAGAATAATATTTTTTTAAAATATTATTAATCTTGTTAATTAACATTACTAATATTCCTTTTAACCACTTCTGTTAAGTTTGAAACGCTTGTGTTATGAGTGGTTTACGACAGTAGGCAAATGGCAGATTCGGAAATGGATGGACGAATTCGGATGCGGAAAACTATTATTTAAAAAAATTACAACATATATGGGTTTTAGGGCAAGGAAGTATTCGCCTCGCTGTCCCAATGCGGTTTGGTGAACTTCACAAAATATTTATTTTTCTTATTTACCAGGATGCAAGTGGTAAATCAGCAAAAAAAACTATTGTTACTATGTTTTTATTTTACCCATTAAGCCTATTTTTTATCTTGTTTTTTATAAAAATAAATAATAAAACATATCAATTTCTAGTAGAGCCACGTATTTTCAATAAATTGCAGGCTATTTGTTTGCATATTATTATGCTTCGTTTGGCATCTTGATTAACATTTGCAGGGAACCATTTAGCCTTTTCGCGATGTACGTAATTTTTCCTAATTAAAGAAAATTATATTAATATTTTTTATACTCGCAAATCCCGTATCGCCTCAAAACAAGGAAAATAGAAGAAGTAAGATTTGGAAGTTTAATTCCATTCAGTTATTTATAGGGTTGTGTAACTCGCAAATAAATGGTTTTAGCATCTCTTTGTAATTTTTAAGGCCTGATTATCTCTGATAACGCAACATACTTTCTCATTTTTACGTAAAAGTTGAAGACAAGATTTCAATTCATACTAATACTTTGTCAGCGGTATTCTGCTTAAAATAAACTGCTTACATTAAAGTGTGATAAATGAGTCTCCAGTTCTCCCGATGAAAATTTACTGTAATCCCTGGGCACTTACAGCCAGTACTTAACAAAATAACTACGTTTTTAAACCATTCTAAACCAGTGCTTGGCTATCACCTGATGGTAAGTGGTGATGCAGCTGAAGATACTAAAACGTACTGACTTAGCTGAACGAAATCCTATTCATTGTCTTGGAGACACACCCACACTGTAAATGCAGTGAAAGACAGCTGCTAGCAACTTATTCCACCCTTTTGTTATACGAACGACGAACGATGATGCGGACCGTTTGGTTCGAATCCAAGGTAAGTCGACAACGAACCTATGGTTATGTTGAATCAATTATTGCTTTTCACCTCGAACTGTGTTCTTTATATTACTCTATTTCTATAATTACATACCCTCGATGGTTCAATAACTTTAGGGGTGTTGGGTTCTCAAAGTAATAGTACAAGTAAATATATCTGGAGCCTTAGAAATAAAGTCTCACAATACGTGAGGTAACTAGTTTGATTTCCGCCAGCACCAAAGATATTGTCAATAGCGAATTTTGGGATAGGTGGTGAAGGAAAACATCGTGGTTAAAAGTTGAGTTGATCTGATATGAGTTATTACGAGTATGTGTTTTAAAACCTGCTCAGATGTAAGACGAGACCAATATTCAGTACCTGATTTATATTTGTAGGTATTATTTTACCTTTTTATGCAGATGTCACTTTTAAACTAGCAGTATGATATAAAAGTCCTTAAAATATCAGGCGCCCATTTTCTTGAAGTGTCTAGTCAATGGCTCTATTTATTGATATGCTCGTTATTTTGCACACCGTTCTAAAAGGATAAATATAATGATCAATAATATGTATTATTTTTAAAGCTATATTATTCAAATAATCTATTGCTAAGGATTTTTATTATATATTTTTATTATAAAGTATTAGCATAAAATTAAAACCTATTCTAAAGATTTAAGAAAGTCAATACATGGGAATTTAATGTGAAGATGCCTATTCTTATAAAAATATTCTTATTGGGTTAGTACCATTTTCACAATAAGATATTATGATGTGCCATTTTATAATAAAATGACAACCAGACTCTTTATTTTCTACTTACTAACATACATAGAACCGAATGCAATATTTATGTAGTATCAAAATTAATGATTTTTTTCTTTTTTAGTCTTTTAATAAGACTATGAGATATGATTTAAAATTACCCACACACTGAGAACTCCTTTGGTAGGTTTCTCATGGAGGCCTTCAAAATAAATTGCATATATACAAATATCCGGACTCAAAACAATTATTGGTCATTTACATAATTTTGCCAAACAGGATTCGAATCCGCGTTTCACAACCCTGCAGTCAAACGTTTAGTGTATATTTTAAATTTATGATGACTCATGATATGGAAGCCATGATTTAGATTATACTGGCTGACTTTTTTATAGTCTGTAAAATAATATGATATTTTTTGTAAGTAGAATAGAAGCTATCCTCGAAAGTATTTGTAAAATATAACCTAAAGGCAAATTTCTGAATATCCATAAACCATGGTTTGAATTTCGATACGATTACGATTTATATTTCTAACACGCTCGCCGCACAAACTGTAGGCCTCTTTGTAATTGTCCCTTCACAGGGTCGCAGGTGCAAGGACAACCCGCCCGCGCCTGCAACAATTTCAGTCAGCTGTGAATAGCTACGTCACGTCGTATAAATTTTTATGCTTCCGTGTCTGTATCGGCCGCCCGCTGATAGTTATCGTAAATATGTACCAATACTCTAATGTCGAATACCTAGATATCTAGCAATGGTGAGATTTTATGTCTTGTCTGGTGAAAACATACACAGTTCAACAAGTCGATACATCAAAGAACATGCTCATCAAGTTCGTTTCTGTTTGAACGTTTGAGCAGCAATCATTAACGACCATATGACTTGTCCAATATAGATTGAAGGTCAATTTACGGGAGTAACGTATCTGCGAATGGGACGTTCCGTCATCGACAAATGTTGGAAAACGTTACTCTAAGCCATCTGCAAGGAATATACTCTGCATGATGTATGTCCAGCTCATTACGAACAATCTATGCGCGCATGTCTGGACAGCTGATTCGGTAATAGGTGAATAGGTCACGGTTAACCTGTGAATTCGCCGGCGAGATCACCAGACCTAACACCTCTAGACTTTTATTTGTGGACCGAAATAAAACGATTAGTATACTTAAGTATTAGTGAAAGTTTAACAAACAATTTACAAAGACATGCTAGTTTCTGTTTAGTAAAAACGGTACCTAAAATGTTTGAACAATTACTGCGATATTTTCAGTCTTTTAAATACGCCCTAGATGTTGCAGTATACAGTAGGCAGTCGTTAGGTAAAATACCTAACGAAAGATATGTGCATGCGTCCCGCTCAAGCTTACAACTTTCATTCGCTAGCGGTCGTAGCATAAGCCATTTAAAATAATATCATTTATTTTTAGTTTCAACGCAAATACCGTTAGATGAATCGTTTTCATGTATTTTGTTGAATATTCAGAAATTTGCCTTTAGGTTATATTTTACAAATACTTTCGAGGATAGCTTCTATTCTACTTACAAAAAATATCATATTATTTTACAGACTATAAAAAAGTCAGCCAGTATAATCTAAATCATGGCTTCCATATCATGAGTCATCATAAATTTAAAATATACACTAAACGTTTGACTGCAGGGTTGTGAAACGCGGATTCGAATCCTGTTTGGCAAAATTATATAAATGACCAATAATTGTTTTGAGTCCGGATATTTGTATATATGCAATTTATTTTGAAGGCCTCCATGAGAAACCTACCAAAGGAGTTCTCAGTGTGTGGGTAATTTTAAATCATATCTCATAGTCTTATTAAAAGAATAAAAAAGAAAAAATCATTAATTTTGATACTACATAAATATTGCATTCGTTTCTATGTATGTTAGTAAGTAGAAAATAAAGAGTCTGGTTGTCATTTTATTATAAAATGGCACATCATAATATCTTATTGTGAAAATTGTACTAACCCAATGAGAATATTTTTATAAGAATAGGCATCTTCACATTAAATTCCCATGTATTGACTTTCTTAAATCTTTAGAATAGGTTTTAATTTTATGCTAATACTTTATAATAAAAATATATAATAAAAATCCTTAGCAATAGATTATTTGAATAATATAGCTTTAAAAATAATACATATTATTGATCATTATATTTATCCTTTTAGAACGGTGTGCAAAATAACGAGCATATCAATAAATAGAGCCATTGACTAGACACTTCAAGAAAATGGGCGCCTGATATTCTAAGGACTTTTATATCATACTGCTAGTTTAAAAGTGACATCTGCATAAAAAAGGTAAAATATATTCTACAAATATAAATCAGGTACCGAATATTGGTCTCTTCTTACATCTGAGCAGGTTTTAAAGCACATACTCGTAATAACTAATATCAGATCAACTCAACTCTCAACCACGATGTTTTCCTTCACCACCTATCCCAAAATTTGCTATTGACAATATCTTCGGTGCCGGCGGAAATCAAACTAGTTACCTCACGTATTGTGAGGCTTTACTTCTACGGCTCCAGATATATTTGCTTGTACTATCACTTTGAGACCTGACACCCCTAAAGTTATTGAACCATCGAGGGTATGTAATTATAGAAATAGAGTATATAAAGTACACAGTTCGAGGTGACAAGCAATAATTGATTCAACATAACCATAGGTTCGTTGTCGACTTACATTGGATTGAATCAAATGTTCCGCATCATCGTTCGTCGTTCGTATAACAAAAGGGTGGAATAAGTTGCTAGCAGCTGTCTTTCATTGCATTTACAGTGTGGGTGTGTCTCCAAGGCAATGAATAGGATTTTGTTCAGCTAAGTCAGTACGTTTTAGTATCTTCAGCTGCATCACCGCTTACCATCAGGTGATAGTCAGGCACTGATTTAGAATGGTTTAAAAACGTGGTTATTTTGTTAAGTACTGGCTGTAAGTGCCCAGGGATTACAGTAAATTTTCATCGTTGGAACTGGAGACTCATTTATCACACTTTAATGTAAGCAGTTTATTTTAAGCAGAATACCGCTGACAAAGTATTAGTATGAATTGAAATCTTGTCTTCAACTTTTACGTAAAAATGAGAAAGTATGTTGCGTTATCAGAGATAATCAGGCCTTAAAAATTACAAAGAGATGCTAAAACCATTTATTTGCGAGTTACATATATACATATGTACTATAAATAACTGAATGGAATTACACTTCCAAATCTTACTTCTTCTATTTTCCTTGTTTTGAGGCGATACGGGATTTGCGAGTATAAAAAAATATTAATATAATTTTCTTTAATTAGGAAAAATTACGTACATCGTGAAAAGGCAAAATGGTTCCCTGCAAATGTTAATCAAAATGCCACACGAAGCATAATAATATGCAAACAAATAGCCTGCAATTTATTGAAAATACGTAACTCTACTAGAAATTGATGTGTTTTATTATTTATTTTTATAAAAACCAAGATAAAAAATAGGCTTAATGGGTAAAAATAAAAACATAGTAACAATAGTTTTTCTTTGCCGATTTACCACTTGCAATGAAAACAAAGTAACGAAACTTGCATTCCTGGTAAATAAGAAAAATAAATATTTTGTGAAGTTCACCAAACTGCATAGGGACAGCGAGGCGAATACTTCCTTGCCCTAAAACCCATATATGCTGTAATTTTTTTAAGTAATAGTTTTCCGCATCCGAATTCGTCCATCCATTTCCGAATCTGCCATTTGTAACACAAGCAACCCAACCCAACCACTCATAACACAAGCGTTTCAAACTTACCAGGAGTGGTTAAAAGGAATATTAGTAATGTTAATTAATAAGATTACTAATATTTTTAAAAAATATTATTCTATTTTGAATAAAAATGTTTCCGTTTCTGTTTCATAATTTCATGTAATATTTAACTTCTTACCCAAATAATAAATCGTAAAATATCACGTCACGACAAACGCAATGAATACGCTCCGGTGTTGGAATTTTGATCGTATCGGGTTGAGTCCCAAACGTCCCATTCGCAGATACGTTACTCCCGTAAATTGACCTTCAATCTATATTGGACAAGTCATATGGTCGTTAATGATTGCTGCTCAAACGTTCAAACAGAAACGAACTTGATGAGCATGTTCTTTGATGTATCGACTTGTTGAACTGTGTATGTTTTCACCAGACAAGACATAAAATCTCACCATTGCTAGATATCTAGGTATTCGACATTAGAGTATTGGTACATATTTACGATAACTATCAGCGGGCGGCCGATACAGACACGGAAGCATAAAAATTTATACGACGTGACGTAGCTATTCACAGCTGACTGAAATTGTTGCAGGCGCGGGCGGGTTGTCCTTGCGCCTGCGACCCTGTGAAGGGACAAGTACAAAGAGGCCTACAGTTTGTGCGGCGAGCGTGTTAGAAATATAAATCGTAATCGTATCGAAATTCAAACCATGGTTTGAATTTTGATACGATTACGATAGTTTTTAATTGGTTTATTTTGTTTAATTCAAAAATTTTATTTTTATCTTTTTAGTATCGAAATTTTACTTCAAATTTGTAGTATTTATTGCTAGATCAATTTCGTAATATGTTAATGAATTAAAAAAGATTGTAATATATCAGTCAGCATTCCGTTCTACTCCGTTCACCTGTTACACTCTATTTTTTTCAGAGGGTAAAAAATCATCCAATATATTAATATGTTAAGAGAAAACTTCGTACTACTTTTTAAGCATATTGTATGCTCGGGAGTAGTGTGAAATTTGGCATAGTTAAATTTTAGATGCAGGAGTGCAGATATATATATATATATAATATATATATATATTTAAAAAAATGTCTGTTATAAATACGAAATGAATAAAAATAAAACATACTTTGAATTTACGTTCATACTGTCTGTATAAATATCTATGCAGTTACTCCAAGGTACTGCCAATGTTTTAAAGAAAGTACACGCATATGTATGTTATTTCTTTAAGGCCTCAACATTTAATTGTCTGTGGTCAAACATTCGCATAGACTAGAGATAAGATTTTCACAAAATAATTTTAAAATAATGACTACTTGTCTGATTTCAAATTTTCCTGTTTCATCGTGTTGGTGTGTATTTGTTGGTTAAAGCGTTTATATTATATTTTGTATATTAAATAGTTGTTTTATATATTATTGTACAGATAAACCCAAAAATATTAAAAAAAGCGGCCAAGAGCGTGTCGGGCCACGCTCAGTGTAGGGTTCCGTAGTTTCCCGTCCGTCACAATAAGTGTTCCCACTTATGAGTTTAAAGGTATCCATTATGTTCGCGCTCCAGCAGCGCTCCGCGCTTCTGCAACTGCTCCCGGTAGTGGGTACTGTTGTTTCCATCCAAGTTCAAAATGATTTTCCTAGAAAGTCCTTATAAAGTTCTACTTTTCAGATTTTTTTCATATTTTCTAAACTTATAGTTCAAAGGTTAGAGGGGGGGGGGACACACACATTGTTTTTTACTTTTGGAGCGATTATTTCCGAAATTATTGACATTATCAAAAAATGATTTCAGTAAACCCCTATTAATTTTTAAATACCTTTCCAACAATATATCAGACGTTAGGGTTGAAATTAAAAAAAAAATCACTTCCCACTTTACATATAGAGGGGCTACCCTAATAAAACATTTTTTTTCCAATTTTTATTTTACCACTTTGTCGGCGTGATTGATACACATATTGGTACCAAATTTCAGCTTTCTAGTGCTAACGGTCACAAAGATTAAGCGAGGACGGACAGACGGACAGACAGACATGGCGAAACTATAAGGGTTCCTAGTTGACTACGGAACCCTAAAAATATTATACAATACAATATACTATATTGATATGAATATTTGGAACTTTCATTTGCATTTTAGCATGATACTGCAAAACATTTAGCGCGATTTTAGTTTGCGATTCAGTGAATATTTTAGCTTTGCATTTTAATAATTGCAAGGTATATAGCTATTAGGGGTATGTCACAAAAAGACAATGTTTATTCCTTGCAATTTAGTGAGTAAGTTAGAAAAAATATAAAGCTGTAAAAGTAAAGTTATACTTACTTACTTTACTTCCACGTATTTTTATACATACAAAGTTTTGACAACTTGACAATACTTTCGCCCTAAATTTCAATGGCAATTCACAATGCTGTGTTGGTCCCTACTTTAACGTATGGTAGTAAAAGTTGGGTGTGGCAGATGAAGCACGAGAGTAGAATAAACGCAGTAGAAATGCGGCCGTTAAGGAGTATGTTGTGGCTGAATCTGAATGACAGGGTGAGAAATTGTGTGATGAGAGAAGACTGTGGTTTGCAAGATGATATGTGACCAGAATTACGAAAGGAATGCTTCGGTGGTTTGGTCATGTGGAAAGAATTAATGAGGTAGAGTGAAAAAGCGAATTTATGTTGCAGAAGTGAACGGAAAAGTCGGAAAGGGATGTCCTAGGCGAAAGTTTATCGACCAAATTGACGATATATTGAAAACGGGCAAAATTAACGCCAGCATATATGCGTAGGTATATGAATGTGGATGAGGCGAGAGAGGTGTGTCAGGATCGTGCCAAATGGAAGTCTGTAGTCGCTGCCTACCCCACTGGGTGACAGGCGTGAATTTTTATGTATTATGCATAATTTATTATAATAAAAACAACGAGGAATAAAGACGCCAGCTTTATTTGCAGTTATTTTTATACGGTTATCTTATAAAAAAAGTTTTTAAAATGAATGATTTACGAGTGGAAATAAAAATAAATACTCATAAAGCTGAAGACTTGACCTTGCGAACGAAAAGAAAGTTGCGGGCGTCCCATTTTTTTTCCTGAGAAAACTTTATTGGACTGCGTGAAATCCCAACAGTCGGCTAACGAGTCGATTCAGACCTGACAAAAGCCGGTGTAATGGGGAACCCGTGTACAGTCGCAGAGGAAATTGTAAATGCTTTTATATACTCAACAAGGTGTAACGTGTTTTCGTGAGTTTTCACGTGTGCGAGCGTCTGGGGGCCAGTGCTAACGAGTATCCAGCATTCAAAACAACTGTTTGTTTTAAAGCAAAACGTAGTATGAAATCAACATTTCACATTCATTTCATTTGTATTGAAATGTAATGTGAGTATTTTAGGTTATTTTCCTGTTTTTAAATGTATTTTCAGCTAACTTATAAACATGTAGGAGATAAACATATGTTTTTGTATATCGCCATATTTTCGTCAATTGTGAACTTTTTTATTAAATATTTTTTTATTCACGGGTGATCCCATAGGATCCAATTAGAGAGAAATTCTGGCCTAAAGAGTGGCAAAATAGAGTAGGAAATTTTTAATGTAATTGATTAGACAACGTTGAGTTTGTGATATTTCTTACCGCCAAAACTCCAATCAATTCAAGCAAAAGCAACGTGGTAGACCCATGCTGCAATTATATTAGTAGTAAAGTTGTAACAAGGATGGGCCGGCTCGACCGGGGAAAGACCACGCTCTCACAGAATACAAGCTCAATATAGCAGCTTAACGATGCTGTATTTCGTATGGTGAGTGTAGAAAACCGGAGACTCTTTTTACAAGAAATTACGAATTCCATCTTATTCCTCACGGGTGACAGCGCATCTGCATTTTTTTCTTAATAGAGGATAGCTTTAGATGTCTATGGGTCACAGCAACCACTTACCATCAGGAGCGCTGTATGCTCGTTTGTAACATCCTATTAAAAATCCTATTCAAAAATCAAATACATGTGAAGTCCGCCAATACGTATTAGGGAAACGTGTCGGACATATCCTTGCGCTAAAATCCTCTTAGAAAAGAGATTTCGAACGTATATAAGCATCATAACCGATGGCAAACATTTGTTTACTACTATCTTTTAAGTATCAACTAATTAGAGCCGAGTACCGTTTCATAGATTTTGAGGACATTTTGTTAAAAGTTAACAGAGGTTAGTAAAAATTAAACGAATAAAAACAAAATAAATCTACCGCTAGTTAAATTGAATATAGCGATGATAATAGAATAAACTTTATCCTTAGAAGCAACTAGCGATCCACCCCGGCTTCGCACGGGTGATTTCTGAATATCGAAAAGAGCGCCACCTACCGGGTCCAAATGTATTTAACAAACCCATTCGAACACACACAAAAAGGTTCATCAAAATCCGTTGGATGGTTTCAAAGTCTATAAATGACATAGGTAGAAACAAAACAAAAATTTTGTAACTATTACAGATATTATAACTAAGGATTTAGGCATCTCATTTTGCAATTCACAATGCGCATTTAACTATCGAATCGCAAGTAAATATAACCGGGCGACTTAGCAGCTGCAGGGCTAAGGTAGCTACTATTAACCCGGATATATCCGGCTGAAAGTGGCATTCCATGTAAACATGACTGTTTCAATGCCCCGCGGCGATCGTGCCGGATTAACCGGCTCTGCACTTTTTTCCTCTAGCTAACGAGAGACGTGAATAGAGGTTGGACGTGTTCAAATGCTTTGGGCTTAGGATCAATGATAGGTGGCCGAGATAGTAATCCATACGAGAGGAAAAATTCTATTTTCATTGAAAATGGAATAGTAGCTTTTCTAGCTATATTATTTAATTTGGGCTTACCGTCGTTACAATGTTAACTGTAACTTTTGTGTCATAGTGTATTATACAAAAATATGTAAGTAATCAAAAATATATTATACTAATTGTTTTAAATTTAATATAGCACAGGACTTAATTAAGTATATTGGCTCCTGTCTTTCCTTTATATAAGACTAAAGAGCAACAGTCTACCTGATTTTAAGAGGATGCTGTTGCTGTAGTGGATGCTGTAGATAGTCACATTTATCCCTAACTAACTTTCAATACGCAGATGAATTGAGGATTACTAATGCCTAGTAATCGGCACAAAAGATTCTCCGATCCTCGTTACTGATTCAATGAACTATGAAACATCAGAACTATAGTGCTCTATTGCTTGTATAATACTGATATTTGAAAGGGCAACCATATGTACCTACTAAAGTTATAATCCACATACGTCTCACTCCAGTGCACATTTAAACTCATTGGTGCCGGTCTATATCAAACCTAGGTTGCTCGCGTAATATAAAATTTTCAACAAGCTTATCCCCATGACCCCTATTTATTAAGTACCTATAATCAATGAAAATATTGTTTTAATATAATAAAACAAAAGCACTTAGTTAAGCGAGGGAATGGTAGTTAGCTAGTACGACTGTAACTACTCAATTATTATCAATGTAACATTAGAGTCTATGAAAATTTCATTGTTGTACATAGGCCGTATCATAGTTCGTTCCAAAGTTTGCCATAGTTACCACGCTTGACAGGTGAGCTAGCAAAAGCAGTTTTTTATTATTTTGAGTTGGTTTTAGGAAGATATTGCTGCTCATGTTCTATTTTAATATATCTGTCGCTTCTTACGACACCCAAGAGATGCAAGTCTCTCTCACACGCCGCTGCCACACCCCCATTGTCATCATTACAGCTATTCGAAAGTCTACTGCTGAACATGGAATGCCACGTGGCAAGAGACAAAAGACTCGAATGTTAAAATTCTCTGAGTTTGTACTAAGTATGTTTTCTATAAGAAACTGCATATTATTTAAAAAAATTGTAGCCCTCATTTTAGTTGTATGTAAAAAAATTTAGTTCTCGTCAGACCTATCCATATAGCGATGTATAGAACAGTAGGTTATTTTGTTTTTTGTTTTAGTAGCAGAACTACATCAACAACCTTTTCTATAAAATTTAGCTTACCAAAATTACTTCATTATATTTTATCTTGACCTTTAATAATTAATATTCGATTCCTTCGGGATTCGTAATGAACGTATTTCCATTAAATAAATTAACATTTAAGTAAACTTAACGTCCCTCAATATTTGCATAAAACCAATAAGATCTGATTAAATATGAAAAATGAAAACATTACAGTTTCAAATCCTCGGGCTTTTATAACTCAAGACCGCTTACCGAGCCCCCAGGAAATAAGTTTGTTCAATGAAATTAAAACGCCTCTGCCCGCTGCGACTTTGTCAACAATTTGAATACGCTTATATTCATAAAAGTCAGTTGTAATGACACGAAAATAACCAGAGGGCAATCCCGTTCCTAACATTGTATAGTTGATGGGGGAACTATTTTTATTTCAACTATGAAACAGCGTGAATAATGTGCGATTGTCTAATAAATCATGGATTTGAACAGCTTTTGGGAATTACGACCCTAATTCGATAATTACCACTCAGTTCCATAAACTTTCAAGTAACTGTTGAAAATGTATCACGTAGTGTGAGTTTGAACTACGTCACAAATGTGTGGCTTAATAGTTGATGTTTTTAGCTCAGCGTACCGTCGAATCCGAGGATATTGAAAATTTTGGTATTAACATCTTGTTTACGCCTGATATAAAATACTAAAATCAGTGACGAGAGCAGTGTCATAGGAAATGTTTTGTACTGTGATCTGACATGTGATCTGACAATAAAATCTGACTATTAAGGAAGTCCCCCCCCTCCATTGTGGAACCATGTCTAGCAGAAGATTTATACAGACAAAAAATAATGAAATAATATTCACGCACAACACTGCATTTTCTTTTTCTTTACCTTTACCATTTTTTAAGTTACTCTAACTAATATTGTGCCCTGTTCCTGCCAACAAAATCCTTTAATCGCTTTTACGGCTTTCGTGGATGTAGTATGGTACAAGTCATAAGCACTGTACTTTCTATTAGCAGAGCGAAGAAGCATTAAATAAAATTATGATGCCATCTGATATAGTTTACTTTATAATTAAATTGTCCATATCAATCCATATCAATCAAATCTGCCCAAAACACTTATAATTCCTTACCACAAAAATTATTTTATAATGTAATAAAACTTGTAAATATACACATATTTCTAAGAAAATATAACATAATTTAGTTGGTATATCCATGTTGCAACGACATTATGGTTGTAGAACGAATGGAGCAATATTACGGAATACCAGCGTAAAACTGCAGCTCAATGTTGCCGTGTTTCATATGGTGAGTGTAGAGAACCGGAGACACATTTTACTCGAAATGAGGCATTCTATTTTAGCCCTCCAGGGGTGTCAACGCATTTATATTTTTATTCTTAATCGATGTTAGATGTAGATTTCTATGGGCTACAACATTCACTTAGCATCACGTGGACTGTGTGCTCGTGTCACATTTATTCAAAAAAAATATTGTAAGAGAAATCTCTTATTGGCCTCACTTTTAGACTGTTACATTAATATTTATTAATTTCTAGTCTGTTAGTTATAAAAAAATTAAGATGTTTTAAATTGATTTACTAATAATTTTAATTTATTACCTAGTTTGAAGTGTAACTTGCGCCCTCCCTCAATTGCGTGCACTATTCCCGTTACCACTAATCCCAAATAAACAACACTACGAAAGACGTCGAAGATTGTATTATCGACGATAATCGACAATACGATGCGTGTTTTGCCTCTAAAAAAGATATCCTTAGTTGAAATAGATCTAGGATCCTAGATCGCGGTGGCATTACACATACATAAATTGCATAGGGACAGATATAAACTTAGAAGATAATTTTGTAGGTCATACAAATAACTTTTATAGTTTCCGCTATTCTCTTTTAACGTATGTCTTTATAACTAGGGCTCGGACCATTTCACTGAATGTACATAGTAACCAATAATAGCAGCCTCAGTCAATCGGCGTTGGTCCAACATCGGCGTAAGTCATTCAGTTCTATACAATCATGTTAGCGAATCAGCTCTCGCGTGGATTGCTTCGAATAACGTAACAAGCTTTAAATCTAAGAGCAGCCGATTTGAGATTCCTGATTACACTGTTCACTGAGTTTGATGCACTCACTGATTGTATTTACATGATAATAACTGCATGGCTTGGCGGGCTGAGTAATCACCCAATAAATTTAATAACAATTATTAAATTAGTTATTAGTGTTCAACCGGTTCGTGTTACGAAATAATTAATGAAATATGGATTTGAGATGTAGGAATTCACTGCTGGCCATATCAAGAAGCTTAGGATTTCTTAGTAAGTTTTGAGGGGGCTATGTTCAGAGTTTATCTACGTGATAGCATCCGTAACGATGATATCTGCAGTAGAACCAGGATAACCGACATTATTAAACGAATCTGTAAGCTAAAGTTACTGGATGGAGTGACGCTATTTTAAGACAAGCAGGAACTTAATGGTTGCAGGTAGCTTTGGATCGGGTCTTGTGGTATTTTTTACGGAGGGCCTATGTTTAGCTTGATGATAATTTTATTTTTTTAATTTTCATAAGTAACTAGAGGGTAAATATGCGTAATATATGATAGGGTCGTAAAATAAGATAGTTCAGTATTTGAAAGTTCATTTATTAAACAGTGATATCTTTTGGTCAGTCATATGGCCTTGTTCAAATGTGTACCTCGACTTTTTTCGGGAATGGATAGGTTTTTTTTCTCATTCTCATTTGCAAGGTATGTCAAATATAGGGGATATTATGAGACAGGCCCAAGTGATGTCGTGGATTTTAATAGGCTCGTAGAAACTTGTATCTGTAGTCATTCTTTACTAAATCGCTGATCTTTAGATTAGGAAAATCCAAGATATTAACAATATTAAGACACTATAAATCATAAAATATATCAAGAAAACACAAAACCGATACCCGTAAACGTTTGACTATTTCATTACCAGGCTGCGAAATTTGGGTACAGAGGCTTCAATAGAATATCCATCCAATGAAACTTTTTACGTAGTAGAGCCAGGCTATGGATATATTATAGTAGTAACACGGATTGTACGACTAGACGGGGTAGGGCACGCTGACCAAAGACTTTATATTCTCTATGACGCTGACAGACATACACTCACAGAATGCTAGCGTAGAATGCTTGATGTTGCTGTGTTTCGTATGGCAAGTTTATAACCGGAGACCATGTTTACTGGAAACGAGGCATTCCATCTTAGTCCTCGGGGGTGACAGTCTATTTACATCTTGATCCTTAATTGAGGATAATTTTAGATATCTATGGACCATAGTATCCACTTACTATCAGGTGGACTGTGTGCTCGAACGTCACTCTATTTCTATATAAACTAAAAAAATATATTACCTTCATTTAAAGCGTAAGGTTCGCGTAAATATAAGAAATCATTATCCATTCCCAAAATTTCGTCCGCAAATTACCAGTATGCACTGCGCGCAAGTGGGGTTGGTATTTGAGGAAAAAAGACAAGACTGTGTGAACTGAAACTGAAAGAAATGAGTATTTATTAAAATCTGTTTCTTTTCCTTCATGTTATTATTCTTTAGAAGTTAGAAGAAGGCTACTGCTGGATATAGACTTCTCCCACTGTAAGGATAATATGTCTTAATTGTCATGCTTTGCAGGCAAATTTAAGAGCACAGTACCCTTGATAGATGTACCCTAGATAACACAGTACCCTAGATAAAGATGCATCTTGACGTTCCTGCCCTTTGCTGGTCTGAGTAGTTTGATTCTATATATATATATATATATATATATATATATATATATATAGGTAGTGACAATCGAGCAGTCCCGAGGTGAGTGGCAGCTGTGGCCCATAGACATCTACATCGGATCAAAATGCAGATGCGTTGTAACGCATCTGCATTTTGATTGACTGATTGAGGTTCTATCAATCAACACCGCAGCATTAAGCTACTATTTTACGCTGGTGTTCTGTGAGAGCGTGGTTCTTCCCCGGCCGAGTCGACCCGTTTGTGCTGTGATTATTACCATAGATTATTTAAGGGTGATATTTGCCATAGTTGTCACGCTTGGCAATCGGATTGGCAACCGCAATTTCTATACTGGTTCCTGAACAGAATACCTCTTCAATGTATGTCGTAAAACTATATGTCACCACAACGTTACATATTGTATAAGGTGAAAATAGAGGCAATCCGTTAGGCCCCAGCTGACCTAAGCTGACCCTTGTCAGAGCGCAGATGCTACTGAACCCTACACTTTATGAAACAATGTACACAGAAAATTTAATCTTCCTGCCTTTCTAGAGTGAGATGCAAGACAAGTCACGAACTGTTACTCGTAGCGAATGTAGTAAGCTTAGGTCAGCTAGGGCATACAAGGGTTCTCTAATAAAACATTTTATTTTTATTTTGGGTAATATAGTAAATATATTAACATTAATTCATTCATCCTTTACAACATAGACCTCCTCCATAGATTGCCTTACAGGAAGATTATTAATATAGTTGCCACACTTTTCCTACGTGGTAGAGGCACGCTGCAGCTATTGGTTGTAGCACGAATAGGTCGGCTCAACCGGGGAAGAACCACGCTCTCACAGAATACCAGCTTAAGATAGCTTAATATTACAGTGTTTCGTATAGTGATTGTAGAGATCCGGAGACCCTTTTTTACTGGAATTGAGGCATTCAATCTTAGTCCTCAGGGGTGACAATGCATCTGCGTTTTGATTCTTAATCGAGTATAGAGTATTCATCATATGTAGATGTCTATGGGCCATAGCATCCCCTTACCATCAAGTGAGCTGTGCGCCCGTTTGTCACCCTTATTCTATAAAAAAAACTTGGCAGGTGGGTTGGCGAATATAGGTTTTATTATTCTGAAATGTTATCAGGGGTATGCTACTGCCCGTTCCCTGTTACATAACCTTCTGTCGTCTCTTACGATACCCTATACGATACGATATATTGAATCTCTTACGTCGCATATATGATGTTACTGAAATTAAAACTTATATATTTTTTCGTAATAAATACTGTCATTTATTTGACCAGAAAGTAAGAACGAATCAAGCCCCGCATAATTATTCTCTTATTTAGTAATAACGTTCTATAAAAAAAAATAAGGTCGATAGTCCTTTGGAAAATCAAAATATTTTCTAAATATTTATTGTCAATCCAAGCAAACCAAACGTCACAGAGAGCGTTTTTTTATCGTATAAGGGTGATGAACGAGCACACAGTCCTCCTAGATAGATACTGTGGTCCACATACATTTACATTAATCATTGAATAAGAATCAAAATGAAGATGAGTTGCCACCCCTGAGGACTACGATAGAATCCCTCTCTTCCAGTAAAATGGGTATCCACTTCTCTACACTCACCATACACATATTTTACGCTGGTATTCTGTGAGAGCGCAGTCCTTCCCCGGTCGAACCATTCGTGCTTCAACTATACTACTAATATAGCTGCAGAATGGCTCTACCATGTATAAAATACTACATGGATACAGGATAGGGCCATGCTGCCAGTTGTATTATGGTTGTGGCATTTTAGGAGCTGACTCCATATGGGTGCCTATTGGTGACCATAATGAAAGATGAAATCTTTTACTAATATATTTATTATAGCGGAACGTGCCATACAGTTGGCGGGCAACTAGTGACTGGTTGAAAAATCTTATTCACTACATAATATAGTTACAATACAACATTGCGAAGTTTACATGTGTGTGCGCAGCACACCTACAATACTTCCCCCCTTTACAAAAAATGAATACAAAAAACTTAAAACTATACAATGAATATAAACTTAAAACTAACAACAAAAACTTGCTAATGCGCTTGTGCGCAGGGCTGTACGGAGACCCCCCGCGAAAGGGGTGGCGGCCGCGGCGGGCGCGGGCACATGCTGCAGACTGGTGCTAGAAGCACCTATCATCTGACCCATATTCTGGCCCGATATCGGAACGCCTGTCATTAACACCTGATGACGAAGCCAGCTTTTGAACTTCTTATTAAACTTTACCCAAATAGTGTACAGGATTATCGCCCCCATAAAACTGGCTATCACATATAACCATGTTTGAAAATTATCCACTTTATTCTCTACAGTATTTTGAGCCTGAGAAACAATAACTGGTTTTTCTTGAAAATTACCCATAGTAAAAATCGTAAAACTATTCGCGCTAATGCTATCGCAAAGGAAGTATTTCGAATGAAATTATATTAAATACATTATAACTAAACTAGCTACCTGGAACCTATATGAAAGTGCAGTATACGCAAAATACTGAACACGATACCTCTACAATTACATTCAACTTAAATAATGTAACTTGAATATCCTGAATGAAAATATTATGCACTTGACAATGCAAATAATACTTTCACATCCATAGTAACTAAACCTGATTATCATTTAGACATGTAATTGTATAATATATATTTTATATTAACACTAGCTTATAAATCGTGAAGGTAACTTAACAATCCGACCACTTCGCGTTGTTTTCACGGTTATCGGGTTGCTCGGGCCGGGTAACAACGACGTCAGCGGTGTGGACGGTGGTAACGAAAACCGTACATGCGCAGGTGCCACATCCGCTGCGTTGTCAGCGTTACTTTGGCGTGGCGTTGCTTCGTTACCATCACATTCCTTTAATACATATGCAGGCTTTAATCTGTCGATAGAAATATGTACCTGTCTATCGGGTAATTGAATTAGGTAAACTTTTGAGCCCCTTTTTTATCACGCGGTATGGACCGTCGTAGGGTGGTTTCAAAGGTTTACGTATTGAATCGTCCCTAACAAAGACATATTCACAGTTACGTAAGTCCTTGTGCACAAAAAAACTATGACAGTTACGTGAATCGTCGGATGTAGGCTTATAACTACGAATAGTATCTCTAATCTTATCCACTAAACAATAATCATTGACGTTACGGTTGTTCGAAGAGCCGTCATAAAAGTCTCCCGGTAGACGTAAGTTTCGTCCGAACGTTAACTCGGCGGCGCTAACCCCTGAGTCACTGCGGGCGGCCGCGCGAAGCCCAAGTAATACTGTGGGTAGCTCTTCCACCCAGGACCCATGTGACAGGCGAGCTGAAAGTGCTGTTTTTAAAGAACGATGCCAACGTTCAACTGCGCCATTGCTTTGCGGATGATAAGGAGTAGTTCGAATTCTATTAACCCCCAACATTTTTAACAGCTGGTTAAAAAGACTACTCTCAAACTGGCGACCTTGGTCGCTAGTTAACTTTATCGGGCAACCGTAACGACAAATCCAACCTTCATATAAATGTTTGGCAACAGTTTCTGCCGTAATGTCTCGTAACGGAAAAGCTTCAGGCCACCTGGTCCTCCTATCGATTATCGTGAGTAAGTATCTATAACCATCTGGTGAGATCTCAAGAGGGCCAACGATATCGACGTGCACATGCTCAAAACGCTCCACTTCCGGAAACTTAGTCAGATTCGATACCGTATGTCTGTTAACTTTAGAACGTTGACATTGTATGCACGTTTTTGCCCACAAAGAAACATCACGATTCATACTAGGCCAGAAATACTTTTTGGCTAACATCTTTCGCGTAGAACGAATTCCAGGATGGCTCAAATTATGTAAACTATCAAAAGCTAGGCGTCGAAACTTTTCCGGTAGGTACGGACGAGCTGTATCAGTAGACATCTCACAAAAAATAGACTTATTTAACATAGGTATAACTAGTTCCTTTAACAAAATATTATCGGTATTTAAACCAGACATAACATTCATGATATAACTGTCGCTACGCTGCTCATTTGCAATGTCATCGAAATTCAACGCAGTTGGCATAGTCACGGCTTCGATGCGCGATAAGGTGTCAGCTACGATGTTATTCGTACCGGTTATATGTCTTATATTTGTAGTGAACTCACTTATGAAAGCTAAATGTCTCGTTCTCCGAGGCGTTTCGCTTTCATCGCGTCCTACCTTTTGAAATGCAAAAGTTAAAGGTTTATGGTCCGTATACACGGTTATTTCTTGCCCTTCAAATAATTTCCGAAAATGTTTTATAGCTAAGTATATAGCGAGCAACTCGCGATCGTATGTGCTATATCGCTGTTGGGTGGTGGTCAATTTTTTTGAGAAATAGCCCAATGGTTTCCAGCTATCTCCTTCCTTTTGTTGCAAGACTGCTCCCACGCATGTATTAGATGCATCAGTCATTAAAGCGAGTGCGGAACCCACTCTAGGGTACGTCAATGTAGCGGCCTGTGTGAGACCTGCCTTACATTGCGTAAATGCTTCGTTCGCACTATCCGTCCAGACGATGGGAGTCTTATCATTTTTCTTTGAGCTTTTAAGATATTTATTTAATTCTGTTAGATATAAAGTTGCGTTGGGAAGATGAGCTCGATAAAAATTGACCATACCGAGAAAACGTCTTAGTTCTGCGACAGTTTTCGGCTTCGAAAATTCCACAATTGCCTGAACCTTATCTTGCAACGGCCTGACGCCGTCGGTACTAATCTCGTGTCCTAAAAATTCTAGTTTAGTTTGTCCGAAACGACATTTTGCCAAATTAATTGAAATTCCATATTTATTAAGCCTTTTAAAAATAATTTCTAAATGTTGCCTGTGTTGAACTTCGTTGTCACTAGCTATAAGTAAGTCGTCTAAATAACAAAAAACAAAATCAAGACCTTGTAAAATGGAGTTCATAAAGCGCTGGAAGGTTTGTGCTGCTCCGCGCAAACCGAAGGTCATTCGAGGAAACTCGAAAAGTCCGAATGGTGTTATGATAGCGGTTTTCTCCACGTCACCTGGTGCGACAGGTATAAAATGATAACTTCTATTGATGTCTAATTTTGAAAATATCTTTTTATCCGGAAGAATAAAAGTAAAATCGTTCAAGCGAGGAATCGGGTATCTGTCGGGCTTTGTTATCGCATTCAGCTGGCGATAGTCCCCACAAGGTCTTATATCTCCATTCTTTTTAGGAACTACATGGAGCGGACTAGCCCACGCGCTCTTTGAAGGACGACAGATGCCCAGTTCTTGCATGATGCGAAATTCTTCTTTAACTTTTTTATACCTGTCAGGTGGCAACGGGCGCGCTTTCGCGTGCACGGGCGGGCCAGAGGTCTCGATATAGTGGACGACATCGTGTTTCGCAGTTTCTCGGAATGACGCTGGTTTAGTGATGTCCGGATACTTTAACAATAAATCCTGATATGGATGATTTACATCAATAGTTTTAACACTAGGTTGAGATACATTGACAACAGATGCCGAAACATTCAATTCTGTAGTTTTATCTATTAATTTACGCGCGTTTAAATCAACTAATAGTTTGTGGTACGCTAAAAAATCGGCGCCCAAAATTGGTTGTTTGACATCTGCTACAACGAATTCCCAACGATAAGGTCGGCGTAAGTTTAAGTTTAACACTATTGTCTTGGTACCGTAAGTTGCGATTTCATTGCCGTTAGCTGCGTATAATTTATATTCACTACACTGATTTAGACGATCTTTTCTCACGGCTGGTAAAACAGACACATTGGCACCGGTGTCAACTAAAAATCTAAGTCCGGAGTTACTGTCTGACACACACAAACGATTGAATGGAAAAACGGTACAGACCTGAAGACCCTCGGACTGTACCTCGCTGCTCAGTTTTCCGGCTGTGTTGTTTTCCACGCGCAAGGCTTCGTACACCTGTTGGCCTTTTCTCGGAACCTGTAATGGTAAAAGCATAAGTAGTTCTCCTTCCGGGGACGGCAGGGACTGCTACGGCGCCTGGACTGTGAACGACGCCGGTTGCGATCAGGGGCGCGGGACCGCGACCTCTGCTGATCGATCCGGTCCACGGTAGCCTTTATTTTAGCCACCTCAGCTCTCAACAGGGCCAAGTCATAGGCGGTAGTAGATGCTGGCGCTGGCACGGTGTAAGTAGCGGTGGCGGCATAGGAAGGCCGCACAGCCTCCATGACGTTATCTGCAACTGCTGCTAGGTTGTCCAGGTCCTTGGAGTCAGACGCAGTGAGCACGTTAACAGGCGGCACGTTCTGTGGCGTAGGCGGAAACGGCGCACTCATGTTACTATATCTATTGTCCACCGATCACAACCACGCGAATATTGCCCACTACTGCATTAACATCACATAGACCACTTCGGTCATCTTGATCACGTCGGGGTCACCAGTTTAGGAGCTGACTCCATATGGGTGCCTATTGGTGACCATAATGAAAGATGAAATCTTTTACTAATATATTTATTATAGCGGAACGTGCCATACAGTTGGCGGGCAACTAGTGACTGGTTGAAAAATCTTATTCACTACATAATATAGTTACAATACAACATTGCGAAGTTTA
Source organism: Parnassius apollo (assembly GCA_907164705.1). Classification (NCBI taxonomy): domain Eukaryota; kingdom Metazoa; phylum Arthropoda; class Insecta; order Lepidoptera; family Papilionidae; genus Parnassius; species Parnassius apollo. The sequence continues at coordinate 1,707,300 of CAJQZP010000667.1, read as the reverse complement.
CATGTGTGTGCGCAGCACACCTACAGCATGAATGCGTCAGATCGACCGGGAATAGACGAAGCTCTCCCAGAATACCAGCGTCAAATAGTATCTGCAGCGCTGCTGTGTTTCGTATGGCAAGTGTAGAGAACTGGAGAACCTTTCTACTGGAAACGAGACACTCCACCTTAACGCGGGGAGGGGGGTTGTGACAACGTATTTGCATTTTGGTTCGTAATCGAGGATAGATGTAGACGTCTATGGACCACAGCAACCACTTACTATAAGGTGGACTGTGAGCCCGATTGTCACCCCATCTTATAAAAAAAGTATGTTGTTGTTGTAATTAGCAGCCGTGGTCCTCCTCGATGTTTTTAAGAGGGACTGAGCAAGTTATCATAACATAACACCGCAAAAAATTACTCACTGTTATGCTATTCCAATCAAGATTCTGTTTGGTAAATGATATTTATTAAATACACAGAATCTAGCAAAAAATGGACATACCAATATGTTATATAGCCTTTGTGTTAATAAATCAACAATTAGAGCGCCGACGACCTAATACAAGACCCATAATTAGCAGAATCACTTTTGTTTAAGGAACAAATAAAAGTAATTTATTTATCAAAATATCACGATTCATTTAATGCTCATCAATGGTATGTTTTGCCGATTGGAAAATTCCAGTAACATTGTAAGACGTTTCTTTTATTTATTATGTAAGATACACAATATTGTCGTCAAAATACGCATGGACATAATTGAATTGAGTAACCGAAATGAAATTTTATTGACCAGGGCAAGATTTGTTTGTGTCCTTTTGAACATCGCAGCTTGGACGATTGCCACGTTGAACAACCAAAGAATAAATTTACGTCGAATATTCTAACATAGAATGAGCGCTTATCTTTTGTTTAACATTATTTTCTAGTAAGATACGAAACGAAAATTATACAGCAACGTATATAGTATATTGCTATAAGATTTTTCAATTCTTAATTATGTTAAAAACTAATTAAAGTTACAGTATGCGTCCGACTGCTTTGCACGGGGCTCTTCTCACTTCGGTGAGAATTTTAGGCCAATGCCCCAATACGTGTTAGCGGATTTCAGTTGTCTTCGAAATATTTTTTGGATGTTTCAGTCATGTAGGTTTCCTCACAATGTTTTCCATCACCGCCGAGCACGTGGTAAACCAGCACTTAAAATTGTAATTAACAATTTCATTGAGGCTGACGGGGATCAAACCCAGGTACTGTGAAATTTACAGCGAGTGAAAAGCCTCTGACCTACCACGACTCAATGAAACCTTCATTATTGAAATGAAAAACCAGTGTACACCATTAATTAGTCCAATCACTTTAACTTAAAAAAGAGGTCAACCTAAGAATGAGAGACAGCAAGCTGAATTTTTATATAAACTTCCATTTTCGCGTTCTAAAGGTTGTCTCAAAAGTCTCATAATATCTCGTGTCTGCGTCGTAAGTTATTCAATGTCAAAGGTTAAAAAAAAGTTTTTTTTGCGATTATCTCGGTTTCTATAGCTCCAATGATAATAAAATTTATTACAAAAATTATAAAGCAAAAATTTGCGACAAATTTTATTTTAAATATTTTTTCACGCGCTCAACCGTTTTTGCGATAGAGGGCGATGAGCGCGCTGCGCTCAGCCATACGTAATGTAATGCAAGATCAACTGTGAATATCTGTGAATACTAATTTGAATTTTGAATAATTTGTATTATTTAGCAGATAATTCATTATATTTAAAACATTTTACATATTTTAATATATTCATTTAATAATATTTATCTATTTTTTGTAAGTCATTAAATGAAATACTTCTTATAGATCTTAATTAATACAAAGTAGATTTTGAGTAGAAAAATAATTACATATTTTTTTCTTCTTAATATATAAGTGTTTATATATTAAATAATAAATTATAGTTTGCAAACTAAATCTTAGGTAGAAGTAAAACGAATTCATATACAGTGCAACCTAGATATATACCCGTAAAATCGGAAGGGAACAAGTAAATATTCGTTATATCAAGTAACACGTTGAACTGAGGTTTGTTATGTTGAGGTTAGGTTGGTCTAAAATTTATTATAAATAGGTAAAAAGATTTTATTCACAACTTCTACTAACAAACTTTATATAAAGGTTTTGGGTCGACAAAATTAGTTATTTTTTTTATAGAAGAGGGGGCAAACGAGCATGCGGCTCACCTGATGTTAAGTGACTACCGCCGCCCGTGATCAACCGCAACACCAGAGGAATTGCAGGTGCATTGCCGGCTCTTTAGAAAGGAGTACGCTCTTTTCTTGAAGGTCCCCAGGTCATATCGGTCCGAAAAAATCGCTGGTGGTAAACTATTCCACAGAGAGGTTGTACGCGGAAGAAAACTCCTCTTGAAACGTACAGTGGTGGACCGCCAAGCATCCAGATGGTGTGGATGCTATCGGGACGTTTGCCGCGTAGTGTGTTCACGAAATTTGGCGGCTGGGATTAATCCGAACAATTCCTCAGAGCACTCTCCATGGTATATGCGAAAGAAAATGCAAAGAGATGCAACATCTCTTCGCAGTTCCAGTGAATCGAGCCGATCGGAAAGCACTCGGTCGTCGACGATTCGAGCCGCTCTGCGCTGGATGCGGTCAAGTGGAAGGAGCTGGTACTGGGGATCTCCAGCCCAGAGATGGGAACAGTATTCAATATGCGGCCGAACCTGCACCTTGTAAAGTTGCAGGCGGTGTGCCGGCATGAAATACTGTCCCGCTCTGCTGAGAACGCCAATTTGGCCAATTTGGCCTTCTCTTCCAAGTGACCACAAAACTGCACGTCACTCGATACGTCGACGCCGAGGATTCCGATATTGGCTGAGGCAACAAGGGGAGTGCCTTGAAACTGAGGAGATACGACAAAGGGGTTATTTTTAGCGGTTAACGCGCAAACTTGTGTCTTCTGGGTTTTAAACTGGACTAGATTTAGTCGCCCCCACTCCGAGACTCTGTTCAGCAAAGACTCGACTTCAGACATAAGTTTGTCCCGGCACTCGGAGACGTTTTCCCGAGAAATATTGGCTCGGCCGCTGTAAAGAGCATCACCAGTGCTGTCATCCGCATAGCAATTAATGTTACAGGTTTGCAACATATAATTGATATGCAGAAGAAACAGCGTTGGCGATAGCACGCAGCCTTGTGGAACACCAGCATTAATAGGCTTGCAATCGGAGCTTGTACCGTCTACAACGATCTTGATGCCCTGATCTGCAAGAAAGCTGGTGATTCAATCGCGCAATTTCTCGGGAAGCCCATAAGATGGAAGCTTCGAAAGAAGCGCTTTGTGCCAAACCCGATCGAAGGCCTTCGCAATGTCCAAACTAACGGCCAATGCCTCCCCCTTGGACTCTACTGCCTCCGCCCATCTGTGAGTTAGGTAGACCAGAAGATTACCAGCTGACCGACCACGGCGAAAACCGTATTGGTGGTCACTAATCAGCTGGTGATCCTCAAGGTACCTCATGAGCTAGCAGTTAACAATGGACTCCATTGTTTTGGGTAACAAGAAGGTGATGGCGATAGGCCGGTAGTTGGACGGGTCTGAGCGGTCACCTTTTTTAGGGATCGGGTGGACGAAAGCCGTCTTCCATGATTTTGGGACTACGCCTAGGGAATAGGAGTACCGGAAAAGACGCGTTAAAACCGGTGCCAACTCTGGAGCACACGTCCTCAGCACAACTGGGGGGATTCCGTCAGGCCCACTCGACTTGTGGATGTCCAGGGAGAGGAGTGCTTTGCAAACCGAGCGCTGTGTGAACTGCACATTAGAGGTATTTACACTTTCTTGATAGTTGTAAATTCGTTATAAAGAAGTAGTTCCCAAGAAACGTTCGCAATGTAAAGGTATATTTTATATTGATTGTCATGGACAGTTCAAGGGGAAAATTTTGTTAAATCGAGGAAGTCGTTATATTGAGGCACGTTATATTAAGGTTGCACTGTGTTTAAATTTTATCTTAATTCAGCAGCTGTACATTTTTTACGATTTGAAATCGAATTGCAGTCAAAATCCATATATCTTAAATAATTTGAAGAAAAAAGTATTAATTTTCTTCTTCATTATCATCATATTCTGGACCTTCAGGAATTTCTGTTTCATCGTAAAGATTTTCGTTGCCGTTAATTGTTGTTTTCTGACCTTCCAAAATTTCAGGGTCAAATGCACAGTCACTTTGCAGTGAAACAACATGAGGCAAGCTTGCCACAAGTTACAGAAAAGAATTTAAAAAAATATACCCAAACATATACATAGTCATTTAACAATACCGATCAGTACATCCTCCGCTAATGGAAGCTTCTTAAAATTAAAACTCGTTAAAATGATCTCAGGAATGCAATGTCACAGAAAAGACTTCGTGTATTGAAAGTTTTATCTATCGAGGCAGATATAGCATCCGCATATTGTGAGGCTATAATTAAACAGTTCAGCAGGATAAAAAGCAGAATATCTCTTTTCCATTTTTCTATGAAATTGTTTGGTGTTGGTACTTAATGATTTTGTATGAATAAAAATTTCATAATGTGAAGTGTTTTGTTTTTAATTTTATATAATCCGTCTTCTTGTGCCGGCAGAGGGCCTCGCAAAATATATCTTGCCCACATAAAATTTAAGTCTTGCCCCGCCACTGAGTCTAAGTGTTGCTACTGCACTTGTCCGTGGAAGATTGGATAACTGGATAGGTTTATGAAGTGTTGAAGATTTAATGAACTAAGTATATCGAAGATGATCGATACTATCCTAACATTTTTGGGCATTGTATATCGCTAGTAAGATCCAAATTCCACTTCCGTATTACTGTTGGACAGGGTAGTTTACTTGTAGAAAAGGTCGTCGTTTTTTCAATAGAAGAGGGGGAAAACGAGCATGCGGCTCACCAGATGGTAAGTGACATACAACAACAGCAACATAAGTTCTTTTCTTGAAGGTCCCTAAGTCGTATCGATCCGAAAAAGTCGCCAGTGGTTAAAAATTCTACAGAGAAGTTGTACGAGGAAGAAAACTCCTAGTAAAACGTACAGTAGTGGACCGTAAGCATCCAATTAAAGAGTTTTTAAGAGATAGTAATTACACATAGTAATTAAGTATTATTAAATGAATATATTAAAAATTTATAAAATGTTTTTAAATATATTGTATTAACTTCTAAATAACACAAATTATTCAAAATTCAAATTAGTATTCACAGATATTCACGGTTGACCTTACATTATATTACCTATGGCTGAGCGCTCATCGCCCTCTATCGCAAAAACGGTTGAGCGCATGAAAAAATATTTCAAATAAAATTTCAAATAAAATAAATAAAAAAAAGATAATCGCAAAAACTGTTTTATTTTACCTGTGACCTTGCATAACTTACAACACAGATACGAGATGTTATGAGACTTTTGAGACAACTTTTAGAACGTCAAAATTAAGGTATACACGAAATTACAGTTTATATCTCAGAGAGCTGATTTGACTGAATTATAATATATACTCTATCTTACACACATTAAAACTATTTTATTCAGTTGATACTTTATGGTGGTTTTGTAAGAGCTTACACTAACCCATTCTTACGCTATTTAGCCTCGAAGGTAAGAACTATCGAAAAATTATTTGCCTTTCGATAGACGCCGATATAATCATACAGTTTATTTGTAATGTAAATAAAGGAACTGGCGAGGAGCAACAGCAGCTAAGGTGAGACATCTGACATCTTACTGCGATTGGTCGATCCGCCTTTCAAACGTGACAGTTAGAGAACCTGTAGCGACAGTGGCCCATGTCCACTAGTGAACTTTTATGATTTGATGAACAAGAAGATATAGTCGCTGTTTTAAAAAGTAGTATTTAAAAAAAACGTAGAAATTCTTTTTGCAGATATACATATTATAATGACGAGTCAGAAGCTTGTATCTTTTATATAATGAGGCAAATATTTTATTAATATTATTATGTTTTATTATGTTATTAATTTAGAAACAAAATAAAAACAAATTAATTTTGTTTTAGAAAGTTTTCTGTTTGTATCTCCTCATTATTTATCATTATTTTTTATGCTTTTAACTATTCATAATTTTCCACGTTTAAAAAACGAAAAATATTTCCAATGACCGAAACATGACACGGTTTTGTTAATAAAGAATGGAACTTAGAGACTCTTAAAAAGGTCTTTAATTACTTAAATTATAAAAAATACAGTAAAATAATTAATGCGGTATCGCTTATTTACGGTTCATCGCTTTTCGCTCTTAAATGGAAAACCACACGGGGACTTCAGGCCGTGTTTAAATGAAATATTCCCAGAAACTGATACAGTTAGAAAACTATGTAGATTCAAAGTAGAATACTTTGACATTATAATTTAGAACTATTTCGAAAATTTACCTGTGGATCACCATAAATCTTAAAGAAAGGGCTACAGCATCTTTATTCTAAAGTTCCGTTGTAATTCCATCCTCACCTGGAGCTTTTCGTTTTTAGGTACTGAATAGCCATTCTAATCTCTAACGTCACACAACACAGGAATAATGTCGGTTGCGACTTATTTTTGGGTCATTACTAAAAGTTGCATGTGGCTCAGATATCGGTGTATACAAATACATCTGTTCGTAGAGCCTCTCAATCTCACCCAAAATCTCAGGTCGCTTAGAAATTACGTTGCCACAGCAAGGACTACAGCATCTTTACTCAAGCATATTATATTAAATGTATCAATTTTTATCATTTATATTATAAATTATTTGATATCAAATTTAAACGTGTTACTATTTTTTTTTTGTCTCACACAATTGACTGGCAGAGAATGAAACATGCCATTAAGTCCACGAAATGTATAATGCCCTTTATATTTTGTTAACATTTACATGCCGATATTATTACGGGTCTGTCAGTTAATTTCAAATCCGTAACTATTCTCATCCGTATGAAGAGGATTTACCTTCATGGTGAAAATAATTTTTATGCTCATTTAGTAAAAAACAAACTAAGTGCGAGCTAGGCCTCGCTCTATAAGGGTAACGTACTTGTACGTATTATGACTAGTTAAATAATATATCGTTTGGCAGTTTGACATCAAAGTAATCGGAAAAAAAACCATAATAATTTTTTACTGGTCACAGCATCCTTTCTTCATAATGAATCGATGCTTTCGGTATTAATTGTTTAAATACAATGTATGGTAAATAATTCACAGAAATGTCAAACTTATTACTAGTTTAGTGTCAACCGTATCTCAACAACAATAATAAAAAATATAGTTGTACTCCAATCAATGAGCTCTAGACAATAAAACAGGAGAAAGTATTAGTGTAGGATTAAATAAAATAGGTTTTGCTAATTTTTAATTAACTGCGAGTAGTAAACTAACACATATCTTTAAATAGGCAATTATAAATTATTAGTTATGCAATTGAATCTCACGTGTTTAATGTGAAGAGGGTAGTGAGTAATGATTTAAGTTGAAAAGGAATTTAGGTCTAGTGACTATCGGGGGAAGCGTAAATTAATAAACCAAACATTTGTGACAGGTGCCGGAACTGACGTCATCACGTAATTCGCATGTTGCTATTCGGCCGGTCGTTACTAAACTTTTCCACGAAAGATAGAGCTAAGCTTTTTTTTCAATTCTTACATTTTATATTACATTACGATTTTCTGCTGCTTTCTTTCATAAATTTCACAAGCACTAACATTCGGACCTGGTACATTTATTTGTGAGCCATACAAATACTTGTTCCGTATGGGATTCGAATCCGAGGCCCTCAGTATGGAATCTCATTGCTAAACCACTGCGCTAAGGAGCCGTCAAGCCGGAAACTCGTGGTTCTCACACTCAACTCAATTCATTCTAGTCAATTTTGAGTTAATAATGATAACTTTACGTCGATGCTCATGGGGGACATTTGCTTTAGTTGTCAAGCTTGGCAAGCGGATTGGCAACCGCAGTTTTTTTAGTTTTTTTCTTTCTAGATGTAGTTGGACAGACTCAGCAGTCCATCTCTTGGTTTTTCCCTTTTCGCCTCTTCCGAAACGTACGGGAGGAAATGGAAATATATCAGAAAGTCGATAGATACCGGTGGCTCAGGACCATGTTTTATGACATTCTTTTGTTTTTAACTTATCTAAGGACGCCAATGTAGCAGTGGACTTTTGATGGGCCGTCAAGATGTAGATTGTGGTTCATAGCTATAGTTTTTTTGTTGTTGTTATAATTATTGTATATTATTAGATACTGTGTATGCAAAAATATGTGTGACTGCCTCGTTGGTTTAGTGGTTGTAGTAGTGCGACTGCTGGTCATAAGTTCCTGGGTTCGAATCCGGGGTCGGGCCAAAAAATCAATTATTGAGTTTTTTCTGTCAACAAATTCTCAGTAGCTGCCAGGACTCATGGAAGTTGGCGGTGTCTCACCACCGTGCTTCGGAAAGCACGTAAAGCCGATGGTCCTGCGCCTGATTTCTCTCTGGTCGTGTCGGTTTACCGTCCCATCGGATTATGAGAGTGAGGGAATAGAGAGTGCACCTGTGCTTGCGCGTACACTTGGGCACTATAATCCTGTCCTGCGCCGATGGCTAGCCTCCGTTGAGGCAAGCCGCCGTGGCCGAAATTCGGTCTGGAGGACATTATTATTAACTGAGCTAGTAGTATATATTTATTTTATTATTATGCAAAAATAATATTATGTCTACGTCGTATTCCGTTTACGAAATTAAATACTGGATGACCTTTTTTACTGTCTGGAAAAAATAGGATGTAACATGTTAGCGGAATAGAAGCCTATGCCCCTGATATTTAAAAAAAAATTTTTGAATTAAATAAATTAATAAATAAAACTAAATAAATTTCAATTAATTTATTTATTTTATTCAAAATTTTCGTTTTTATTTTTTGTAAAACATTAGTGCCATAGGCTTCTACTCTGTTCACATGTTACACCATATTCTTTTCCTGATGGTAAAATAGGTCGTTCAGTATATGAACGAGGTTGTTGATCATGAGGTCCAGGGTAAGAATAAAAACCTAATGGCTAAAAAATCAGTTATTAGGTTTATCTGTTAAGAAAATAGTAGTAGCAGCTCGTAGTCAGCCAGTCTAGTCATAGAATACATTATATTACTATAATGCTGTGCTGCTATTTTTCGTATAGCGAGTGTAGAGAACCGGAGATCCTTTTTACGTGACAACGCATCCGCATTTTCATTCTTAATTCAGGATGAATGCAGATATGGATGCGCCACAGCATCCACTTATCTATATTTCATTATACCCACTATATTTTCTAGTTTACGTAACAGTGAGTCTACTTAATTTTTTTACGTAATTTCAATAATGGTGTAAGATGAAGTATTCATTAGAAGAATTAGAGTCCGTTTTATCTTAAACTGCTCACTTGATTCCCTTCCTACCCTTGCATGAACAACTTTTGTGGAGAATTTTTACATTATCGAAATTTGATAAAACCACAAAATTAGTTTCAATATATAAAATACATTGACGGAATGTACTGTTCCCAATTTTCTGGATTAATATGACTTTTCAATAGGCTGAAGAAGCACCTGAAATTCTTCTAGTGTTGCAGATGGTCTGACGGCGGTCGTCATAAAGTCAGCTGCATGATCGTTTGCCTGCTCTTCTATGTATTAAAAAAAACACTATCGACTTTTATGTCCGATATCAAAACGAATAAAAATCCACACAAACATTTCGAATTTATTTTATTAGTAAGATTATAACGTAAGAAAATTATACTAATGATGGAACAAAATGCAACAACAAACGTTCTCTCGTACTTATAACGTGAAGCTTTAACGCTGCAAATGTAAATCTTACACATCGTTTAACAAGCGAATTACTGGTTGAGCTGCTTTGTCTTACACGTATATACTTCAACCCGTTTGCGAGTTACTGCACTCGATAGTTCTGCGCTCCGTTCCCGCGAAACTCCCGGGTATGCTTGACAAATGGATATAGACGGGCGTGTTTATACGGATATACGGTTATCTGATACGATTTATGGTGAGGCGGATAATACAGATATCTAAGTTTTATGCTTTCTGTTATGTAATTTTTAGTAAAGCATTTATTGAGCCTTAAAAGCTGGGGAATGGTTCCGTGTACTTTTTATAGCACATGAAAATCTGTATTTTGGCCACTGTCATCACCACTGATATTGGTGATCAAAGTTTTCAGTAGTGATTTATCACCTGTCCAACGGGAAAGATAAATATCGAAAGGAAACATGCACGTTTGAGAAATGACGGAATATTTTTCGAGTATGTCACAATTTCACCTTACTTATATCAAAGAAACGTTCAAATATGTGGGACCAAGTGCCCAAGTTTTTTTTTAATAGTTTTTAGAAATAATGTTACCTTTATCAATGTTAACATTTTATCCTGTATCGTTGGAGAAGGTTTAAAAACCGAAATTTATAAGGACAAACATTCAGACTCGGAACAGTTATTTGTAGGCCATACAATACTTGTTTCTTGCGGGATTCGAATCCGAGACCATCAGCGTCGCAACTTGATGAAAAAATATGGCGCCACGAAGCCGTTATAGAAATAATCATACTGATAATTATTGGTTCATTATTATTATTATTTCACCCTTATGTGATCGTTTGTTTCCCTCGGTAGCATCTTATGGTACCCACGGGATGATATTTCGTAGTGGATATTTATACACCGCGATTACATGGTTATTTATTACTTATTTATACAACATTGTATAAAACACGCGGAATTAAAGTCCCTTGGCATTATCTGCTAGTCAACCCAGAATGTGTGAATATAATACCATAGGTGTCACAAACATAAGGAACATTATATTAATACTGCATCACAACATGATCTTTATGTACTAAGCATTATATTAAAATTATGAAAAAATATAAATAAGTAATATATACTATACCAGGTGTTTGTGAAACGCTCCCGAAAACGAAGACAGACGATAGTACCAACGAAACATTTTGATGATGGGTCAGAAAAGAAAAAAAAAAGAAAATTTTATTCTCACAACGTTTTCTTAGTTTTATTCACGCTCCATCATGTTAGTACAGCTAAATAAAATGATAATTTAATTAAAAAAAGTCATGAAAATACTTAAACCAGCAGTGGAAGTTATAATACCTATAATCAGCTGACAGTAGGGTCAGTATTCGCGCGGACGCGGACGCCGAATTCGCGCGGCAAGTCTCTACCTAACCACTTTTTTATTTCACAGGTTATATAATTATTATAGACCATTATTACTAAATACCTGGTTCAATTCTCCGCTATTAAAAAAAAACTTGAATATAGAGTCATGCCTTTTTATCCATCGTGTAGGTATGTTTATTTTCTGATGTATTCAGTTATATACCGATTTAGATCAGTTCAGTACTAAATTATTTAAAAACACTTAGATATAAAAAATCTTACAAATCTAAATCCTTCGTGGCCTTATGAGATGCGGATCAAATTGCACCCCGTTTATTTAGGCAGATTTGGGATCAGCGTTGCGTCCCCTCATGGAGGCGGGGCATCATCCTGGGCGTCTTCGACACAGTCCGCGCGTAGTTTGTCGAAAACATTCACAACCCTTTTGCGCATTTCGTCAGCACCAACATCACACTGACGATAAAAAACCCTTTCTTTCATACCCCGTTTCCCACAGAAAGAAGTTTAACGGAGTCAGATTTGGTGAGCGAGGTGGCCAAGCGTGTGATCCTAGTGTGACGATCCAGCAATCATCAGATAGTTCGGTTAGGCGTTCATGGACAAACCTCACGACACGTGGAGGTGCACCATCACGCTGGAACCATATGCGGTAATATTCAGCCAAAGATATGTAGTCTTAAACGTCAACTAGCTGTTCATTTATGATGTTTAGTTATCGCTGTCCGTTAAGTCGCTGTGGCAAAAATACTGGTCCTGGTATGCGATCCTTAAATAAACCTGCCCATGTCTTATCCTACCATCGGGTTTGGTTTGGCCCGGTTTGTCGAACAGCGTGCGGGTTACCTCGGAATACACGTGTATATTTTTTTGGTTCTACAAGCCGTTTCTGGCAAATATCGACTCGTCCGTCCAGATGACATGCTCAATGAAACCAGGCACACGTTGTTGCGGGTCTTATAATAACTAACGGTAGATAACTCCCCCGGCGCTCGTGATCGCCGGGAAATAAAGCTTGCACTTTGTGCACTTTGTAAAAGAGGATGTTTGTATATGTGAAATCGTTTAACTCAAAACCTATTCCATCGATCACTATGAAAATTGGTATATAACTACATGTATTTTTCAATGGAGCTTTATGTTTATACTCTAAAAAAATAGAAACTAACAAAATTTTAAATTTTTGAGTTTATTTTCTCATTTAATGAAATTAAACGTTGCTGAACACAACCTACGACATTCACCTACCTATTAATGACCTATTAATTGACAGGACAACGTTTGCCGGGTTCAAGTAGTATATTATATTACTCGTAAAAAAATACTAAACCTTAATATTTTTATATGAATAGTCTATACACTTTATAATATCTACCTCCTGTTGAAAATAGGTCTTCTCATAGTACTGAGCCTATACCTGCATCTGTCGACTTCGTGCACAATATACCAGGTCCAGAACACCAGTTCGTTACTCTATCTAGTGAGCGGCCGCCCTACACTTCGCTTCGGTAGGAGATTGTCACCTGAAAACCTTTTAAGTAGTAGGTATTATCGATCATAAAGTTATCAGAAAAAGCATCAATAAAATCTAAAAGCAAAAACAACAAGAAACAATCACGAAAAACAACATTACTACTGTGTTTTTATCTTTATCTATTTTTATCCAGATTGTAGTAAAAACGATGAAAATTTATTCCTCTTTTACCGCACTTTAGAAATGGACGCCGGAATTCAAGCGAGGCACTGCTCCAGATGTTAGCAGAAAGTAATGGAGATATTCCTCATTCTTTGCGATCCGCTGCTGAATGAGAGAGATTTTCCTTGAGCGCTCCGAACTGAATAAATGTGTTACAGCGTTGTATAGCGAAATAATGCTTGACGAAAGTAATAATTCAAGTATTGTGTAAGAAATATCACGAGATAATATTAAAGACATTCTTATAAAAATGTTTTATTTTAATTACTGGAATAAAATAAAATAAAATGAAACGAAAACTTTGTTTTACAGCATAATAAATTAAAATTTTGTTTATCAAATATCTATTGTAAAATTGTTTCAACATGAGGTTTGCATTTCCTTTAGGGTCATTTTTAAAGGCTATTAGGACAATATTTCAATCGGAAATGAAAATGAATGAACCCATAGTAATTATATCATGTTCTTTAATAAAAAAATATAATAAAAGTGCAAGATATAAACTAATTTTCAATGTAAATTTAATGAAAATTTGGCGTAAAATAATTTTTTTAATTCATACAGAAGTCCGACCACACTGAAGAAGCGATTACGAGCGTATCTTCTTAAAATTTATAAAACCCTTGTTTATTAAAATACCTAGTATACGTTTTGTTTGTAAAAATACACGTAGGCTGCCTTGTTTCTACCGTAACGTAACTTTAGTCTTAACTAGCAATACGCCCTGGCTTCGGCTGGTATGTGATCATTACGTTTCAATAAAGAATCGCACAAGATTCCTTAGGTTCTTTTCAGTGAGCTCGTGTGGTACCCAAATATCGAGCTTTTTTGTATAGCCAAACTTTTTCGAATGCTTTAAAACTATTTTGTGACAAATCCTCAATTTATCGGCTATGTCGTAACTATTAATGTACCGATCTTGCTCCACTTTTTCAAAAATGGCATCGATATTATCTGTATGAGGGCGACCATAGCGAGTTACATCTTTTGAAACAAAATTCCCGGACTGAAAACGCTTAACCGTGTGCTACTCATACTGATACTTCATTAGGTTTAAAGCGTCACAAAATATTTTTCGCTGCTTGTGTCGCATTTTTCCCTTTTTGTATTAAACCTTCAGAATGTATCGAATTTCTTAGTTGGATTTACTCGCTTTGGCGGACAGAAAAACAATTAAGAAATGACTGGAAAGTATTTTAACTTTTTATTTTTGTTTTTCTTAATGTTCTAAATGTATTGATATTAAAACCAGACAAACAGTACAACTAAACAGATTTTTATTCGACTTCATACATACAAAATAAGGAGAAACTTTTTCTCCGATCTATTATTTACACGATGAGACTAAAAACTTCCCTCACTAAATTAAAAGAATCGAACCGTAAAAAAGCCGTAATAGCGCTATCACAGTTTTCAAAAGACCCTGCTATAAATATAAAAACTCCGTAGTTGAGCGGAATCCCGCAGCGTGATCCCGTCGCGGGTACACGCAGCAGACTCAGTCGTGTGCGTTTGGCGCACCCGCCGCCGGCTCTTCAGTTAACCATAGATAAGATTAAGAGTTAATAACAATTAACACAGCACCCAGCACCCCTAGAACAGAATCTACTATTACCTACGGGTCATTCTACCTATGTTTATTCTATGATAAAAAAAAACAACCGCGCGAACACAGAGTAGCGCATATTTTTTGTTTGAGATAGCTGTTCTAGTACGTAAGTATATATTACTTCAATGATGGTGAGCATCACTTTCTTCGATTGCACCCCCCCCCTTACTTAGTACTCAAGCGCTGACTAAGAATAGGAAAAAAAACCTTGAGTTACCTGGCCGAACACGTTTGTTGGTCAGAGTTCCCCTTTTCTTTCGTCGTCGCGAAAACAGTATAGTAATCTGCCTGCCATATTGAGACTGTTCTATTTAAGTTGGATGTACCAACAATAATCAAAGTAATCAGATTTGAAAAGATATCCTTTTTTACGATATTTGTTAGACAATGTTGGTGGTTAATTGTTTTATGGGCTACGACATGAAAAATAAATATTTTGGACTTTGTAAGATGGCTGTGCTAGCAATGTCAAAAACAGTGAGGTTGTACGGCACTCAAGGCGGAGCCATCCTCCCCCCGCGAAGGTTTTCATGTAAAATCTAATGAATGCTTCCTGATGCAATCTGCAATATGTGCGAAATCTCTTCATTTATGTTACTCGCCTCTTTTCGAAATTTTTTTCATTGCTAGCATGTTTCTTTCCATAACAGCCGTTAAAGAGGAACCACATTTTTTTTTTGAAATTTCAAAATTTACTATACCAGCGGTCTACTAACGGTACAAGCTTGTTTCAGCTTGTTGTCTTAAATTCGTACGTTTTTAGGCGACGTTTCAAATCTTAAAAATGGTCGGGCGAAAATGTTCCCAACGCAGGTATTTTATTCAATTAAAAACGATATTTCAATGTAGCTTTTAAAATGTTGTGTGAAATTTAAAATTAGAACATTCGTATTTTTACTTGTAAAATCGTATTATCAAAATAAATTATAAAATTATGGCCAGTCTCAAAAATATCTTTGTTCTCCAAACTTTCTGCATGGCCTGTGGTTTATTTAAATCTGAAATAATAATTATTCATGATAAAGTGAAATTGCAGATAATTAGGTATTAGCACAATATCTAAAACATTAATTATCAAGTTAATTTGTATTAAAAATGAAATTCATAGTTGGTGTGTCTGGTTATATGTCTACAACTCTATATTATTAGAAAGGTCAAAAAGAGAAGTTCAGAAGTCGCCTCTTACGACACCCGTGCTATAAAATTTCTATAAGAAGACCATCAAAAGCAATTATTATTACTCTCGTCAACTCCAATTTCCGTACAGTTGCAATGCAACATTGATTTTATACGTCATTGGGAAAAATGATGTCACTCTACGCTTAAAAACACATTAAGAGATTGTCACAACATATAATAACAGAGCATTCGGAACATTTCTCGGTAATTGGTTAATAACAAGGAATTCATTCGATTCGTGTGACAGGCGAGGCGAATATTAAAAATAAAAATTCATAAAGAGTGGGCGTGGACGCTTGTGAAATTTTAATACGATATTGTGCACCTGGCACGATGCACATGTCAGACATATGATTTTTATTGAAATATATGCACAATAAAATAACATAAAGATTTTTTTTATGTTTAGACCGACATTGGATGATTAAGGTCAATCAGTTGGGGTGATTTCTACTATTATGTTCCAGAAGTTTGAAAGGATATATAATATGCAGTTGCACTACTGAAGCAATAAAATCCCCATTAGTTCAACAGTTGAATTAATCAGTTGAACTAATAAGGAAACAAACCAATTATGGATGAAATTATTTTTAAATTAAAGTTAAATTAATTACGTATGAAAACGTTTTTAAATGTATTATTTGATAATTCGTATAATAATTTTTTTTAGAATATAGTTTTATTGACATTTTACTGATTTATTTTTTATAAAGAAAAGAGAAAAATTAAAATAAAAAGTTAAAAATACGTAAAAAAACTAATGAACACACCATACATTGTTTTGTGTATATTGAAACCGAAAGAAGAAGAATAAGACAAATTTCATAAATTTTAACATAAAAGGACGAGCAGCAAATAATCTTAATGTGCTGTACAAAAACATACCTATTGAAAGGACTACCATGGTCTCATTTTTGGGTGTAGTACTTAACGAGAACTTAAATTTCACTGGCCACATTGATAAAGTTTGTAATAAAATTAATAGGTTTGCTTTCGTCTTAAGGCGTTTAACTAAGATAACGACTCTTAGCGTAACTATGTCTGCTTATTATGGTTACGTCGCGTCTAATATTAATTATGGTCTGGTTCTGTGGGGCAACAGCGTTGAAGCAAATAGAGTTCTCATCGCACAAAAAAATGCATACGTGCTATATGCGATAAAGGACCACTTGATACATGCAAGCCCCTATTTATTAAGCTGGGTATATTAACAGTCCCTGGCATGTACATATTGGAAATATATAAATTTGTCAAACAACATGCAGAGTTATTTAAGTCAGCTTGTGATATATATCCACGAAGCACTAGAGATAGTAAACGGCTTGTCTTAGACCATAAATCAAAAACTTCTGTCTATCAGAAAGGTTGTTACTGTATGTGTGTAAAAATATTTAATAAAATTCCAAAGCAGTTCAAACACGGCTCTATGATTCTCATGACCAAAAAGTTACGTGAATGGCTAATAAGAAAATGTTATTATAGTGTTAAAGAATTTCAAAATGATAATAATGTGCATGTTGACATGTGATAGACGTAATTGCTGCGTATTACTGCGTATCACTGTTTTATCAGAACTTTATTTTTGATTGATTGTATTTAAATTTTAATTATGATATTGATATAGTAAATTATGACATTTTGAATTATATAACTTACATTTAATAACTTGACATTTTAGAATCGACTACCAGCTATATTATTTGGTAATTTAAAAAAAACAGTTGCATGCCGTATCTCATGGCTAAATAGGTCTTTAAGCAACTTATTTTTATTGTAAAAAACCTATCACTTACCCTATTTATGGCAATTAAATAAATTTGAATTTGAATTTGAAAGTTTCGTTTAAAAAAGTGAATAAAGGCAAATAAACGATAACGTCACTGTGTAGCTATTTATGTGATAAACAAGTTCACCCCAGTTGCAGCTAGCGACATCTGTTGGGGTAAGATTATAAACTATAATTAATTATAAATATATCATGACATTAGATTTAAAACCAATTTGCTGCTAATAAAAATGACACTACCATACATAAAGCCGTGATAGCTCAGATGGTTAGCGCTCGCTGTAAATTTCACAATACGCGAGCAAACCGGGTTCGATCCCCGCCGGCACCAATGAAATTGTTAATTGCAATTTTAAGTGCTGATTTACCACGTGCTCGGCGGTGAAGGAAAACATCGTGAGGAAACCTGCATGTCTGAGAAATAAAATAAAATAATATTTCGAAGACATGTGAAGTTCGCCAACACGCATTGGGGCAGCGCGGCGGACTATTCCTTGCCCTAAAACCCTCTCAGAAATGAGAGGAGGCCTGTGCCCAGCAGTGGGACGTATATAGGCTGTAACTTTACTTTACTTACCATAAATAAATAACGTCACCGTGTGGCGATTTACGTAATAAACAAGTTCACCTCCGTCCCAAGTAGCGACATCTGGTGAGGAAAGATTATAAAGTATAATGAATATATCAAGACATTAGTTTTAAAACCAATTTGCTGCTAATAAAAAATGACACTTCAATACATAAATGTCATTTGAATTTCAATCCTGCTCATGTTCACGCTATAGGTCATGCGTCCACCTTTTCCAAGCAGATTGCTCAAGATGGTATTTGAGCTCGCGACCTGATATTTGCTGTAAGCGTCGCAATTTAAATATCAGTGTCATTAATTACATCAGTTATTGATTTATTTCATGCCTCTTGTAATCCGTTTATTACTTCACCTTTGCAATTTGGGCGATAAATATTTCGAAAATTTCATTATTGGAGCAATTAATTTTTATAATCATTGCGGACAGTAAATAAAAGTTTTTATTTAAAGAGGATGAGATTTTATCGATGACTTGTTTTTGGGTTAATTTTTAAGTAAAGATCGAGACCGGTGATCAGTTTAAAGATGCTTATCAAATTACAAGTAAATTCAATGTTATTGCTCAACCTATAAATGATACGTGGTAGAACCAAGCTGTAGCTATAAAAAGTACCATGGTTAAAACAGTAATTATAAAAACCAGACACCGTAAAAGAGTTTTGGAAAGAAAAAAAAATTATGTCACTTCCATAATTAAAAATATTCTAGCAACGCCCGTAGTTAAAATCTATGTAGCCGTTTAGGACAGAGCGTGCCAAAGAAATATACCAACATACATAGTACACTCGAGAGACATTACCCACTTTCTGGTGCAGTCCATTAAAAAGGCCGAAAGAGAATATGACAGTTGATTGCGTGGTTCTAAGCTCGAAGTGCTAAACTGTAATCTCTTAGAACGTTGATTAGTAGCATCAACTTCATTGACAATGCCTTTACCAACATACCAACCTAGCGTAGTGAAGAAACGATACGAAATGAAATGCTAAGAAATGATAGAATGACATAAAAAATACATTCCTGGACTGCCATGCTGTAGAGTTACATGATTGAAAACATAGAATGCTATATATGTATCATAGTATTCTATGGTTGAAAAGTAGTCAAAAATATTCCAGAGGAGAATCAATATAAGATCAAAACGAACATAAATAGTTGTCAAAATACCAGTACAACAAACGTTATGAGGCATACATAAAATCTTTCTATTATCTATTACAGCTTATAAAAGTCCACTGGTGAACATAGGCCTTAGAACATAACCATAGAATATAGCCCTAGATTACCTCATAGAGAGTATTTTGCCACGCTTGTCAGGCGGGTTAACAACCACATTTTTTTAATTCAGCTGTTATCAGGAAGATGCTCCCACACAACTCCTGTTTTTGTTTCTCTCCTTTCTTACTCCGTTGCCTCTTCTGATGCCCACACAATGATGTGAGGTAGTGGGCAATCTTACACCGCCACTGCACCGTTAAAATTCTTTATTGCACTCAATATATTTTTTTATTTACTACTTACAACTATCATCACAGATGTAGGTATTACTTAATAGGTACAATAACTACACTATTGTTCAAACTTAGAAACTAGAAAAAACATAAGTATATTATGCAGAACTTAAAGATATTTTACAATAAGCGGCCTTTGTGAATTCATTCAGAGTACAGTTGAATTAATCGGTTAGTTATGGACGCAGCAAGTTGGTGCGCGCTTGCGGCACCGACAAGAGCGGCGGCCGCCGTCATCGACCTACGTACTAATCAGGGACACAGTTTAACTATCTGTAGAATACTTGGGTTATGTATTTTACCACGGATCACTTTTAGTAAGTGGCGAAAGCGACTACCCCTCGTGTTTCTAGTTTATAACAGCTTGTCATGCTTAGTATAAATAGAGTATGGTACAACAGTGGATAGCCCGGGTTCACACCATATTGTTTTAAATACATAAATCTCACAAATGATATGGCCAAAATGTGCCCCAACCTGTACAAAAATAAGACTATTGCTATTCATTTAAATAAAATAACAAAAGAATTTTGAATAACTATTAAAATTTCATAGCAGCTGTTGAAAAATAATTAAGTTTAAAAGTATTTAAAGTGATTTCTTCTCTTTGAAGTCACTTTATAGCACCTTTAATGTGACCATATAATACTTAAAAAGATCGGAGTAGGGAAAAACAATAGTTAAACTCATAAAAATACTATATTTTTGATATATTATGTATAAAAACAAGCCTTCAGTTAATGAATTAATAGATCAAAATACACTAGAGGATAGGATTTTATTTATTTCTTTAATATAGCAACAGCTTAAACATGGAGCGTTACATTATAGAATAGGGTTATTTTACTTTAGTACTTGCGATACTGAATCCTTCCATCAAGCATCAAAACAGTCAGTGTCAATGACAGACTTGATCTGATTCACGTTTAACGACTTACGCGCCGTTTGTCGGTATATGATATATGTGTACGCCTTTCCTTCGTATTTATGTTTTATCGTATTTTACTTTCATTTAATAGGTGCCGTAGCCCCACGCGAGTGTTCCACTAATTATAAACGGTGTGATAAGTAAGTTTAATTATTTTCTGTCCAATATACTTCGATCAATAATATTTACGTTACTAAAACTAGTTACAAATAATAATTTCAAAGACTGAAAATAACTGCTGTCCTTTTTTTTAGCTAAACCAGTTAGGATACATCATAATCATCATGCATATACATTATCCTACATAACACTCATGAATTGGAACTTTATTAATATCTACGTTGTGTAATTACGATAAAAACCGACTGCCAAAATCAACTTTTTTAAGTCTTCATAACTTTTGTCCACTACTGCGCAGCTACATGCACTTTTCTAATTCTTTATATTGAAGACCTGTACTTTGAAATGACATAGATTTCATCTCTGTACATTCTGGGGCACAGGTTCATAAAATTTTTGGCCATCTCTTGTGTTCTGCATACGTTCTAGCATTCATTTATATTTGGCCTCATGTGGAGACCAATACGAAAGCATTGCATTGTTTGCTTGCTGTATTTATTTTAATGCGGAGGTTTCCTTTATATCTCATGAAAGATTAATCTACAGTGTAATCAATGTATATATATGTAAGTGAAAGATTAATCATCAGTGTAAAGGAATCCTCACATTATGTAAATTTATGCACCACGATAGTATGAGTTGTGTTGGTCATCGAACGCGTTAAGTCTAAGTGTGAAAAACATTGGTTTACATAATGGTTTATTACGTTTACGTAAACACTACAAATTTAAATAAAACTAGTTCTTATGGATTTTATCGCGTATATTAGCTTATTTTATATTCCCGACGTCTCGAGCTCGTAACTAGTTTAATTTAAACTTTGGTTTATCACCATCAAATGCATTATAAATTTGATATTTCACTTTTAAGATTTCTTTTATTTGTGAATCAAATCTGCAAAACGCTGTCCGCCATATTAAAGCCGTCGTGACGTCACTCGTTAAGAGAACCATATATATATATATATATATATATATATATATATATTAACTATAGCTAATGTCAGCCCTCTGTCTCTCTTGCTACCTCCATGAAATAATTACCTACAATCGTGACCGCACTCAGGCCAGGGTGAAATAAGCAGTCGGGGCTAGCGCGTTGTAAGCGATCGGATGTTAAAGTTAAGTTTTTCAACGCTGATTACGTAAATAAGTTTTTGTAGATACTTGTTGAAATAGTTTTTTAGTAAGTATATTAAATTGTAGTATAAAATAGATTAAAAAGTTTTAATGTGAATTAAAAATTATATATATTATGTATATTATCCAACTATATATATATATATATATATATATATATATATATATATATATATATATATATATATATATATATATATATAATTTTAATGGCAAAACGTCATTCCTACGTACGTAGTTAGATAGGTACTTAAAGCAAGACGAATTAAATAATAATTTATCCCAACACCTACGAACTTAATTACAAAATTCATTTGAAATTTACTTCACTTTCCAAGTATCTACTTATATACGTATACTTGTCTTTTGTATTTAAAATATTTCAAGTTATAATAGCACAAAACACTGAAATTAAAACTTTGTTTACTGACAAAAATTTTAACTAAGTAGAATACGATTACACATTGTTGTTTAACACTATCTACCCTTTTCTTTCGAGCTAAGCATCGCGATTTCCGACGAATGGCCTTGCAAGTTGCATGCTTTAGGCATCGCAGAACTCACGTAGTTGCGAAAATATGGTCAGTCGATCATAATCAGAATAAGTATTTCACCTAAGTAACTTAACTAACATTTCGCAATTTATTTTTTACTCTTTATTGACATCCCTAAGTAACAACGGAAAGTCCGCCGTAATGTAGGAGGGGCAAAGTAATACGTACACTTTCGCACAGCGATAAAGTTTTATTTAGCTTGCGAGCGCGATTTATCTAATTAATAATAATTATGTAGGCTAGTAAACGTCGCCAAGCAGTCTAAATAATAATAATAATAATTAGGTACTATTATTTATTCTGTGTTTTATTTCGAATTTTATTTAAAAGGCATCATGGAAGATAGCAAAATTTTTTGCATGCAATCCTGATTTTTACTCTGCTGTCTTGAGGAATGTTAAAACTCACATCAATTTAAGTACTTACTACCAACTTTTATTTATATAATAACACAATACCAGGTCTGATTGTATTTTGATAGTACATAGTTATGTTTATCTATGATTACAATCATTGCTTATAATATCTAAGATAACGTAAATACACAATATTTGACTTGCAATACCTATAACCTCATGATGTTTTGTTTTGTATAAACGATAGTTAAATATAAGTCATATTCCCATCAAATAATCTTCACAGAAATATAGTCTAGTTTTTGTAGAAAATGTTTTCGGGTATCTACTTACCAGTTTTAATTAAGTATTTCTTAAATTAAATCAGTAGGCACTTAAATCCATAACTTCCCCTACGTTATTATGCTCGTATAATTCGTATTTTTGCATTCAAGCACAATACACCAGTGATAAAGATGATAACTCATTATTAAGAATCTAAAAGTATTTTATTCCTTTGCAAAACTACTTTTCAGATCGTGATTAAATTTATATGGGATCACAAAAAAGTACCACCTTTCAAATAAAAAAAAATCATCCAAATCGGTTCCCCCAGAGAAAAGTTCTGAGGTAACATACGTAAAAAAAACGTAAATAATAAGATATAATAAATATAAATATATAAAGAATACCTTCTCTATTTTGAAGTATGTAAAAAATATGTTTCCGCACCCAGAAAGGTAGTCTGCCAAATTAAGCCAAGATTTTTAACCTACGTACGGAAAAGCTTTAGGTGTAGATAGTCTAACTGTATTTTTTTAAATATTAAGCGACAGTAGCCGAATATTTATAAGTACGGACTGCAATTTAAAAGTCGTCGGTTCGAATCCGCCAATTGACTACCTGAACCACTCCTAAAATAAGCATTTTAAGCTTACTTGGTATGATCATCGGGTATATTAGTAATGTTAATGGCGAGCCAAAGTTCTATTGCATTTTCGAAAGCGAATCGTTATTACATACGTAAATTGTCTCGACCACGCGCGGCAGCAATACATAATCTCACATACAGTTTTACCTCTAAAATTTTAACGACCAAAAGTGGGCTAATAAATCGCACTTGCCGTAGAGTGGGTGCTAAAATTTGCCTGCAATAGAAACGGCCACGTTAAAGTCCTAACTTCCCAACGGAGCGGACTGAACAATGGAAACTTTCCGGAGCGACTAATAAGCGGCACTCCGATGCCGAATTAACTGTAGTTAGCGTTTTAGTTTGCGGTATCAAACGGTACGGTATACGCTAGAAGGCCTAATCGCGGTAGAGGTATGATGTATTATGAATGTGGAATAAAGCTTGTTATATATGTAATTAAAGTTTGTTATTGGATCAAGATAACGTGTCCCTTGTTACTGTAAGTAAATGTAAATAATGTCTAAATAAGTCTTTAGTTTTGTGCGGTACATTTATTGTTGTTTAGTGTTTAAATTATAATGATGAGGAGTAGTGATTTCTGCTCGAATATTATACGTAGTAAAACCAGACTGAAGCTCTGTTATTTCTGCAGCTAAATGGGTTGGTTCTAACAGAATACGAACACAAATTATCAGCCAAAATATATATTTCACTAGCCTGCCAGGCAGACGTTGTTCTGCCATTTTCGACGACAATTAGTCACCTCTTAATAAAAATCCTTAAATGCGCAAAAAAAAAACTATCCTATCTCTCAAGTTAGACCAAACTACACACGGTGTGCAAATTTGATTAAAATCGGTTAAGTAGTTTAGAGAGTCCATCGCGGACAAACAACGTGACACGTAATTTATATATATTAAGATATATAATTAATTATTAATGTGTGACCCGGAGAACCGTTTATTCATAACGAGGCTTTCCATCTTAGTCATTATCGTTGAAAATGCATCTATATTTTAATTTTTAATTAAGAATTGATCTAGTTGTGTATGATATAAATAACATCCACTTATCATTACGTAAGCTGACATTCATTTGTCATAATTTTCTTAAAAAAAAAAACAACTTTTCAACTCCATCAAAATTTCGTATTCAAAGATTTAAAACCAGACCTTCATTAAAAAGTGAGTTGCAAATGATATTTTTTAAATTTTTAAGCCTTTTGTTTAACTTTTCATAATTTTAGTTTTTTCTCCCAGCTAATTCACCATATATGATTCGATTTGCAAATCGAAAGGTACGAAACTATTTTCCTATACATGCTTTACTAGGGGATAGAAAAGCTAGGCATGTGATATTAATGATAATTATAGATATTACACCTTACCAATGTTTTTTTTTAATTATGTATGAGTGACTCAGCCGGTCGGCCCGGCAATAACTGAATATGATTTATTAATGTGGCATTATTTAGAATTATAATTTTAGAGGGATCTGGCCTATATTTTAATTATAATTAAAATATAGTCTAGATCCATCCTGGTATTACTCTCTCTGTTAGTGAACTTTCATTACAATTGATTCAGCCATTCCATTTACATTAGCCTGGACTCACAGACAGACAGACGAAATTTTAAATAATGGTTATTGATATCTTAATGGTATACAAATAATCCACTTTGTAAGTAAAAAGACTTGATATCATAGACAGGTAATTAAATATTATTTATATGTATTGATTATTATTTTATTTATATATATTCATTCGTGGTAGGGCCATTCTGCAGTTATATTAGTAGTATTGTTGTAGCACGAATGGATCGGCTCGACCGCGGAAGGACCCACGCTCTCACAGAATACCAGCGTAAAATAGTGGCTTAATGCTGCTGTGTGTCGTATGGTGAGTGTAGAAAACCGGAGACCCTTTTTACTGGAAACGAGACATTCCTTATTAGTCCTCACGGGTGACAACGCATCTGCATTTTGATTTGTAATCGAGGATAAATGTAGA
This sequence comes from Parnassius apollo, assembly GCA_907164705.1. Taxonomy (NCBI): domain Eukaryota; kingdom Metazoa; phylum Arthropoda; class Insecta; order Lepidoptera; family Papilionidae; genus Parnassius; species Parnassius apollo. The sequence continues at coordinate 1,681,738 of CAJQZP010000667.1, read as the reverse complement.
TGTCTATGGCCCACAGCAACCATCAGGTGGAATGTGTGCTCGTTTGTCACCCTATCCTGTAAAAAAGTGAAAATGTATCTCTTATAGTTTATATATTTTAGCAGCTTTTTCACTCGTTCCATTATTATAGGCTTTATTTCTAATCTTGTTCTTTTTTGACAAAGCGTGAAAATAAGTTTTGCTAAAACTAAAGTTGGTAAACTTCCGCGTGGTAAACAATTGGATGGATCATCCCTTTGGAAATATTTACTTGTTATTTATTTTGTCTAAGTTCTTCTAAGGTGTATTGTTTTGGCCGGCCTATCACCGTTAAATTGTGAAGGTATGTAATTTACGACAACCACTTACAAGACGCTGACAGATCGAAAGGGTATAAGTTCGGCAGGAGACCTATTTAAAAAAGATAGGTACAATAGGTAACTGCTAAAGCAACATAATATATCCCCGAGTATTTTCAAACGCTGATAAACAAACTTTTTTAAACAAATTTAAAATACTTTTTTTCGTTTGTAAGAACTTTTTAACTACCGGTTTACTAATTTACTACCGGTTGTCAAAGTGAAACTTTGGGTAAAACCGTAAAGTGTCATTCTGGGGCTTTTTATTCCATTGTTATTTTTTTATTTGAAAATAAATATATTTTATTTGCAGAATTTATTGTAGAAATTATGAAATGGAATTATAGACATATACAGTTTCATAATATCGGTATTACATGTTGTACCTGCCGACCACAAGGTATAGAAGAAATTTTCCATACGTCCTTATTCTCCAATTAATTGTCAAATTTATCAGGTTCTTCAAGATTCCACCGCGATAGTAAAATTTTAACTTAATGACTATCCATATATAGGAAGTCTTACGTTGGTCTGGAAATTAAAGGTCTAATGTTTATGTAGGTAATAAGGATGTGGTCACAGTGTGTGCATATCTAAAACGTCGTAAAAAGTGACTTATAGAATATTTGGTATGAGATGTTAAAGGTGATGGGGTAGCTATCATTGCTTTCACAATTTTCTATCTAAGCTCATATTTTCTAAATGTGATCCGAGTAGATCATTGCTTTTTAAACTGGAAGTTCTCGAAGGAGTTGTTCGGACTAATTTCAGCCGCTAATTTTCACGAACGCACATCGCGACAAAACTCACGATACCATCCTCACCATCTGGATGGTTAACGATCCACCAACGTGCCTTTTACTGGGAGTTTTCTTCCTCATACAATTTCTTTGACGAATTGTTTACCACCGGCGATTTTTCTGTACCGATACGACATAGAAACTTTCAATAAAAGAGCTTCCTCCTTTCTGAAAGGCCGGCAACGCACTTGCAATTCCTCTGGTGTTGCAGTTGTTCAGCTGCCTGCTCGTTTGCCCCCTATACTATAAAAAAACTTCACGATAACAGGCATGAAGTTTTATGTAAAAAATAACAAACTGATTTTTTTATATTGCATCCTTATTCACTAAATTCCTTTTTACCGTGTGTAAGATTCAACAATGGAATACACTTCAGTATTTTGTGTGAGCGTATATTACGTTTTATTTTCATATCAATGGGTGAAAAACGAGCACATAGTCCACCTTTTGGTAAGTGAAAGCTGCAGCCCACAGACATCCACATTTATCTTCAACTTGGATCAAAATGCAAATGCGTTGTCACCCCTAAGGACTAAGATGGAATGCCTCCATTCCAGTAAAAAGGGTCACCGGTTCTGTACTAACTCACCATACGATAAACAGCAGCATTACGCTGCTATTTTACGCCGGTATTCTATGAGAGCGAGGTCCTACCCCGGTCCAGCCCACTCATTCGTGCTACAACTATAATATAGCTGTAGCGTGGCTTTACCACGTAAGTAGAAAATCCTTCGTACTGACTGTGTGTGCGATGGATGTGCGTATACGTACAGTGTACATATGCTGGTTACATTCATGCACGTATATCTACAATGTACATTTTGGCGCTTTGATACGCGCATTCGTGTTTTTTTTTTTTACTTATTACACCCAGTGTATTCCATCATAATTTAATACTTAGAAGAGGTCAATGTTCAACAGAAGGTAGATTGTACTTTTATTGTTAGGTTATTAGAGTTTCTTCCTTGTTTGTTGTTAGGGTATCTTGCCGGTTCTTCCCAGGACATAGGTATTTTCTGAAGCTGTGGTAAATTGAACATAAAAGTAACTTTCACAAGGTATTATTTATAGTCTATATTGAATAAAAAACCTGTTCTGTTTCTGTTTAGGTATCGGAATCCAATTGAATCCGTCATCGAACTTGATAGACGAATGCCGGGTACACCATCTCCTGTTCTAAACGAAACCGTGATTAAATACACTAATCGAACAGCGCCTCAATACGATTAAAAACCAATTATCCCCACGTACGGGGAACAAGCGCCCTGCAGTGAAAAAGATTGGGATTTCATTGGCTAAGTAAGTGGAATAGAGTGCAATTATCTAGAAGCATTTATTCTTTATGCATGCATAGCCATCTTCTATTAAAAGTAAAGCCAAGGATAAAGGGATCGTTCAGATGATTGGGTTATAAGATATTTTAATTTTTATCTCTTTTTTAATAAAATGGAAATTATAATCACTTAATTTTAACAATAGCTTTGTTTAATAAGATAACGTTTTTCATTGACGTAACGTTACGTATAATAACGTAACTTTAATAAACGGCTAAGCGTCGACAAGCGCATGCACACTTTATTTATTAGAAATATAAAAACATAAACATAAACTCACACGCCTATCACCCATAGCAGTAGGCGGAGACATAGACTTCTATTCGGAATGATCCTTGACTCTCTTGCTTCTTACACATCCATATACAAGTAATATACCAGTTAAGGTAACTATTGACTGGGCTTATAATTAATATATCAAGTAAAAGATTAATTATATTTAGTTATTATGTTGGAGTCATACGAGTATGTGTATCTGTGAACATTTATACATTTTAATTGATTATGTAAGAAAAATAAAAGTGTGACCTATCATTTTGTCAACATAAAGAATTAAGCACATAATGTTTTTGCAACCTTTTATCGTAGATCTGTTTAGGTCATTATAAAAAAAAATACGGTTGACCCTGCAGACCATTTCTACAACTTCCCGCTCATTTCGAATGAAAAGCGCATCACGATCAACCTATATTGATGCGGTTTGCGGTAATCGAAGCAGTTTTTTAAGCTTAACAAAAAATTATTACAAAAAATTATTTGACGGAAATTATTTACGATACAAACAACGATATCTCTCGAACGAATTAACCGACTTTGATGCAGTTCACGGCAATCGACGTCGTTTTTTTTTATGTAGAAGAGCTAATTAGATTATAGAACTAATCAAAACAAGGGTGTTGAAGTAATTCCAAAAAAAAAAAACTTTTTGATAATTATAAATACTAGAGTTTTTGAGGTTTTCTCAGGGGAGGAGGTAGGCTCTGAATCTACCGTGACGATTCGGTCTATTACTACTACTACTACTACACACTACTACACACACACACACACACACACACACACACACACACACACACACACACACACACACACACACACACACACACACCCAGCAGGATATAAGGAATAACGCACATAAGGAATGCCACCAAGCACGGTTCTGAGCCACCTGCATTCATCGACTACCTGCATGTCTTACCAGGTCCCCATCGTCGACGTAGAACCAGAGTAACCGACATAGTACAACAGATTAGTGACCTGAAGTGGCAGTAGGCCGGCCATAAAGCTCGAAGAACCGACAACGGATGGGGAAGATAGGTTCTCGAGTGTCAGCCTCGTACCGGTAGGCGAATTGTCAAGTGCCCCCCCCCCCCCAATAAATGGAATGACGACTTGGTAAGACATTTTATTAATATTTTGACGTAGTAGTAGACGTAGAACTATTTAATATACAATTTCAAATTAAATTTTCATTTACTAAAAGGCTTTTAACAGAAGTTATTAATAATTAAAACAAAATAAGATTTGAGTGTTATCGAACAGTCAGTTTATCAAACTTAGTACATTATTTTTTTTTTTAGGTATACCTAGTACTTGTGGGCTAGAACATCTTTTCTGGAGCTTGAATACCAATTGGGGCACCATATAGAACTAAATATTTAAATAGAAAATTTCCAATAGTAAGGATACCACTATATTTAATGGTGGTCACGAGTGAAGCATATAATATTTATATTTGTATCCACAGCACAGGTAATTACCACACTTTTATGGGGTATAAAAATTCACACGGGTTCCCATAAAAGTATTTGTTACGGACGTCGAGGCAATAAACTTTTTTTCTATTTGTGGCGAATATCACGCATGAAACACGACCAGGTAGTATTATATTATCGCACTATGTCAAGACCCTCAGGGTATCTTTATATTTTATTTAGACCAACAATGAAGGAAAGGACGTAGCGATTTACATATCATGTGACTCAAAAACCAAGCCGATTCCGTGCTCAGATTGTTATGAAAACACGCACACACGTACACATATGCACCATTTGCAACTAACAACATGGTTTTAAGTACATACGTAAGTATTCAACAATGAAATTTTCGGGGCTGATATAGAAAGAAAGAAGAAATATGTGTATGTGAGTGCGTATCAAAAAGTTGATCATGGTCTCAGTATATTCTTTTTGGTTTGAAGTAATTTGGAGCAAATTTATATAAGAATTATTATGTTTTCTAAAATATACGGCAGTAATATATAATATATTTAAAAAAAATATTTATTTATAGAATAAGGGTGCCAAAAAAAAAACACCGTTCACTTGACGGAAAGTGGATACTGTGGCTCATGTACATCTACATCTATCCTCGGCTAAGCTTCATAATACAGACGTATTGTTACTACGATGGAATGCTTTATTTATAGTAAAAAGTATCTCCAGTTTTCTACACTCGCCATATGAAATACAGCAGCTATGGTCTGCTATTTCACGCTTGTATTCTGTAAGAGCGGGATCTTCCCCAGTCAATCCGACCCATTCGTGCTACAACCACAATACAGCTAGCATGGTTCTATTGATTTCAAATATCACGCATCAAACATGTTCACGAATATATCTAACTCTGTCAAGACTTGAGAAGTAATATGATAATGTGGTGCAAAATTACGTTTTTTACATAATAATGGTAACAAACGAGCACATAGTCCACCTGATGGGAAGTGGATGGTGTGACCCATAGACATATACATTTATCTTCAATTATGAATCAAAATGCGGATGCGTTATTAACCCCTGATGACTGAGATGGAATGCCTCGTTTCCAGTAAAATGGTCCGGTTCTATATACTTACCATGCGAAACACAACAGCATTTAGCTGCTATTTTACGATGGTATTGGTCCTACCGTGGTCGACAAATAGCAACCGCAACCACAATATAGCTGCAGCATGGCTGTACCGCGTGAAGGAGTCCTTTCAATAGTTTTTGCTAAACCATTATATTAATATTAGTCTATAGATTATAGAATGCATGTCGGAAAGAGTGAGCAGGAACTATATACATACAACTAGGCGGTCAAAGATTCTTTAACCCTTTTTGTTGTCGATATTCGGATTACTAAACTGTTTTCTACGTCTTCCATAATGCGTACAGCGAAGGAGTGCAATAATTTTCTTGCGTATATCTTTCCATTTCCGTCCAATCACAAGGTGTCTTCATGGGTTTAAGGCAAAAGTGCATAGATTATTGTTACACTAAGGACAATGCGATTTTCAATCTAGGGCTTCATCACTACTTACCACCAGTTGAAATTCAAATTATATTTTTTTTTTTTTAATTTATACATTTGTTTTACTTTCGTTTTAAAAATTTTACAAAATTTAGGAATACCTTCACCTTAGCCCTCATGGGTAACAACAAATCTCCAATTTTATTCTTAATCGAGGTGTCTAAGGGTTACAAAATTCACTTACCATTGGGGTTTGTGTACTTCTTTGTTATTTTCATTGGTACATAGTACATATTATTTACTTCTATTATGGGCTTCAATTCTTTAATTATCTGTATAATATCTCTTAGCACCGACTTCAGAATGTAAAATTATTTTTTTTCATTCTTAAGCTGTGCATTAAAATTTTGCCACCCTTAGGTGATTAATGTTGCTACAAAATTAATATGGAGCCATCCCTAAGGAATAACCTATTTAGTAAGAAAATATTCATTGAAATCACTTCACAGTGGCGAAGGTATCGTTTAACATACATACAAAAAAATATACATTAGACATTTTTTCTACAGGAGAGGGGCAAACGAGCATGCGGCTTGCTTGATGCTAAGTGTAGACCACCTCCCATAAATAACTGCAATACCAACCTAGACTTAGGGACCTTTAATAAACGAGGTTATTAGGCTTATTATAGTGAGCTTATTTAAAAGGCCGACAACGCACCTATAATTACCCTGGTGATCGTTCCATTCGATTCGAGAAGATATTTACTCTTTTGAAGTCCGCCAAAAAATGCACAGCTAGTGCAATTATCTACCAGGTGTCCAGGAATGCACAAGAATCTCTCACAGCATATACCGAACATAATGGCAATATTAATAAACATTTTACTGCAGCTTTTTTAAATATTTTGTACAAATTAATATTTACATTTCTTTTTGCGAAATCAATGGAGAAACAATTTCTAACGTAATTCCTTTTCACAATACGGAGTATATAATCTCGTTAACAGGCAGATAGAAATTGAGCGAGCAAACAAAAGACGAGTATGTTCATCGGATAAATGTCTAAATAATTAGTTAGGTGCGGAGGGGCGAACTCAGTTATTATAGTCCCTTTATTATTAAAGTTCACGCTACAATTGATTGCTTGTAATTATTTCACCAGTTCTAAATTAGTTCATATATTGTAGCGTAACGAACGTTAGTTTCCCCAGGTTGAAATCCCGTGCCGGGCCAAAATCAGTTATTGAGTATTTTCGTCAAGAAATTTTCAGTAGCAACCCGTAGTCAGGAAGTTGGCGCTGTTTCACACCGGTGCTTTGGATGACTTTTTTTTTTTTTCCGTCGCATCGAACTATTGGAGTGAGGGAATAGAGAGTGTACTTATGTTTGCACGCACACTCGTGGACTATAATCCTCTATAATTATGACCTGCGCAGATTCAGCTGGTTTGCCGTGGGGCAGACCTAAGCTGGTCTCCGTTGAGACTTCCGCCGTGAACGAAATGCGGTCAGGAGGACATTATTAAATCGTATGATGAACGTAAAAAAGGCAAATTACTCGAAAACTAGTAATTTGCGTTAATCGTCTCACACCATTGATGATGGTTTTACCGTCATCTATCAAAGGCCATAAGAGCATTCTGACTTATTCCATAGTCGCCTCTTACGATACTCACAAGACGACCATTCCATTCCATTCTATTACAGCCTATAAAAGTTCACTGCTGAACGTGGGTCTTCCCCTATAGATTGCCTTATATGAGGGATAGAACATATTTACTGTGCTTGGCAGAACGGTTGGCAATAGTAAAAATATATTTTTGTGTTATTATCAAAAATATGTTGTTGCCAATGTACTATTTCAGTTACTTTCTGTAGCATCCTACGACATCCATGGGACGATAGGGGAAGTGGATATTCTTACACTTCCATTTCACGGTTCGTGACGATCATATCCATCTCAAACTCAACTAGTAATGAATATATATTACATTATCGTTCGAAAATGTGTAATGATGGCCCAGAGTGTCTCGAAAGATAGGGTGAATGGCGCCTATACCAACACTCCTCTTGTCTTGCGACTTAGATGGACTAAGTAGAGACCCAGTCCACTTAAGGCTCACCATGCTTACCGTGGCCGAGGTGGAGTACGCCAACAAGCACCCGGAAAGGGTTAATCAAGCCCCTCAGAAGCACCATCAGAACCTGGCATTTTTCTAGGGCTAGCAATGTGAGTTCGTCATAATATGCCGGTACAAATCCATAGACACCCTGCCCCTGTCAAGACTAAGCGGAAACCCATTTATGAAGGAGCAAAAATTAACAAAATTTAAGCTAATGACAAACCTTTCCTTTTTACTATTTTAACGAAAAAATTTACTATTTTAACAAGCCTTAGAAAGTAAATATATGGTTCCTAACCGCCATTGTACTTATGAACGGAATGAAAAGGTGCGTGATGTATATAGTTATTTATTTCTAATATACTCCTAGTATATACCAGCTATAGGGTATGTCTTATTCCTTACGTATGAAAATGTATTTAGTTTCCTAATGTTATTGTTCCAAGTGCAGAAGAAAGTGAAGAACAATAATAACAAATTTTAAAGTTGAAACATGCCAAAAACAAATAAATAGTGCAAAATATTTTAACGTATTGTAATGAACCCATTATAACGTAATAGCGCAAGATAACGCGTCCCATGTAGCTGCCATAATTACCATGGGTACACGTAATGGTCAAAAGCGTCGTGTTTACGACACCGTATTTTAGTGATGATCTTAGTATAAAACGGATTGTAATTGTTGTGGGATAGTGTATATATTTATCTGCTCGGCAGTTAAAAGTAAGCACGTCATATAAGTTTTACTACGCACGAGAACAATTTCGCCTTATCTTAATGAATTCGAACGCAATTAAATGCCAATTATCGACATGGCTGCCATTTTCATCAGGTTTTCGTTATGGATATGTTTATGGAGATTGTTTTGGTTTTTATCGTCTATTTCGTATGGATTGAAGCAGGTACGTCGTCATCCTAGTTGGTTTTTTGTCATTCATAAACCAAAAAAATAAAAAAATAATCGTCCCATTCTTTTGTCATTACGTATTTAATTTTTTATTTTGAAAAATTTCCTTTTATAATGTAATGTATAAAGCTAGGTTTATTGAGTACGAGTGGAAATTTTTTAAACAATGTACAATTATTTATATGTTTATTTGTTTATTTATACAACCATAGGACACCAGATGCGCATATATAATTACATATATATCATTACATTTTAATGTAAATAGACTTCATCTAGAGACTGGTGTGTATCCTTAGAGTTGACACAGGATTATAGTCTACTTTTAAATTATGGCAAAGCAAATTTACAATAGTAAAAAATAAAATTGTTGCAACACCGTAACAGCTAAAGATATTACACATTTGAGAAAAAAAATGCATATAACTAAGTAGCAGCTTTTAATGAATGATAGAAATTAGAATATACATTTCAGAGTAATAACCTATGACTTTTTTCATTATAATTTGTATGACATTCAAAATATTTACACAAGCGTGTAGTAGTTGTTGTGAAAAAGTAGGATTATAAGTGATTTATATACACGATTTAAGTTTCTAATTGATCTTTAATGAAGCTTCAACAAAAGTTTAATCCCTCAAGTATGATATATAATAAAATAACAATGTACCGGTCATTATCCAAGAGAATAAATAAACTCATCTTACTTACCGTTCTACTATAATATTGTTATGTCTGTAATTACAACCGTCTAGGTAACGTACCCACAATGTTCTTCTAGTCATTAAAGTCTGCGTAAATTGCGTTGCCTAATAAAATTTTATACCTTCTACATTATGCTTGTTCATTGTAAAATAAATAGAGTATTTAACAATATTTAGTGTTGAAATCACAAAAATATATTCTTTATTAAATGTAATAGTGAATGCACCGATAATTCACGTAGTATAGTAATATTGCATGTTGTAATATTTTACTTTCATGCATAACAATTAATTGAAGTTTTCAATCTATTCGCTATTATGATCATAGTTTTGAAAGAGTACTATCAACAGTTTCTTTTCTGTTTTCACATTAATACATTTATAAGTGAATAGCTCATTGCAGTCTATTGTCAGTACATTTTGAAACTATTTTAGATTTGTTGTAACCATACCGAATGTTTTTGGGATTTTGTTCGGATTTTTATATTTATCTCACTGCGATAACTATTCTTCTTCAATAAAGCTTTCTTTGTCGTAGCACTTTTTTGTAGAATAATAGTATTACATTTATTATCATATAAAATAGCTCAAACCGTTTATTTTAACCCTTTACCTGTACCATGAAACACATATTAACATTTCAATTGTTTAACTATTGTATCTGTTTCCTGAACCTGATAAAACGCGCACTACTCGTTTCTTCAATTTACAGCAAAATGATGACACATTTGAAAAAATTACAGCATCGGAATAAAACTGTATCCGTAGAGTTTAAACAGTATTTTTAAAATTTCATTTTAATATTTTATTATATTTTCAGTGCCACCGGAAGCCTGTTTTGCTAATTTTAATTGGGATGACTGTGGACAAGAGCCTGTGCGAGTAATGTACTACTGGAAGCCCGGTTCCAGATGCGAGGTAGGACTCTGGCGGGGTTGCTTGCCAAATTTAAATATGTTTCAAGATGAATACGAATGCGTCGCTACGTGCATATTTACTGCCAGGGCCAGGGCCCAAGACTATCACAGTGTAAATGAAATCGGAGAAAGTGGCTATGATGAAACTACAGATACTACAGCAAGTAGTGACGACAATTGTACTGTTACTTCTGCGGGAGATACTGTTACTTTTGCGGGAGGTACTGTTACGTCTGGCAATGTTAATATCGGTGGCGAAAATGCAAGAGCAACCTCTAGTGGTAACGATCAATCGACGAATTCCGACCAGGCAGGCGCAACAAATGGTCATTCGGAAGGGATAACGACAACTGAATAGTTTGTTGTATATTTTTATGTTAGAATAATTTAATAATTATAGTAATTAATAATATATGTAATGTTGTATTATTTTGGATTGAATAAAATTACATATTTTATAATATTTAATTGTCATCAGGAAGATGCCCTCCAGTTTCATTTCCCTCTGTCGATTTCGATCGAGATTCTCTTATGCTGCCACTTTAAGACGGTTCACATCAAAAAAAACCCTTGATAATATTGTTATGATGAATGGGTTATTTTATTGATCCTGTGACTTTTTCGTCTATTGTAAAATTTCTCACAATGAAGAAATTTAATGTGGCAGTGCCACATCACTGCGGTTACATCTGTTCAATTGGCAGAGGATCACGCTTCATTAAAATACTAGCATAAAATATTAACATAATGCTGTTTTTTTTTTCGTATGGTGAGTGAAGCAGAATCTGAGACACTTTGTACACACAGACATTTCATCTTAGTCCTCAGGGGTGACGACGCATCTGCATTTTGATTCTTAATCGTTGATAGATGTAGAAATCAATGGAACATAGCATCCACTTATCATCAGGTGGACTGTGTACTCGTTTTTTACATAAGTAAAAACATAAGTTTGCACAATGTAAGCAGGTACAGGCTATAGGATAACCCTAATTGGTAGCAAGGAAGTAAATGCCTAATTTTGACTCTGGAATCGTTTCTTAAAGTGTTCAATACGATTTCATAAAAAATGAAGTTTTTTAACTACATGATTGACCGCACTGCATCCAAACTCACGGCACATACGGCCCGCCGCAGCCAACCGCTTATTCACTGTGCAACCAAACTATCATATACCAGCTACAAAAAGTAGTTCTATAATCACGTAGCAATAAGATATTTATCAGGTTTTAAAGCAACGTAATATTTGTTGTTCATTTCACATTCGATGAAAAGATACTCGCAGACCGGGAATCTATCACAAAGGCGTGATCGTTACCGCAGGGCGGGGTGGTGCTGTAATAAATTCGCAATAAATATCGTGCATTGTGCTCGCGATAGATTAATTTAGCCGTTCGACGGTATCGCGCGCAGGCGTGCGGGATTTATTTATACAGCGGCATCGAAGCTGCAGTGAAAAATGCGCTGACCAGGTACATCGGAGTATGGGCCTGTTAAATATATTGAAATGTTGAGATACATTCTCAACATTTCAATATATCTTGTATTGTTTGAAGCAGCAAGCAAACTTTGTATGACCGAGTTGAGATGAGACCTAGACAGAAGTTTATCAACCAATTTAGCGTATAATGAAGGTAGATCAAATTAAGAGTACCCAACCGACTGGCATGTACGCGTAGGTAGCGAAAGGCTTGTATCAAAATCGTGCCAAATGGAAATCCATAATCTTTGCCTTCCCCTCTGGGTACCATATGTAAGTGTTTATGTAAGTAAGAACGTAACTAGAAAGTGTGCTTTGTGGCAGCATATTTAGAAATCTATCAATCAATCAAATCAATTATTTTATCCCGTGTATATCGTAAGAAGCGACTATGGTACATCCTAGAAAGATCTGTAGTCAGTGGTAGAGAAATAACCATTCTGTTTACCGCCAGAAGTAAATGCCCAACCGGTGAAGTATAAAAAAATACGCAGTAGTAGAACACATGAAGACCTTAGTTTACATAATCCAAGACAATTACTTTAGTCTACATAACATTTTTACTAAACGTGTTTTGATATAAAACAACACATAAGTTTTATAAACACGTCCCGTAACATGAAAAATGGCTCAGCGTCGTGAATCTGTCCATACTATACTTACCTACGGTATGATTTATTATTATAAAGTAAGCTGTGTTAGATATTTCAAGTGCTTTATATTTAAACATAATATTAGAGTAGCAAGAACATTATTCATTTATTTTATCTTTATCATACACATTAGGATATAAAGGGCGAACTAAATGTCTCATGTCATTCTCTACTAGTCAACCCTGGATGATTTGTGAAAAGGTACCAAGGAGTAAACAATTCACTTCATAAAGATAATACTTTAGTACAATAAAATGCATATAAATAGAATAAAGTTAGTAAAATATACATAATGTCTACTATGTAATAAATAACAAATGTATAATAATTAAAAATAAATTATTTACAAAATATTAGCGATAAATTATCTCACTATTCTGCAAATGTTACAATCATTTTAAAAAAGTAGTATTCAACCATGCGTAAAAGATCCGCAAAAATGACCTTCAGATCGAATTTTGGTCACGGTAGCCACTCAACTGAGATTTGACATTTGCAGAAGCCTGTATTATACTGGTGTATGAGTATGTGCACAAGAACAGGTGCTCTCTGTAATCCCTAGCTCTTTCGGTCCGATAGGAAGGCAATCCAACACGATCGAAAGGAGATCAGGCGCAGGACTGACTAAAACTTCCTAACTTCAGACTTACCTCTAATTTTGGTTTTTTTACATCCGGTACATACAAAACATTATATGTATTTGGTAAATTGTCATCCAGAGGAGGACACTAGATCGGTCCGTTATATCCCTTAGTCGCCTATTATGATAATTAGGACGTGATGTAATAGATCTTTCTTACGCTACCACTAAATGATGAACAATAAGGCCTCTCCGCATACTGAAAAAACTGATTGAGGTAATGACAAATCACTTAAGACACAAAAAAAATCTAATTTATTATGGCAACCACTATGTTACAAAGATATTTTTTCAACCAAACGAAAAAAAAACTATTTTAACTATGGTAGTATGGATACATACATGAAATACTCGTATAATGCACTTATTACACATTCTAATATGAAAATTTTGTAATATAGTTCTAGATTAAATTTTCAGAGATTGCAAGAGATTACAAGAAATATTTATCTTTTCATTTATGCTTTTACTACGAGTTCAGAAAACGATCCGCTGTCCTGGTAGGTACCAGCAACATACCCAGCAAGGTTCTTTAAATATCAATTTAAAATATAGTATGATACACAATTAAATGTGAAAATATTTAGAAATTGTGTGTACATAAACTGTTAAATAAATAAATAAATTGCATTATTAAAGAAGAAAATATTTCTTCGTTTGCTCAATATGCTTCATATGTTGAGACAAAAATGAAAAATGATTAATATATTTATAGAAAACAAATTTTTTTTCAGAAAATGATGGCGCGATATAACCTTTGTTTTTTTTGCGCTCTCTATAATACATTACTTGCTGCACAATCAATAATTTTCGGCAATTCAAGATTTGTAACCTAACTTAATACTAAGCGTTATTTACAGCAGCTACGTGCTATCAAATAGAAGCGCAACTGGAATTTCCTATTGTAAAGAAATAACGTTAGGTAAACAAACTTGTATAGTGTTGCTAAGACTTGGCCTTTTGTGCCGACCAACAAAGCAGCAACATTGTCAAGTCTGTTAACCGGAAATAAATTTTAACGTCAACTCATGCATGACTTCACGGCACGCTTTCAATGTTCGTACTATTATAACCCTCTAAGCGATTTCGCAACAATGTTGTATCGCGGCCATTAAATTTTACGTAAGCTGAAGAAAACTTTTCACTTTAGTACCTTTAGCTTAAATTCATATTATACAAGCTTGTGTTTTGATAGTTTTAGTTTCATTATCCGTCATTCTTCTTTGATTAAAAGGATGCATACTTCATTTTTTATTCTAGTTTAGTTTTAGACTTGAGTTTTTGCATCTAGATGACATATTTCAGAACAAACATACGAACGAGTTTTCAAATACGAGGGGCAACTACTTAGGTCATAAAATAAGACCAGTTTCACTGCAACCTGCATGATCGATTGTGATCACTGCTAAGCCATACACTTTTAATAAATATCAGGAGTGAGACCTTTTACTTCCTCTGGGCGTAGGAAGGTGGTACGTCTTGCTAATTATATTTGCAAGTTCAATTTGTAAAGTTTAATTATTGGTAAAATGTGTATACTACGCGGTTAATTATCATTTTTATTTTCTTTTATATTCTATATTCTTGATTCGGATTGGAAATGCCTCAAGGCATTTCCGCTCTTCGTATATTATTGAACACTAAGGAATAATTAAAATAAAAGAAGTGGTTTTCCAGATGGACGCTACGCTTGCGCATTAGGACATTAAGAAAGAATGTGCATAGGTGCTCTCTTGAACAAAATCTGCACTTTCTTGAATTGCTAAGTCCTAGATTAGATATATCATTTTAAGCAGCCTCGTATTCTCATCTTTCGCATCTGAAAATTTACAGAAAATATTTTTTTCCAAAACTCACTTTATTCTTTTTAGATTGCTCAAATTTTCTAAAACCAACTAGGAACTATCTAAATATTTTTTTTGTGAAACCTAATATGTTCATCAGTATTATTTTAAAACAGTTAATTTAAAAACTAGTTTAGCGACGGAATATTTAAGTGCAATTGAAAAGGTGAACACTAACTGATATATACCTGATAATGAATAAGAATAAACCTTTATACAACTTTTCAGTGGGTGCGTTTGGCAGAAAAAAGCGCTAGCAAGCGCTTGTAAGCAAAATGGCGATCGTAAGCGATAAGTGCTGTCAAATCGTAAGTAGCTATTTTCCTCTAGGACACGATGTTAGTTTTAACCGGGGAACCTAACCTAATTTAAATATATGTTTGTAAAGTATTCATATTAAAAACTTACCAATCATGAATTTTTAATAACATGTATATGTTTATTCATGTCATTATATTACTTAAAACTAATATTGCACAAAACAACTTTTAAACTCTACTTCAAAACAAAAAAATTAAATAAGCAAAATGGCGGATTATGTCAGCGCTACTGAAGTAGCAATCGTGTCCTGGCCGAAAACTATTTTAGCGCTTGTAAGCGCTTGCTAGCGCTTTTTTCTGCCAAACGCACCCATTGTGATAGTGTGTGAAGTCGGTAAAGTGAACATGAACAAATTCGCGCAAGCTTGACTTCAAGAATAGTGACGAATAATACTGTCTTAGTAGAAAAGTTAGTAAAAGATAGGTCAATATGCTACCAGGTTGTCAAGTTTTTTAAGTATATTTTATAAAGGAACGGAACTTAGGAGGGGGATAAAAATGACTGAAATGACAAGAGAAAATGTCAAAAGACGACAAAGGTGTGCGAGTAAAATTCAGGTTGTACTGTACTAGCGGAGGAAGCAAACAAGTAGATTTAAACAGTTGTTTTAAATTTTCATTTCGTTCCCAGTTTCACATTTATGTATTTAAAGGTAAAAATATTTTTGAAAGAATTTACAGTAAATTTAAAACATAAATAAATGAGATTATGTATAAACCTTTGACCTCAATTTCAAACAAAAAGTCATCAATGTGATTCCAACTCCCTCAAGGAGCTTCGATACTGGCGTCGAACCATTTCTCAATTTCGGCGCCTGTACCTTTGATAAATTGTTATTGTATCTTATACACTCTAAACACGTCCACTTTACAAGACCCCTTTGAATCTTTCATATAGTTTAAAGAAAATATATTTACAAAAGCGAGGTAAAGGCCAAGCTATACTGGTCATTCTGTTGCTAGTATATATTGTATATAATATAGATGTGTGGATATATTTTACTTGTTACTGACTTCTGAAGTGTTCTGGGAATATCAAAGACTTGGTTATATGTTACATAATATATTTCACAGTTTTCAGATTCGATACACTCAGCAAACGTTGCAGTTTATTTAGATTTTTTTTCTTAATTATTTTAATAATCTTAATTTTTTTCATTAAATAAAGTTCTTTTTCTAATAGTTTATTAAACCAAGGACGTTTTTAGTATAATATTCTGTGATTACAATTTGAGGTGTTCGCAAGCTAATTATATTAAATATATAATGTAGCAGACCATGTACGTCCCATATCTTACATCTTATTCTGATATCCCGGACCTCCTCTTATTTCTGAGAGGATTTTGGGACAGAGATGCATCCGCTACGTTGCCCCAATGCATGCTGGCGGACTTCTCAGAAATGCAAGTTTTCGCAAAACCACCGAACATGTATTAAAACAGCCCAAAAACAATTTCGTTAGAGTTTATTGCATACTGTGAATTGTGATCTTCTATGCTAACAGCCTCATTCATTATTGACTAATGATTTAAGGAAATAGGTTAGCTGCTTATAATAGTTAGTGAGTGTAAATAAAGGGATGTGAAAATGTAGATGTCTATAGGCCACAGCATCCATTTACTATCAGGTGAACTGTGTGTTCGTTTGTCACTCCTATTCTATGAGAAAATGTGGCAAACTATGGCAAATACCCTCCCCACGATGCAATCTATGGGGGAAGCCTATGTTTAACATATATATGTTGGACTTTTCGTAGACTGTAATTATATTATTAATGAATATTACGCGATATCTTCGCCAACCTCAAAAAAATCGAACTAATAAATAATAAATAAACGAAATAATAAAAATTTCAATGGTGGTACTATTTTTTTACATAAATATTCGAAGAAAAATTCCACCGCTATACGTGGAAAAAAAGAAGAATGTTTAGGGCGATTTAGTTTTTTTTTGAGCTTGAGATATTGCTTCGTCGACTCAAAAGGGCCAAATAGTTTAATTATAAAAAGTTAAATAAGATTGAAAAAATATAAGACCAAGACTTCAGAAGCTATTAAATTATATAAAAATATTTTTTAAGTCAGTTTTTACTTTTTTGTTATTATGATATTGGGTTTGGTTTGCAGTGAAGTGTTGTATATCGGTCTATTTTTCTTATGGTATACTTTGTTTTTCGTCGATGTTTTATAAGGATTACCCATTTTATTCAGTCGAGTGTAAGCGCCAGTTCTCTCGTGTTGAATATTTAGCGCGGTGAAAATGTTTTAAAATCCCTACCCGTTGGAGCGAGCTCGAAACATTCACTAAGTGCAGGGGCCGCACATGTATCATTTTTATTGCGGGCGAAGTGTGATGTAGTGTCCAGTATAATGTAAATAGCATCTTTCTTACATTCTTTTCGCGGCAAGGAGTTTGTATAGCACGAAATAGAGACGTTATGTAACGTATTATCTTCGTTGGACACAAAAATATTAAAAATACATACCATCATTTGTATATATAATAGGTATACTATAATATAATATATAATACATACATATTTTTGTTTTTGTGTACATTATTAACGTATTTACACAAAAAAATAGTTTTATTAAAAATAATGATATGCATTCAAATTCAAATTGTTTATTGCTTGTCACATTACAAGTTTAAGATGGTACAACTTTGATAGGTATACATGTGACGCCCTGTAAAGGCATAGCAACACTGGAGGACTAACTATTTTCGTATAATCTAATTTTTAAACATAAATAATAAATATCATATCACATTCAATTATTTTGTATAAATTAATTTTTACAAACATTCAATATTATTTTGTATAAATTAATTTAATTTGAAATATATATGTACCTCGTCGAAGTATTCTTACTTTGCAGTTATTTATCGTTAGAAATTAATTTAAAGTATAGTAGCATTTATTATACTATTAATAAGGAATTTTTAATTATTTACTAAATGGTGCAGAATTTTCTAGGATTTTTATGGAATGGATCGGTATTACTAATAATGTACTATAAATACTAATTCTGTAATTACTCAACAAGCACAAGTTAGTTATACCAGTTACTCGACTCCCAAGAGTGAGTAATTCCTTCACGGGGCAATATATACGCTTTTACAAAAAAGTACCTGAAAATATGCAGACCCTATCTAGAAAAAAGTTTAAAATAATTATCAAGCAAAAATTGTTAAATAAGGGTTATTATAATATTAAAGAGTACATTCTTGATAATAAACATGCTGTTTCAGAATGTTTTGATAAAGATTGTATGAATATTATATTGTAAGTCATGCTTAAAAAACAGTGCCACTGGAGATCTTGCTGTATCTTCCCAGTACATAGATTTTTCCGAACCAGTCGTAAAAGTAAAAAAATGACTTTCATTAATGTGATTAATATTCTATGCATATTTTTTTTAATTTTAAACTTAATATTGTTAACAGAGTAGTTGAATATGCCAAATGATTATTTTCCTTTCATTTTCGAATGTTGTGGTAATCATCGTCTAAATTTAGTCAAAGGCAGGGTCACTAGTTCAAGATTCACTCCTAAGCTGATGGCAAAATATATTCAAAAGATTTTCCAGCTATGTTATAAAGAGTGTGTTCTTCTATCTATGGAACTAAATATCAAATCACATCACCCGTGAGTTTAGTAATCCTATCAGAATGGAGTTGGGCACGGATAAGTATGGGGTGGGGTCCTCCAGGTCGAAATGGTTGGGGTTGCTAATTCTGAGGGCATAGTTTCATATATGCCCATCAACATAAAGTCCTTTCCAAGGCTGAAATATGTCGATAACTGGGTATGTCACAGAACATAGGTATTGATGGGGCGGATATGAAACAGTCAGTTTGTGATGTGTTTTATGCACGCTAGATAAAAGTGCTTAACAGTATTTCAGTCACTTAGGCGTGTCATCTCTGGATCAATGTCAACTATGAGTACGTGCACAGGCACAACTGTTAGTAGCTAGGATTCTTTACCAGAAGCTCACTCCGAAATAGGAAAATGTGTTATTATAATTACATGCCGGAAGCGGTGCTCGAATTTTTTTAAATCTTGTGAATTAAGCTGATATTGTGCCTGACATGTGGGGTAGTCAAAAACGAAAACATTACTATAGTAGTTGCTGCGAACGGTCTAATTTCGGTCAGATTCTGGGTTTATATGAGGGGAGTGGAGTTCCGTTATCGAGCACTACGAGCTCAAATGCTGAAGGCGGTGCTCCTCGGTACCGCCCGCATCGTCCGCCGGTTTCTTTTCCGTTCCCCTAACTCTCGACCTTTTGATCTCTCCTACCGAGGGCTTCCATCCGGTTAGTTATTTATTTATATATTATTCTCTTAATCACTATATTGTCGTTTTAATTGCTCACTCATACATCAGTGTCAGGTGCAGGATCAATCGCTTTACGTGCTTTTCGATGCACGGGGGTAAGACACCGCCAACTTCCTGATACCGGACAGCTACTGGGAATTTCTTTACGGAAAAACTGATTTTGCGCCGGACCCGGGATTCGAATCAAGGACCTTATGATCAGCACTCGCACTAATACAACCACTAGACCAACAAGACAGTCGAGAAAATTTAATGATAATTATTACTTAAATCGTTATACTTGGATAAGACAGATTTATTTCAGATTATAGATAGAATACTTAATTAGAACTAATCTAAAACTCTCTTGAAACTGGCTAGAAATAAAAAAGTATATTTAAAATGAAATTAAAAGTAAGTTACAGCCCCTATACATACCACTGATAGGCACAGGCTCCCTTTCATTTCTAAAACCCTCTCAGGTTTTAGGACAAGGAAATCGCCGCGAAATCAAAGCATGGTGGCGTATTTAACTATATAAATATTTATAATTTCACAGACATACTGCTTTCCTCACGGTGTTTTCCTTCA
This sequence comes from Parnassius apollo, assembly GCA_907164705.1. Classification (NCBI taxonomy): domain Eukaryota; kingdom Metazoa; phylum Arthropoda; class Insecta; order Lepidoptera; family Papilionidae; genus Parnassius; species Parnassius apollo. The sequence goes on along the minus strand of CAJQZP010000667.1, from coordinate 1,661,531 downwards.
TCGTTGAGCAAATACATTGGTTAATGGTTAGTTGGTAAATCAGCACTTAAAACTACAAGTAACAATTTCATTGATGGCGTCTTGGATCGACCAGGGTTGCTAGCGTACTGTGAAATTTACAGCGAACGCTAAGCCTCTTAGATACCGCGGCTCAAGTAAAGCAACAAAGTATGTTCAAAAGTGGTAAAGACGTTGAGAAAATGACCAAATAAATAAAGACACTCTCACAATAGCAATAACAATCATGTATTGTAATAAGCAAGCCTGTTGTGGCGATGGTTGCAATATTTTGAAATAAACCCTAGAATTAATCACACAGTCAGAGAAGATGTGTAATAACAAAAAACCGCTGTATTTTCCGAAAATATTTTTTAAATTTAATAAATTAAAAATATTTTTAAGGAAATTAGAAAATATTTAAGTGATTGTGGAGATCAAATTTTTTGCTATTAAATAGATTTTTTATTGATACAATAATGAAAACTTATTATTGCCTACGAGTTTCCTAAGTAAAACATTTACTGAAAACACGTAATTGCGTACCTACGTGTATCATTTTTATTACAGGTCCAATGGGATGTTTTTGACAATATACCGTAAATGGCGCTTTTATGTTGTTCTACCTAGATATGATGTTTTATTGCATTGGTGTCGTATGGAACGACATAGAGAAAGACCTAGCAGGTAGTGTACCTACCCAAATGTGGTGGTTTAACCGTCTCGTATCCATCTCGTCATTATCAGTCTTTCGTAAGTTCAACACTTTAAATAGTACTTCTTAATTGTAGCACGAATGGGTCGGCTTGACCGGGGAAGGACCAAACTCTCACAGAATAACAGCGTCAAATAGTAGCTTAATGCTGCTGTGTTTCGTATGGTGATTGAAGAGAATTTCTACTGGAAACGAGGTATTCCATCTAAGTCCTCACGGGTGACAGCGCATCTGCATTTTGATTCATAATCGGGTATAGATGTAGATATCTATGGGCTACAGCAACCACTTACCATCAGGTGGACTGCTGTGTGCTAGTTTGTCACCCTATCCTATAAAAACAATCCAGTTGGGAGCCTAGGAGGGATTCTACACTGATATTACGAGCTGCAACGCTAGAACTTTTCTTCTTCATCGGTTCTCGGTTCGCCAAACTATACGGCCGGCTATGGTCACTTTAGCTTACTGATCCGTATTCATTAAAATGGATGTACAATCCTCAGAATGTCAATGTACGATAATAAGAGTAAAGGATACGAATCTTTTAGGACTGCGATTAGCAATCTTCCTCACGAGTGGCGATTACGGAAAATCGTTCCTATATCAGGAGAGACCCGTGTACAATAATAAAATAAACAATAACAAAAATAAAATGAAATCTACGAATAGGCTCTTTTTAAGTAACGAATTTAGTGCTAAAGAAACTAATTGAATGAAATTTTACTACGAACTATTTTAGGAATAATTTAGTTTTAGTAACATTAAAACCATTCTCGTTAAAATTGAAAATAGAAATTAAAATTGTCACAATATTATAATCTTACCAGTGTTAATGTAGTCGACTTTTGCAATACTTAAATATAATAAACTGCAGAGACAGGAGAGTAATGATATAGGATGCCTATGATAATGCACTACTGGTGTGAATCGAGGATTTATATTAACAACTATCTACCTATCGTATATACAAACAAAGCAATGTAACTAATCTATTTTACAATAACTAACTTTAAGCGAAGTTTATACAACCAATCGGAAGTACTCGGAAGCGATCGACTTGCTAGCTTCGACTGAAGTCCATTTCAGGTGCGCCACCTGATAAGTCGTAAGGCAAACTTTAATCGCTGTTTGAGAAATTCTTACGTTGAAATGCCTAGGTAACTCGTATTTATAATGCATTATACTAAAGATGTACGGGAAGAAAAACTAGATTTAAACTATTGTTAATTCTCCTTGAGTTTGTTACCCTGTTCGAGATTTCGTCATAAAAGTAAAAAAATTGTCTATGAATACGTTATATAATTAATATATGGTTGAATATTATAAATGAAAGTAATTTATATAATTGTCAAACAATAAGTCAAACAATAATTGTTTTCTTTATTTCACAAAAACGCTTCCTATAGCTTACTATAGTTTCAATATTTATACTCTCTGCAATAAATTAAATAGGTGAAAATTTTACTGCCGGAATAATGGACTATGGAACTAATTGAATGCCATAGGCTGATGATGATAACGATGGTGATAAGAAATTAAATCATTAAGATAAATAAACAGCCATCACACGGCTATGATGGGTATGGTGGTAAAAGATTAAACCACATTAGTTAAAATCGCTTTATTATTATAACTCATAACAGCAAAAGAAGATATTAGAACAAAGCTTCTGGTCTAAAATAAACAACTTTAAGTAATGAAGGCAAAAATAATAAAAGGCAATAGATTAATGTTCAAAGTTACTGCGGACCACAACGGACTAATGCTGTAAACCAACAAGCATTTTCTTTGGCTTATTATATTGTTACGCGCCTAAGTCAACGACACTAACGCCCTCTAGTGTCAGAGACGAGAGTGAAGGAGGGAGCTTTCCAGAAAATGACATCACTAATCTTTCAACCGACAGCGCCATCTAGTCTCGAACCGAAGAACTAAACTTCTAGAAGTTGAAACTCGAACTCTCGGTACCTTGCGCGTATTTACTTGAATATTCTGGATATTTCGGTGCTAATTTATATTTATAGGCGCTGCAAGATGCGATCGGGGAAGTATTGAATTTGGCGAGACAAGCGAAGCTTCGGAGCGGAATAAAGTGAATCAGTGTGATTAATTATTAGTGTTTTTAACTTTAATTAGTGTAAAGTGAATTAAAGTGTTAATTAAGGTAATTCTATCGGCAATTTTTATTGTCACGAACCTCAAGCACGTAACAATATTAAAGTAAATAGTGACATAAAGTTGCAGTCTAATTGAAAAAGTGACAAAGTAAAAAGTATTGTAATGTTACTTCTCTCAATTATAAGAGGGTATGGTACAATAAATTTCCACGTAGTAGTGCCATGCCGCTGCTATAATATGACTGCAGCACAACTGGGTCAGCTCGACCGAGGTCACAGAATACCAGCGGCAAATAGCAGCTTAATGCTGCTGTGTTTCGTATAGTGAGTGTAGAAACCGGAGAACCTACTTACCGGTAAAGAAGTATTCCTTCTCTGTACCCAGGGGTGATAACGTATCTGCATTTTGATTCTTAATTGAGGACAGGTATATACAGCTATGGGCCTCAGTGACCACTTACCATGAAGTTGACTATGTGCTCGATTGCCACTTTTATCCTATAAAAAACAAATGCCCAGTAAGTACTTAAGCAGCTTTTAAACTTGCACTTTACAATTTAATTGGTGCCACCAAGGATTTAATCTGTGTCCTCGCGCATTGTAAAGTACGACTAGCGCTTAACCTCTGAGCTAGCACTAGTCAATAAGCTTTATTAAATGTGTAAATAGTAAATATTAGTAACTTATATATATATATATATATATATATATATATATATATATATATATATATATATATATATATGTGAGGGTATGTGTGTGCGCGCGTGTGTGTGTGTGTGTGTGTGTGTGTGTGTGTGTGTGTGTGTGTGTGTGTGTGTGTGTGTGTGTGTGTAATAGTTATAAAAATTATAATTTCACTATCTTAAATAAAGTCTATTAACGTAAACAGTAATATTTGGTCACAGACGAAGTGTAAGATAATTTGAATCCCAGACAAAATTTATTACATTGGCAACACCAGACAGATAAATTTTTGCAATGTTATCTTCCGTAGTAGATAATTTCCCGCCCTAACAATATTCTCCTTCGTATCCTGCGATGCGAAAACGTTTTACACTTTACGAATCACAAAAGTAAATTTTACATTCATTTCGTATTTAGTAAGGAAATTCGTATTTTGCAATTCTGATTTATCTGGTATCGAATTGTGTATATTTTCATCTATTTCTACAAATAGCATCTGTAAGTTGTGCACCATGATGACTTATAGAAGAGGCTCTGGCTACTCATTAATAGTGCAAAATTTCGCTGACTGGTGGGGGGTACAACATAACTAATCAGTTCCAAGTTGTTGGCTCTGCGCTCACAATTTTTATTTTTTTATTTTATAGAAACGTTACCTTTACACCAGGATTTTTTCCTGTATCGTGGATGCAGTTTATATACATGCATTTCAAAAGAATACACATCCAGACCAGTAACAATTATTTGTAGGTCCTACAAATGCTTCTACTAGTTCCTTGCGGGATTCGAATCCACGGCCCACAGCGCCGCAACTCATTAATAAATCACTGCGCCACGGAGCCGTCATTGTCAAACAAATCTACAAACGAAATTAGTTTCCAAGAAATACATGTCTAGCTGGTGTGTGAATTCTCAAAAAGACCTTTACTCGACAGTTGACTAAATATTTTTGATGTGATGTGAAATAAATTACCGTATATGAGTTAACGACTTGGTTATTCAATTGATATTTTTGAGACTATTATCCATTTTCACTTTTATTTTTTAATTATTGGTTATACGTAGTTGCTTTGGGCAACTTTGTGGTGCCCTTAATCTCTAGTACTATTTCAAAATGTGTACCTACTAAAAGAATCGTGATATTCAATCTATTAACAATTTAAATCAATGCAACACAAATGTGTAGACATTTAAATTAATATCAATTTTACATTATAGAGCTATGCTGCAGCTACATTGAATGAATAAGTTGGCTCGATAGGGTAAAGATCACGCTCTCACAGAATACCAGAGTAAAATAGCGGCTCGTTTCGTTTGGTGAGCGTGGAGAACCGGAAAACCGTTTTACCGCATAATTTTCTTCTATCTATCATATATCGATGTATATATATCTTCACTTACCATCTGCATTTTAATGGAATGAGCTCGTTTGTCACTTTTATCCTATAAAAAAAATTAAATTACGAGAGTAACAGATTGAATTGCACTTCGTGTAGATATAGATACACGGCTCTACTAGATCAGCCTCTACTATATCAGCCTTTGAAAGCCGGAGTTAAAGCGCCCACGAATTTAGTTTAAGTTAGGTTATCTGTTAGCTTAGCCGTCTTTGGTCTTGTCGGACTTTGATACAACCAAAGGAAAAGTTACGCTCCTGTTAGTTATAAATGTACATTACCACATCACTTTAAAGTCTAAATTTCATCTCGGAAAATTTAATGGAACATTTTTAAAATTGTACGAACATATTTGACGTATTGTGACGTACTTTATATTCCCCATATTTAATGGAACATTTTTAAAATTGTAGGTACATATTTGACGTATTGTGACGTGTTGACATTCCATATATTTACTGGTTTATTTTTTATTAGAATTTAGTTATTTTGTAGACTCAACAGAGAGAGTATCGTAATTTCTTAGAATAGCAGTATTGATGAGCGACTCTCTAGGGAACGCGATTTTTGGAAAGAGGTTCAACCATCCATTACATCTATTACATTTTTTTATAGAATAGGGGTGACAAACGAGCACACAGTCCACCTGATGGTAAGTGGATGCTGTGGCCCATAGACATCTACATTTATCCTCGATTAAGAATTAAAACGCAGATGCGTTTTCACCCCTGAGGACTTAGATGGAATACCTCGTTTCCAGTAAAAAAGGGTCTCCGGATCTCTACACTCACCATACGAAACATACCACAGCAGTATTAAGCTGCTATTTTACGCTGATATTCTGTGACATTCCGTAAAAGTCCACTGCTATATAAATGCCTCCGACATATATTGCCTCACAGTCACCAGTCATGTTATGCTAGTGATCGGACTTAGTTATTGCGTATGTTTGGGTTGTCTGTAACACGTACCTAATTATATATCTATACATCTATACATATGAATAAAATTTAAGTACCCGTCACAATATCAAAATAACTACCTTTTGTTAAGCTTAGGTTATTTGTACGATAAAAAAATGAATAACCATTTTAAAAATGTTTACCTGTCTCTCAGTCCGGGATATTTTTTGAAATGGCGGAGATGGCTGATTGTAATGAAATTCAAAGAACAGATAAGGAGTAATACCAAGAGTGAACTAGGCTATGTATTTTATTTAAAAGTTAAAGTTGAAATTCAAAGTTACAGCCTATATGATTCCCACTGCTGGGCGCAGGCCTCCTCTCACTTCTGAGAGGGTTTTAGAGCAAAGAACTGTCCACCGAGCTGCGACGCCCAAAGGCGTCGCTGCCCCAATGCGAAAGACTTGTATTGTTTTGTGATTTTAAATTAATGAAATAAAATAACATAAATAAATAGGTATTTGATAATCATCTTAAATCCAATTAAAGTCACATTAATAGATCCATCCAGACGATGGATGGGTCGCTAGTCACAAATTAAATATTTGCTAAAATTACTATCAATTGAAATCTAGTTGAATTTCTCATATCGTGTACCAAAAAAAAATGAAATTAAATAAGGAAAATGAATCATATGTTTAATATTTGCCCGACAGATCAAATATAGTCACAACTTGAAAAATATTTGGAATGCGGAATGGTACATATACAGTAAACTATACAGTAAAATATTTTTTTAAGAATCTCAACATATTCTTTTAAATATAACCAAAACAACATTGTTGTTATCAATTTCATTCACAAACAGTTAAACATTTGATTTAAGCCCATTAATAAAAGGCAAAGGTACATAGTATGTAATTTATTAAAAAGTTTGATTGCCAGTTCGACTGCTCTATGGCAAATGCTATGACTCATGCTATGATGCATGCTATGACGCAAGGAAGGAGGCATGCTATGTGGAAGGTCTATGTTGAACAGTTGACCTTTTTAGGGCTGTTATTAATGAATGAATGAAATTAATTTCATTTATAACTTAGAAACATTTGGTCACTGTTGATTTTTTTACTATCGGTGTATTTTGAAGCTGAAAATTTTATTAAATTAATTTCTGAATGCTTTTATATAAATTAGTAAGTACAAATATTAACTTTTCGACTGTTCATTCATTGATTATTGAATATGTAAATCTAAACGGAACAGACTAGAATCAGAGTATGTTGACTCAGACTCTAATTTAAATTTGTACACTTTGTCTGCTGTATAACGAAGGAGCGCTAATCTATCAACGATCTAACAGACAGACTGGATGCGTCAGGTAGGCAGTAATTATCAATCCAAGAAAATATATGAATAAATCACAATTGCGTTTGAATATCTATTTATTTCATTCTAATGGGCAGGAATGAAAGGATTAAGTATTTCCGTTTTTCCTAAAAACTTTTTAGGTTTTACAGTTTTACCGGACCCCTTTTTGCAGCACACGGAATTGTAGGCGTTTTTATATTACCTTTTTATACTTACGTAACGATGTTCACCTACAACAGTTTACAGCGCACGTAGATGAGTTATTTAACGGCCGAACAGGGGTGGCGGCCCCAGCTCTGACGGCTAACTCCTTTTTCCTATTAGAAGAATGAGTGAATTTGTTTAACATCTTTTATAGTGTAATCCTAATTAAAAATATATGAAATAGGGTAGCCAAATTACTTTGAGAAACGGAGATCTCATCATACAAAAATTGTAGCGGGCCTACTCCACATTGTAAGATTTTAACAGGATTGTAAATTTGTTAATGTAATTTTTTCTCACCTTTAATAATTGCTTCCGGAATGTAATGCAAGAGTCAGTAATCACTTATTAAAGTAACAATGTCCTTCAGACAGAATTTCGATCACGATGGTCAGTCTCAACGGGGACCTGCCATCTGTGACAATTCATAGTGCACCAGTGTATGTGAAAATACTGCTCCTTATTCCCTCTCATTTTAACTCTAGATTCAAGTTTTGAACCGGGAACCACATGACCAACAGTCTGGCTTACGAACACTAGACTGACGAGGTAGAGAGTGGATACGATATCGATGTAGGTTTTTTTTAGAATGAGGGTGACAAATGAGCACACAGTCCACCTGATGGTAAGTGAATGCTGTGGCCATAGGCATCTACATTTTTCCTAGATGAAGAATCAAAATGCAGATGCACTGCTACCTCTGATCACTAATATGTAAAGCCTCGTTTCCACTAAAAAGGGTTTCCGGATATCTACACTCATCATACGAAACACAGCAGCACTAAGCTGTCATTTTACGCTGGTATTCTGTGAGAGTGTGGTTCTGCCCCATTCGAGCCAACCTATTTCTGCTACAACCATAACATGTCTGCAGCCTGGCTCTACCACTTACACAAGGTACGATATTTATTAAATAGATTTAATTCTAAAGTCGTTCATCCATGTCGATCGATCAGCAGGGTGTTCATCATACAAGTTGTCAATCAAAGAAAAGGTGCGCCTTCATTTCACAATATTTACAAGTTGTCACTTCTAGTATTTTTATGTCATGGGTAAAGAATCCAGCGAAACGCTCAAGCAAATTTGATTTACTGATTCGATTGGCTCTTTAATTCATGTGATTGGTGAACCTTAATTGTTTGTAGCGTAAGCGGTGGCGGAATTCGTTAGTAACGTCAATTTAATTTAATTTAATTTACGAGGCTGATTTTGCAATTTCTTTAGATCCGCGTTTAAAATATCTCGCATTGCTTAAGCTGATCTTAACGTCACCTTGTTCCTAATTTTGTTATAAGCGGGTATATTCGTTAAGCTGATAACTCATACATATCGTTCAATATTTTTATAATAAAGAAGTAGCTATTAATAAAAAAATAACAGGCGACTTCAAAGAATCAGAAAGAATAAATTAAATTCACGTTCTTAAGTTGGTGCTAAAACATTATACAGCAGAATTAAAAAAAAAACTTACCAACGTTATTATTTAAAATTCAACTTTATAAGGTATAACTCCTGAAGTGTATAACTGTGTAGCAGTGGTGTAATGCTCGCCACACACGGTCAGTTTAACTGATCATTCCAACTGATCAGTTCAAACTAAAGCTGTTGATATTTTTTTAAATATTGTATTTCGATATATCGATAAATAAACTTATATATATATATAACTCTGATATTGATATATTTATAATTACCGATATATCGAAAATTCAATATTTAAAAAAAATATCAACAGTTTTAGTTTGAACTGATCAGTTGGAATGATCAGTTGAACTGACCGTGTGTGGCTTCCATAAGAATCATCCCGGGGGTGTCGTAAGAGGCGACAGAGGGAAACAAATCAAATGGGCAGCCGTGTCTTTCTAAAAACAAATAAAAATAAAAAACTGGTTGAAAATCCGCTTGCCAAGCGTGGCAACTATGGCAAATATCCCCTATGATGCATTTTATGAAGGAAGCCTATGTTCAGCAGTGGACTTAATAATGTAGAAATAATGTAACTATAACCTCCGAAATATAAAACATTTAATAAAAAGCCTTTCTGCGATTTGTATTTTATATTAGATACATTTTCTATATAGGGTTATTTTGCAATTACCTGCCAATTTGCAGAGAAGGTTCAGAATAAGTAGTATAGGAAAAAGGTAAAGAAAAATTAATTAAAAAAATCTCAAACATTCTGTCCTTTTTGTCTTTTAAATTCAAAATGCGTGATAATGCGTTATTTTAACTGATTTTACTGCGAACGCTCATATTCATAAGAATCGATCGGTAGGCAACAACGTTGTTGCCCATATCACATTCAATTTGGGATAATTTCAAATAAAAGTAGAAGATTTATTCACTCGTATTTTCAAAAACTGTTATAAAGGTTTATCATTGTTTATATATTTCAATTTAAGTTAAAAATTTGGCTTCTCTTTGAAAAATACCCTGTATAAATGTTCGGTTAGACATTACATTTAATCAAGTTATGTAAGCATATCCTTTTTATCAGCTATCACAGTCTACTGTTGGAACTGGCCCACTCATACAGAACAGAACATTTGGTGTTATCATCCACGCTTGGTGACCAGAACTACACATGCACATATTTGACTGCTCTTCACCCATATTGTTCAGCTATCTTTTATAGGATAAGGGTGACAAACGAGCACACAGTCCACCTGGACTGTGTGCTCTGCTGACACCAGGTGTGTCAAGTGGGTGTTGTGACATTTAAATTTATCCTCGATTACGATTCAAAATGCAGATGCGTTGTCACCGGTGTGGACTAGGATGGAATGCCTCGTTTCCAGTAAAAAGGGTCTCCGGTTCTCTACACTCACCATACGAAACACAGCAGCATTACGCTGCTATTTTACGCTGGTATTCTGTGGGAGCGTCGTCGTTCCCCTATTTCTCTAACACGCTATGGCTCTACCACGTAAAAAACGTTCATACTAGTTAGTTAATCCACCATCTATATAAAGCTATTGGAACATTCTAGTGTTTACCAGACAGCAGCAGTCCGAAGTCCTTACAATGGACGGGAAAATAAGAAGAAGTAGTATTGACTAAACTCGGCTCCTACGAGACAATGTATGGGGCAATGTATTTACATACGGTCCGACAATAATTACATACGGTCCGACAATAATTACATACGCCCCGATCGTACTCACATATACATCATCAACAGTACACCATTACAGCCATACTATTTCACAAGTCTACTGTTAAACATAACCCTCTCACACGTAAGCCACAAAACAAGGTCCTGAGCCACCTGCATGCATCATCTTCCTACATCTCCTAATAATTCGTAGCTCAATCTAGTGTAGAGCCACTCTACACTCCTCTTGATGGTACAAAGCTGCCACTCTAGTACCTCCTTTCGAAATCGATTTCTTTCTCTTTCTTTCTTTCTTTCTTATAGCTTCATCGACCTATATGGTTGGAACACTCCTAGTTCAGCTTATAGATTCCTGTACATGATATATAACACACTTTATTTCAAAGTGTTAGTTTAGTATTAAGATTTCTTAGAATTTATTATACTTTTGCAAACTTAGCCATAAAATGTGAAGACAAATATCGACACATTGTTTACTTTATAGTCCACAACAAATGTGTTATCTAGTAAAAGCTTATACTGCATGTAAACTCCGCAAACAATTGTGTGTTTAGCGACAGAGATTGGCTACGTATTGGAAGTGTTTTAAACTTCTGGGCACGCTTTGCATTTGCGGTATTTATTTACGTGAACGGTTTTTGAGTCAGGATAAGTTTAGTGGAAAGTTCATGAGGTTCCCTGCATGTTTTGTATTATAGTAGAATAAAGAGCAACTATTCTCACCTTGCACTGAGACTTATAGGTTTCATGTTAATGTGAGAGTTAAAGACCACGCTCTCACATAATAACAGCGTAAAATAGCAGCTTAATACTCCTGTATTTCGTATGGTGAGTGTAAAAAACTGGTGAACCTTTTTACTGGAAACGAGGCATTCCATCTTTGTACTCAGGGGTGACAACGCATTTGCGTTTTGATTCTTATTCGAGAATAAATTTAGATGTCTATGGGCCACAGCATCCACTTACCGTTAGGTGGATTCTGTGCTCGTTTGTCACCCTTATCTATAAATAAAAAAAGAAACCACTATAATTTAGTTTATAATAATGCATCCCATTTCGTTTACATAACATTTTATCCGTTCAAAGTTATTCGCAGGTATCCAACGACTGAAGTGATCTTTTCATATAAGATAGACTACGAGATCGTATAACACAATAAGGATAAAAAAATTACAGTGAAAGAATAATGAATCTTTTTGTTTATATAAGTAAGATAAATTTATTTTTGTTTATTCAACGCAATGGACGTGACAGGCGCAGGCTACGGTGAAACCGCAGCGTTGCCGCGACCGCGGCACATCTACAAGGCTCGACAGCCGTTCATGAAAAGGATATAGGGAATTTATTTCAACATGACTATCTTTACAAAATTATTTCCTGAAAGTTATTAAAATTAAACCAAAGAGCTGGCTGTCGGTAAATGTCAGACTTCCTAGATTATCTGCAGAATAACTGCTGCTTCCTTGGTTATCTGCGAAATAGCGACAGAGCATTCGTCAGTAATAGTAGGTTAAGTCGCGTACATTATAATGGTATAAAATAAGTATAATATTGAAAGAATTGAACTTTTTAATTTGAAAAATTCAAAAAGTATAAGTCAAAAGTAATTTTGTCAAACATTCGTGGTAGAAATCACTTTTAACCACTTCAAAATAAAAAATAAATAATAAAAAAAATCCGACGGTAAAAGACAACAGTCATTCGTAAAATATAGTAGTTACAGTTTTATATTTGTAATACAATCAGCTCTCTGACTTTTGCGATTTAACGGTGTAGCATTTTTTATATCATCCGTTGATATGCAGAATAACTAGGTAAAGTGCAGAAATTTCATACTTAGTAATATTTCGCACATTAACGGATCGCACCCGATAATCTGCATACTATCTAGCTAATGCGCACATTAACGCATTCCGCATTCTAACGGTAACATGTTATATATTAACACTTTTCCTGTCCGATTTTCAGACACAATAATATTGTGACGATATATATAGACGATATAAATATTATATAGTACACGGAACAGCGAATGTGTTAAATTCTGGATCGATAAAAAATTCTTCAGATGACTTTCAACTGCTTTAGCTCGTTTAAAGGATTACATTTCTTCTTCTCTTTTTTTCTCCACTCCTGTCAAGTACTGTAGTGGACACAGGCCTATTCAAGAAGTTGGAAACTGACATGAATCTCGTGAATGTGCCTTTATGGCTGCGCCAGGTCTTCAATACTGTCACTGCACTCATAGACATACGAACCAAACAAATTTTACCCACGTTTTGCCTTTCATTATAATACTAATTACATTATCAGTAACTCTTAGTCGTCCAAAAGAAAAAATATTATGGGCATTTGCACTGTTAAATATATTGAAAAATTCGAAACAAAAAAGGCAGTATGATTAGCCAGCAGATATTTAAAGTTATACGTTGAATAAGAAAAATCAAAGTAAGTAATTACAAATTGGATGACGTAATGCAAAAGGGTTTAACTCACAAAAACCGAATTTTAAGGTATTTGAGGTTAAATGTGAATTTCTTCCTTCGATTCGATAATTGCTACCGACTGCGTATTTATACACCACTGGAATAGTTTTTTGTTATATTAAAGTATAGCCGCTAAGAATTTTTTTAGCATAGTATATAACTCATTTTGATTCGAGAGTTGCCTGGATCCTTCTTGCCTGTTTAATTTACTACTACAATTTTGTGTCCATCTTACTGATTTTTTTCAAAGTGACTATATGGTAGCTTTGATTTTTAGCGGAAGAGCTTACCTAAATCGCTTATAAACAGCAATACTGCAGCAGCATCATGCTGAGTCGGTGGCCATTTGGTTAATGTAATTCGAAATTTATATAATTAACACGATGAGGGTTGCATATGACGTATTTTTTATTTATTGGCGATATGGCAGTATTTTCATCACCTTAAATGTATAAAAATAATTAAATTACTATTTATTACCGATTTAAAAAACGATGAGGTATTTAATTCAACTGTACGTTTTTATGTATGAACCGATTTTGATAATCTTTTTTTATTTGACAGCTGGTGCTTCTCACGTGGTCCCATATAAAAGTTATTAACATCGGACCAGTAATTTTTGTTTAGTTATCTTTAATAATGCGTATTTAAATGACTTCGAACACATTATTTTTAATATTTAATTGATCATATTTATTTTAATTATATTTATAACTTATTTCCTTTATTGCATCGATTTGAATGATAAGAGAGTCGGTATAAGATTGTTTGGTGTTATATCTTGGTGTGACAATGCCTTGGTAGCTTTCTTTGTTTAAATTTGATGGTAAGGCGCCTTTGGGCTTACCATAAGATAGGATGTTTGATAGTTTGTCGCAAATATAATGAGGAATCAGTCCGATGGTGAAATAATAACCTAAAAACGCCAGTTAGGGACAGAGGCAGTATTCAATCGATTCTGATTCCCAATTTATTTAGCAAATGCGTTGGAAAATTTGTGGCTACAGATTTTTGGGTTTCAGAAGAAATTCTTTTGGTTGGTTACAAATGTTGGTTACAAAAAGAAAATGGTGTTCAAGTAATGCTGAAATATTACGCTACAGTAACTGGAAGGATTAAAAACAATGTAAAAGGAAAATATGCGAGAAAATTTGAGCAAATTAAGAACGCAAGTACTGCTTTGCCACGACAACGCCTTAGTGCACCACGCGCATGTTGCGACAGCTGCTGTACTAAGAATGGACTGAACACTTACAATATTTGAGTTTACTCTATCAGCCTCTAGGGATTATTATTTACTTTATAAATATATCTTTGTTGCAGAAACTGCGATTGACGATAAGAAATATCAAAGACAATGTACAAAGAAGTTCATTGGCCGACATGAAAAAATGTATGAGAATCCAAGGAAATTATATTGAAAAGAAAAATATGTTTAATAACTACTTACCCCCCGTCGCCGCTACGTCAGAGTTTTGACTGACTGACTCATCTCGAGATCTTTAAAACATATATCTAATTGAATTTCAATTAAATTTTACGATAGTCATAGTATAGTGTTACGATAGTTCTGCAACAAAATATTATCGTGCGAAGTGAAAGAGAAGTGAAAGTGTGTACCTAGGCTGCTCCAAACGTATCGGGAATGGAATATTTCCACTGTTCCTGTCATATTAAAATCTTTTTAATTGATAACTCCATGATTAAAACTACTTTTACGGATTTTATCGCGTTTATTTTTACTTTTTATTTACTTTTATTTTTAATTCCCGACGTTTCGGGCGCTTTCCAGCACCCATGGTCACGGGGGACTGAGATGACTGACGTCCCGATGTCATTGTTAAACCCGAAGTACCTCCAGCTTTTTTAATTATTTTTTATGGTCCGATCTATGCAAAATGAACTGACTATGTCCTAAGGTCTTGCAGTGGTATGCTTGGGTTTAGTTTTAATTTTATTGATTATAGGATCCCAAGCAGATGGTAGTACAATTTATCGCTGGTTTGCTGAATTTCAACGTGGACGTGTCAAGCTCAGTGATGATCCCCGTCAAGGTCGTCCAAAAACTGCAGTCACCCAAGAAAACTTTGATGCTGTGTTAAGCTGATTGAGGAAGATCGACATGTGACATACCTTGAAATTTAAGCAACTTTAGACATTGGCATGAGTCAAATACAAATATTCTTGCATGAACAATTAGGTGTAAAAAAGTTGTGTTCCCGATGGATACCGCATTCGCTCTGTGAAGAGCAAAAAGCGGCTCGCGTTACTTGGTGCGTCATAACTCTCGAAAGATTCCACGCAGGATCCTCAAATGCTGTATATAACATCGTATCATGTGACGAATCTTGGATATATACGTACGAACCCGAAACAAAAAACCAGTCACGAGTTTGGGTGTTCGAAAATGAGTTAAAGCCAACAAAAATTGTTCGTTCACGGAGTGTTGCAAAAAAAATGGTGGCCACGTTTGTCTCCAAAACCGGCCGTGCTACGACTATTCCTCTCGAGGGACAAAGAACGGTTAATGCAGAGTGGTATGCTAGCATTTGTTTGCGACAGGTCGTTTCTGAACTCCGTAAAGAGAACTGCAACCGCCGCATCATCCTCAATCATGACAATGCGAGTTCTCACACCGCACACAGAACAAAAGCGTTTTTAGAGGAAGAAAACATAGAATTATTAAACCATCCGCCGTACAGCCCCGACCTAAGCCCTAATGATTTCTATACTTTCCCTAAAATAAACGGCCATTTTGGAGACCCCAACTTCCGAATGGAATGGTTGCTTCAATGATTGGTTCCTACGTATGGAAAAATGTGTCAAATTTCGCGGAGAATACTTTGAAAAGCAATAAATACATTTTTAAATAGTAATGTTGTGTCACTTCCTTGATTCCCGAAATTTTCAGTGCCGCCCTCGAATACCAAGCGAAGCGAGCGTTTTTCAACCAGTAGAATTAATAAATGTTGCGTCTTATTTGCGCGGCTATTATAACGCCATATAGACAATATTATGATATCACCATAAGAAAACCATAAGAAAAACCAATGGCAAATATGAACTGCCAAAATGTTGCGCCTAAAAATAATAATACACAATTTATTTTATGATACCTTAATACAAGTAAAAATCATATACTAGAAATGGCATATTATACTTGTACCACAGTTATCTCAGTAAATGTATATGATTATCATCATATAGTTAGATCATTATAGATAATTTGCTTTTTAATAATTTTACTTTGCACAAATCAAAAGCATACAATATTTTAAGTCTAATATTTTCGTGATATTTAATATCGTTAAGAAGAAAATTCCGAATCACAATATTAACAGCATCAATTCACAAAATGAACAAGTCCTTAATTTTTTTTATTAAATACTAATAGCGTTAAAAGTAATTGGATTCTAGTCGCGTCGAGTCGCAGTGTAGTGGTGACGTAAGAGAATCCGCTACCGCTACCATCCCGGGGGTGTAAGCAACAGATGGAAGTGAACCAGGATATAGAAAGCACCATCTTCCTGATAACAACTCAAAATAACAAAAAATTCGGCTGGCAACCCGCTTGCCAATAGTGGCAATCTTTTGATGAGGCCTACAATGAGCTATAGACTTTTATAGGCTCTATTTAATGTAATGGACGGATGAACCACTTCGTTCCCTGTAGATAGGAATCGCGTCCCCAGGGAGTCGCTCATCAATAATGATATTATTCTAATAGACTTTTTCAGTTGAGTCCACAAAATAACTAAACTCTAGCGTCTATTAATAATGTTTTCCCCCCCTTCCCCGGCGATACGTGAGATATAGCTTGACCCATCACGCTCCCCCTCAATTCACACGTGTGGTTTTATCAAAATGCGTTAATATTCGTTAATGTGTCCTTGATTGCGTTGGATTTATTTAAATGAAAAACATAATTTGCTTAATTATGTTCGTATAATTTGTGGAGTTCGCATAACCGCGATAAATATTACTATGTGGGATTTACCCAATTGAGTTTAATTAAGTATTAAACTCAATTTTTTCGAAATTTTACATTGTTTCTTGCGGACAAACGTGATATTTGCCTAGAGCCTCTCTCTTCCCCACGGTGAGATTGGGTGAGATTCGACTCGACCCCCTCCCTAAATACCTGACGTAAATGATGAACACCTATAATTATTCCAAGTAATAAAAATCTGTTTCTGCCAACCTGCCTGCCAAGCGTGCGAACTATAGTAAATCCCCCTATTTTCCCCCAGATACTGGAATTTTGATAGGCTGTGATGATGATAACGATTAATACAGCATCAATAGACAAAACTATAGTATTAAAAGTAATTGGATTCTATAGACTGTTCTACAGTGCATAACAAATATTTTATCTGGTAAAAGCTTAGACCACATGTAAAGTAAGCAAACAGTGTTTGTTTACCGACAGAGATTGGCTGCATGTGAGAATATTTTAAACTCTAGACGCTCGGGTCGCGGTTAGATTTCTTTTGTGAATTTGTTTTAAATTTATTGAATACTAGCGCAGTCTTATTTTCAACACACATTTTTATAATTAATATCATGGTTATCCGTGTAGTAGTGGCATAAGAAATACACAGTTGATACTGTAGAGTTAACATATTGTAATTACGGTAGAGAATTCTTTTCAGTGATGGATTTAACGGATGATGAAATCTTAACATTGACGATGTCATGTTACTAGGGCAATTTTTTTAAATTAAATAATCCATTTGTAGCACTGCCTACCTAATAAATAAAAAAACATACAGACATAATCACCTTCTAATTTCTTATTGAATTGTTCCTGAGAAAAAAAATTAAAAGCAGTCTAGTTTTTGGAGGAGAAAACAGGACAAAACGGACTGATGTTTTCGTTAATTTTTAATAGATATAATTAGTCTGAGCTACAGGTGGCTCTCTCAGTTGTCTAACTCGATCGTTGGGCAATTACGCACTAGATCGTTAAAAATCTGTCATTCAAATTTCTTGCAGCCAGGATATCCTTAAAAAATTACTTGTCAAATTTGCCGCATTCTCGAAAAGGCCAACAGAGGGTTCGAATAGCTGTTCAGAATTTACAAAAACCTATGCTTATTTAATTTAAAGTGACAAAAATAGTCATTTACAAAATTTTATTACCACAGAGCAGCAGCAAGGATAATGTCAATATGCAAAGGATCAATTGTTGTTTTTTTTTTCATCATACATCCCATCAATTAATTATTGGAATTCGAAAAAAGGTACGTTTATAGAAATTCCTTTAAAATGTTGCATTTTCAATATTAAAGATTACCAATGAAGTAAGATTTCTTTGACTTCAAAGAGCTTTGAAAATATCTATTCATAACTAGGAAAATCTTTAACTTAACTTTTCTCTAGATGTTATCAGAGTCTGACAAGACCATAGATAGCTAGACTAACAGTTCACCTAAATTGAAGTTAATTTAGTAGGGCGCTTAAAATCAACAATTTTCAAAGTCTGATATAGTAAATGCGGTATTCGTACATGATACGTCTTGAAAACACCTTTACCTAGGCTACTTCTTAGAACGTTTTTTAAAAATAAAAATATGTCAACTTCAAATTGTACACGAAATATGCACCTTTCCTTAAAATAAAATATTATTCTTTTTACTAAACTTAAAAAGTAAGGAGGAACTAAATTGGGGTGTATTTTTAAAGCATTGGGTGACAAATGAGCGCACAGTCCATCTGATGGTGAGTGGATGCTGTGGCCCATAGACATCCACATTTTTATCCTCAATTAAAAATCAAATGCAAATGCGTTATCACCCCTAAGGACTAAGATGGAATGCCTCGATTCCAGTAAAAAGGGTTTACTCCGGTACACAACAAGGGGTGGTCGTATATACCTTTGGTGGAAAAATTTCACCCTTAAGAGAAGAAAAAGGGTTGTTAATAATAGATTTTAAAGCAATAATAATAATGTCCTATAGCTGATTTTCGGTCACGGCGGCCAATTTTAACGAAGACTATAGTGTAAATTGTAGTGCACAAGTGTGTACACAAACACAGGTGTACTCTATACTCCTACACTGGAAATCAAGGGTAACCGGAGGGAGATCAGACGTAGGACTAACGATTTTACGTGCTTTTGGAGACACGGGGTGGAAAACCGCTTACTTCATGACTCCGAGCTGCTAATATCAATTTCTTTGGCAGAAAAATCGAATTTCTGATTACGTAATATTTGGAAGATATTCAAGCATTTGGTCTTCTATAGTCCACTCAAATAATTGACTCTAAGTTAGATTTTTATTATAAATTACAAAATATAAGCCGACTTTCAAGAAATAGGGTACAGAAGTATTAAAAGCCTTACTTCTGAAGCTATTATGCGAAAATTATATATTCTATTTTCTTAAAAGTTTTAGCGTGACTAATACACACAGTATTAAAGATTATTTAAATCAAGGTCCGATAGCAAAGAATACGAACTCTCCGATTCTTATGAGAAGAAACTTTTAGTTGAACCTAATAATAACCTCAAACTCAAGCGTATTTCGTTATCGCAAGAAGGAGCGCGTTCACCTTCGCTCATAATTTCCGGGATCTGTCTTTGGATTAAACCAAACGGCTATAATTGTTATGAATTGAAAATTTTCTAAGCCTTTTGGTGGTTTATACTGCTAAAACAGGAGCAGGAGGTGTCCTTGCAAGGGTGTGGCGTTACCTCACGCTGGGTAGCTACTTACCCAATATAAAGAAACACGGTCACGCATGAAGCAGTGTTATCACATATGGGCTTATGCTGCTAAATGCCATCTAACAGCGTTGGCCTCAATGTGCTATGATGTTTATTGGCTACCTTAATTTGCTTAAAACAAATCCTGTAAACCTTGAGCTTTGACGAAAAAAAGGCAACCTCTCTGTATTCAATAGAATATATTTTAGGGAATGTGAGCAGGATTTTTTGATATTCTACTCATTTGGACCACACGGTTTGCTTCACATTTCGTAATGTGTACGACAATGGATTGGAATAATTTCCCGGTGTCTGTCTTCCCGTCCGATTAAAATTTGATTGTGTACGAGGCTGGAGTGAAAGGACTTATGTTACACTGAAACAGTGCGATTTACTATTTAGGACTTAATCACCACTTTTTTACTTATTATAACCCAGTGCTTGACTGCAAGTATCTGGTGATAAGTGACATTCTATATGAGATATAGGATACATTCCAGAGTCCGTAGAAACAATATGATTTAATTCATCCCTTTCGGAGTGATGGTGGTGAATCCAATTAGATGGTTGGCTTTCTGAACCTTTGTTGTCGATTAAATTTCGTTTTAGGTGTGTTTGTTCTTTAAAACATTTCAATTTTCTTTCTTATATTATATCTATTCAATTTGGGTAACTTCAAGGCTAGTAAACTGAATTGAAATGAAACTGCATAATCGTCTTGGTTCACTTGCGATTCCGTCCAGCCGACCCATTAATGCTTCGGCGACAATATAGCTGCAGCACGGCGTTACTACGTTTGTCTTATTTGTTATTACATAATTAATTAAATAACAATGCATATGCCTCATTCGCCGGCTTCCTTCACAATTATAGACTGAGAAAAATTCATAAAAATAGTTTCATCCAACAACGTTATGATTTAATATAATATAATTTAATATATTATAATAATAAATTTTATATTTATAGAAACCAACCAGATGAGAAAACCATAAAGATATCCCAAAAATAATAATAATAATAGTCTTTTTTTGCATAAAACTTGGTAATTATACAGATGTTTCAGAGTTTTATTATGCCCACATGTTTTGCAATTTTAAATGCAAATTACTGAAATCAATAAAAGGAATCATGTCACAAAAGAATTGCTACTAGATGAAGGCTGAGTTTTTATCTGAGTAATTACATCCTTGGTGAAGACCTATTTTCAGCAGTGCACTTGTAAAGGATAGTTATAATAAAGATTATCAATAATGTTGTAATTGATTGAGACTAATGAAGTTGATCATATTTAACTCATTTGTATGGTCAGCTTTATATTGCAGAATATTCTTACGAAATGCCCGCAACTTTAGTTTCATACGAAAATTTTACGTTTACTTAAAGAAGTGTAACTTCTAAAAGTTTTTCGCTCTAACACTACCCTTTAAACATCTTCATTTTAATTTATAATATGTGGCTATACAAAATCTGGGAACTTTGCCAAATAGTTTTTCAATGTTTCGCTACGAATACCGTCTATATAAAAAAATATTTCCAGTAGACTTGTGCGCAGTGCACTACAAATATTTTGCCTAGTAAAAGCTTAGGCTACATGAGACTATACACATAGTGTGTGTTTGCTGACGGAGATTGGCTACAAGTTGAAAGTATTTTTAACTTGCTATAAATGATTAATGATTAAAACTACTTTTAGGGATTTTATCGCGTTTATTTTTACTTTTTTATTTACTTTTATTTTTAATTCCCTACGTTTCGGTTACTTTCCATCACCCATGGTCACGGGGGACTGAGATGACTGACGTCCCGATGTCATTGTTAAACCCGGAGTACCTTCAGCTTTTTAATTATTGTTTATGGTCCGATCTATGCAAAATGAACTGACTATGTCCTGAGGTCTTGCAGTGGTATGCTTGGGTTAAGTTTTAATTTTATATGATCATATCCTAGACGGACCCAACCATTACATCAGATTTGATAGACCACAAATCCTCGCGAAAGAACACCGATTCCTACCAAGGATGATACGTGAGGCTATTGAAATTAAAAAACATCCTAATTTCAATAGAGAAGGAGGCTGGGTACTACCACCTGCTTGGGATCCTATAATCAATAAAATTAAAACTAAACCCAAGCATACCACTGCAAGACCTCAGGACATAGTCAGTTCATTTTGCATAGATCGGACCATAAACAATAATTAAAAAGCTGAAGGTACTCCGGGTTTAACAATGACATCGGGACGTCAGTCATCTCAGTCCCCCGTGACCATGGGTGCTGGAAAGTACCCGAAACGTCGGGAATTAAAAATAAAAGTAAATAAAAAGTAAAAATAAACGCGATAAAATCCGTAAAAGTAGTTTTAATCATGTATAGTGTTCGCGTAAATATAAGAAATCATTGCTATAAATGTACTATGATAATGTTTAAAAACTTAAAAATTCATCAGTACGTCCCTAAAATTTGGCAAATATTAGTTAACCTGAAATCACCACTTTAAATTCTTAGTTGTGGTTCATTTTATAAATATTTACAAAAATATTGTTAAAAAGTATTTGAACTAATTTTTATTTTATTTTTAATCTTATATAATCTTTGTACTGTCAGGCGTAAATTCTTTGTATATAAATTATTTATATAAATACTTTTGATAATTTTTTTTATTAAGTGGGATATACTTCAGGAGTATACGGTGAAAGTAATGGGGCCCATTCATCCGAATCGTATATTGCATGAAGATATATTATAATATTAGAAAGAATTGCTTAGTATACAATATTTGAACGAAAGGTTTTTACTAGCGTATTATTAAATGATATAACGATAAAAATGCAGTTAATCCACAATTTAAATAAACCAGATAAGCCTGAATTATAAAGCAGCCTCGTACCGGTAGGCGAAGTGTACGGCGACCCCCCACTAGATGGAGTGACGACCTGGTAAGACTTGTAGGAAGTCAAGGTGAAGGATGCAGGTGGCTCAGGACCGTGCTTTGTAGCGGCACACCTTGGGGGAGGCCTATGTTCAGCAGTGGACTTATGAAGGGCTGTAATGATGATGATGATGATGATGATGAAACATGTTATAATAGGACAGTAGTAACTTAGACCAGCGAGAGGTATAACCTATACTTTTTATAGAATAAGGGTAACTAACGAGCACACAGTCCACTTGATGGATATATATATATATATATATATATATATATATATATATATATATATATATATAAACGTTAGGTTAAAAGTTTTGTAAATTATTTTGTTAGAACTAATAGGCAGTACTTACAATTACGATATTATCATTGCGTATCACACGCTGTGAAATTTCACAGTTAATTAATAACGTTCCGTATTACAACTTAATTAAAACGAAACAAATGGACGCACCATTTGTAGGAGATGTAGATCGGGCGGCTGATAAACGGGATTAAAATATTTGTTTGATTTATTTTATAATTCGTTGCAAAGCCCATCTTAATTAATTTGTTTATCCCAGCAATAAAAATTTAATCAAAATACATTAACTCTCTTGAATTAACGATCACAAAAGAGTTGTAATATGCTGCTTTTTTATGAATATATCACGCTCATAATGATTTATTTCGTTTAAGGGGTGACAGCGAGTTGTTATTAGAAAACTAAGTAACTAACTAAATCTAAGTTGTTATAAAAAAGGTAAACTGCAGTTGCCGACCCGCCTGCCAAGTGCGACAACTATGGCAAATGTCCCTTATGAGGCAATCTATGGGGACTTTAGTAGGCTGTAACGGTAACGGTTATTACATTCTGCATTTTTTTAACTATTTCATGCTCATTCAGATATATTCCATATAAGGGATAACATGTCCCTTAAGGGTTAATTTACTAAAAATTTTTTATAATCATTTTGCTCTTTTCTTAGGGTTAGTTCACACCGAGATGCGACGATGCTTGAAGAGGTCTGTGGTTCCGTACCGCACAGCGCTGGTGGCGCACCCCACTTGCACGCTGCGCCTACCGATGAAGTATCGCTGCGTAATGCCAGCGCAGCGCAGCGCGACGCCGCGGGGTATTTTAAAATTACCTCAATAAAATGTGTATCTTTTTTATGTAAATAAAGTTATATTTTTTATTTCTTTTTATCATAAAAAGGACGCGATGCTCGCGTCGCGTCATGTCTCGATGTGAGCTGACCTTTTAGGTATTAATATTACTTTTGTAGTTATCAATAAATGTATAAATGCATCACATTCGTGAAATTTATTTTTATTATGTATGAAATCTTTTTAAGATTTTTTTAGAATAAGTGTGACAAACCTGAACAAAGTATAGTTGATGGTAAGTAGAGGCTGTGGCCCATATTACATAAAATGCAGATGCGATGAACCCCGAGAACTAAGATGAAATGCCTCGTTCGCAGCAAAAAGGGTCTTCGGATCACTCACTCACAATATGAAACACAGCATAACGCTGTTATTTTAGACTGGTAGACTGGACGGTGGAATGTGTTTCTTTCCCGTTCAAGCCGACTCATTCGTGCTACATCCATAATATAGCCGCAGCATGGCTCTATGAAAATTTAAATGTCTATAATTTTTCAAAAATATCGCCAGTATTACATTAAGTTACAAACAAAACATATTTCAGACTAAAAGCTACACATACTAGCGAATGTAAAATGGTGCTTTAATATTTGGTATTGTTCTCAAAATTAAGCTTTTTGGTTACTCGTAATGAGTTTGTCTAGATGTGCATCGCTGTATTTTATTGTTGTTTGTAAAATATTCCACTCCCCTAAAATAATTAAGATATAAAAATAATTTACTCTGAGATCAGTATACCCCGGCTTTTGATTAACTACGTTATGAGTTACCGTTACCGTTTCGCGAAAGCCACGGGACAATATGGGATAGTGAATTTTCTTATATTTTGATTTCACGATAAGGAACGTTCATTATATATATATATATATATATATTTATATATATATATATATATATATATATATATAGGTTTATTGAAGTCTAAGCAAGGTTATACTGTATTAAATGGTTACAAGGTTTACCTTGTGTCCCCAGTCCACCCTTATATATCTGGAGGCTACGATGTAGAACGGTCCGCGACGCACGCGTTACGCGTTCGAGCGTGCCGCCGGTCAGATGTACCCGATTGTAAAGTGTAGACTCTATACGGCCTTTTTCATTTCCTCGTTTATAGAATTATTTTTAGATAAATATTACATATTATTATAATGTTATTTCAGGCAAAATAATATGCACTACTGATGCTTATTTGGTTCCAGGCAAAATCCCAGGTCGAGCCAAAATCGGTTATTTTTTCTGTCAAGAAATTCTCGGAAGCACTCCTGAGTTGATAATTTGGCGGTGTTTCACCCATGTGCCCTGTGTCAGGCCTGACCCTGTAAACTCGTTAGGTCCTTCACCTGATATTTTTCCAGTGCTATCGGATTGCCGGCCCATTAGATTATGAGAGTGAGGAAATAGTGCGCTTGCGCTTGCGAATACACTCGGGCACTATGACCCCGTCCTGCGCAGATGGCTAGTCTCCGTTACACTGGCCGCCGTGACCGAATTTCGATCTGCACGAGATTATTATTATTTTAAGAAAGGTGACCTTGATAAAAAAATTAAAATTACTATAAAGATTACTTTAAATTATGCGAATACTGTGCATGTAATAGAACTAATTTTATGGTATTAACGCGTTTAATTTTAACCTGAAAATCAAGTAAAACACCCGATGTTTCGGTTGCTTTGCAGCATCCATGGGTTTTTGTTTGACATTTTGTTTGCCATAGTTAATAAAGGCGCTACGAATACAAATCTACGCAAGAGGAGCTTAGAGTATCTTAAACTACTGCAATAGTATACTTGGGTTTCGATTTATTTTTATTAATTATATGATCCCCTTTTTTTAAATTTTAATCGTTTCCAAATCATTCTTGATATCTACTATTGGTAGTAATCGATATGCTTTTGGGAGAACTTGTGGCCTATCAAATCTGATGTAAGTTTTGGAACAATTCTGAACATGTTGGCATATTACAAACTTTCCCAAGCGTCGGCTTATCTACATAGAATTAACATATAGTATTATAAAGTCTTGGAATTAATGCTTGAACTTGAATTAAATTTTATAGGATCATGAACCTCTAAATGTTTTTTGAAGTATTTTTTTCATTGTCGTTTCTTTAACCTGACTATCCGTTTAGAACGATATTGAACTTCAGAGAGGACAGTTTATAAACTGCAAAATTTTCGAATAATCGTTGTTTCACTATAGCTATGTTGCTTTATACTAGTTTTATTCACATTTAAAAAAATAATTTTAATAAGGCAGAAATAAAGTCTGTAGGATATTTTGTTACCTTTGAAGATTAAAATCAAATGTCTCGCATTCCAAAATTTTTTTGAATCTACGTACTTTTGAGATAAACATATATAACACAGTAAAAATGCATTGTGTGGGTCAATACACCACAGAGACGCTACGCTACTCGACCATGCTTGAAGAGGCCAGTGGTTTCGCACTGCGAAACACATCGCGAGTTCGCGCACTGTCACGCGCCTCCGCTGCGTGTTGGGGCGTCATGCTGCGTCATGCGGTTGACCAGCGTCATGATACGCCGCGCTACGCCCCGAGGCATCTAGATGCGAAACACAACGTATTACGACGCAGAGGGACCGCGTGACGTAATATACCCAGACATATGACGGAAAGCAGCATCAATGGTGCGAGAGTTCTTGTAATGCGATCCACAAAGCGTGACGATTAAGGCAAATTTTCTCTACAACTTGTTTTCTGCCTAGAAGTCCATCTGGCTTACACTACTGTGCTCCGGTCTAAAGTGTATCGAAAGCCAGTATAGTTACACTTCTTAGTTCTCAGGGGTTACAATGCATGTAGTCTTGTTCGTTTATAGTTGGATGCATGTGTTCATGGACTGCAATAGTTACCATACCATCAGGTGGACTGTTAGTTCGATTGTCACATCCTTTTTAAAAAAAAATCAAATTTGGAATTTTGCGGGCTAATGAAGAAGAAAAATAAAATTAACTTCGGCTGACTTCGAACGCAACGCCAACAACCAGGTAAATACTATGGTGACTGGCCACAAAATCGTCACGTATAAAAATAAATTAGTTTTTTATATCTACAAAAATTTAATGGTCATCAAAAATAACTAATATTGTTTGTGATTAATTTTTTCATTAGTATTGTTAATAACAATTAGCATGTAGAATCACGCTACAACTATATTAAAGTTGTAGCACGAATGGGTCGGCTCGACCGGTGCGGGACCACGCTTTCACGGAATACCATTGTTTCGGATGGTGAGTGTAAAAAACCGGAAACCTTATTACTGGAATCGAGGCATTCAATTTTAGTCCTCAGGGACAACAACGCATTTGCATTTTGTTCCTTAATTGAGGATAAATGTGGATGTCTATGGGCCACAGCATCTACTTCTCATCAGATGGACTGAGTGCTCGTTTGTCACCCAATGCTATAAAAAATTGTAATTTTAAAATCCGCTACCTGGAGTTTTGGAACGTGTTTTACAGTTAAAACGATTACAGAAAACCATAATTAATTAAGTTTAACAATAAATTAATAATGCCCAAATGTTATCTATGTGAATAAGAAAGAACCCATCAGCCACAGATAAGCTAGCACGCATGACTGACCACTTCGTTATGTTAATACGATTCTATCTGCACTCGCATCTCCCCTAGGTTCAATAAAATCCTGTCGCTTAGCATGATTCATTGCTGCCCCGTGCCCGTGCAGCTCGGGGAAACAATGGAGATGTAATTTTGAAACAAATTTAAATAAGCGCTCAGTATAACGTCTCAAAGTTTTAGTTCTTAATCTGTTAAATATTACACATTTTCACTGGTGACTTCAATAAAAACTCCCATGTTGCATTTTATTTTATTTTTTATTTATGTAAAATAAAATAATTATCATTTCTGTTTTAATAGTGCGATAAAAATAACACGTACACATAAGCGTATAATCAGTTTCGTCACAGAACAAAAAAATTGAATTATGTATAGTGCCACAAACTTCACTCTTCAGTTGACAGAGTCGCTACTAAAGAAATTTACCGAGGAATTAGTGGATTACAAATGTTTATTTTCACTTTTCACAATGAAATCAAACAAAACACACTTTTCATAATGAAGTAAAACAAACCACTCTCCACACAACATAGAGTGCATAATAGCTTACAGCAATATATCATTTATAAAATGGCGGCCCTAGTTCCAATTTTGTTCACCTGAACAGATAAGTTGGTGGCATTGTATATTACTTTTATATTGATAATACAACCCCTTGCATGTCGTAAGAGTGATTATAATTCAAAACTACGAAGCGTGGCAACTTTAGTAAATATCCTTCTATGAGACAAATATGGGGTGATTTTACCAATTGCATTCTGAAGGTAGGCCTTCAGAATGCAATTGATAACTTTTAATAATATTAGTATTGTGATAATAAGGTTATATGGATGATCCTTGATAATCTTCAATTGATAACGGTATCAAATTTAAGAGTAGACAAGCTAAATTGGAACTAAATTTTGTATGACTGTTATAATAATAATAATTAAAAGTCAATCGGCAGGCACAATCGCAAAAAAGCTTTGTAGACAACATAGCAGCTTTCATTCCTCGAACTCTAATCTAGTCTATATACCGTTGTGAAATAAGTATCTTCTATAGTATCGAACATTTTCCGTAACGGCGCTGATTGTCGGGCGATTCGGAAATCACATAGCTTGTCGCAACTTTGTTGCAAGTTAAGTTTTAAATTTGCTTATATAATGAGGGCGTATGTTTACATATACATTTTACAAACTATGGATTCCGGAATTTATGAAACTTTTCTTTTAGCTTTTAGGTCCTTTTTGTGCTGCAAAAGTATAACTTTGAGTCGTATAGAATGTGTGTATGCATGCAGAATCTACTATTAAAAATGAACTGTACAACATCATCTTCATCATTACAGCCTATCAAAAATTAACTGTACAACATCATCTTCATAATTACAGCCTATCAAAAATGAACTGTACAATATTATCTTCATCATTACAGCCTATCAAAAATGAACTGTACAACATCATCTTCATCATTACAGCCTATCAAAAGTTATCTGGTGAACATAGGCTTCTCCATAAATTTTATTATAGAGGAGACATAGACACCAAGGTTGGCAAACGAGTTGGCAACTGCAGTCTTTCTATTGTATCCGTCTGTCCCCTCTTAAGATACACACAGGATGATATGAGGTAGTTGATTCTCTTACACCGACACAACTTTTAATATTGTATCTGTTTATTAAAAAAATATATGGACCTGTATACAACAAATAGCAAACCCTACTTCAATACCATTTCGAAGTTACAAACAAGAAACGATTCATGCAATTCGATCGCCAAGTAAAGTCTCAAATGGACGCGTTTGGCAAATATACTTAGAGCAAATGCTCGTGTTAGAGCAAACACGAGAATAGACAAGAGTCGTATCATCGTTCGGGATGATTTACCTAAGACAACAGCCTCGTGTTTGGCGCGTCTCCATTGTTGAGTAATGACTGCGATCAAATTATTTTAAGTTTTTATACGTTACAATGGAAAATCCATTGTCATAAAACTGCGCTATTCAATATAAAGTGTTGTGATAGCCGAAAAACTAATCGTTTGTTGTAAAATTCATACTACGCTACCCACTGGGTTCGATCCCCGCCGACGTTAATGGAGTTGTTCCTTTTAATTTCGGGCACTGTTTTATTAGATGCTTGGCGGTGGAGGAATAAGTCGTGAAAAACCCTGCATGCTTTGGGAAGCATTTTTTGTAGATATATGCAGTTCATTTCGTAGATATCTATCATGTAGTGGCGGTGTACGAATATCCACTACCCCATATTGTCTCCTGTATAAGAGGCGACAGCGGGAAACAAACCGGAATATGGGCAGCAGTATCTTCCTAAACTTTTGTAGAATAAATGTGAAAAACGAGCGCACAATTCACCCGATGGTAAGTGTGTCTTTGTTGCCCATATACATCTTTATCTATTCTCGATTAAGAGTCACAATTCAGATGCGTTGTTACCCCTGAAGAGTAAGATAGTATGCAACGTTACCAGTAAAAAGATCTCCGGTTCTTTATACTCACCATAGGAAACACAGCAGTATTAAGCTGTTATTTTACGCTGGTTTTATTATTTGAGAGCGTGATTCTAACTTGGTCGAGCCGAGCCATTCGTGCTAAAATTATAATTTAGCTACAGCATGGCTCTACTACGTATAAAAGAGTAATTACAACTAAAAAATAAAATAAAAAACTGCTGCCAACTCGCCTGTCTAGCATGGCAACTATGGTGAATATCCCCTCTATGCGAGTATTCATGTGGGAGGTCTATATTTAGCATTGCAGTCTATTGTAATAGGCTATAATCCTGTACTTATGTAATACATGAGTGAACGCTTAACACGGCGCCAATGACGCTGGGTCATATTGACCCGAGGCGATTTTAAACAGACTCAGATTTTTTTGACTTCGGTCGTAAAGTTTGAAAGTTTGTGTAGCTGGAGATACAGCCTCCCTCTTCCCGGACCGTTGGTATACTAAGTGCGATGCTGACTGTGCAGCGAGATATACGTGCGTCAAGTCAATACGGGTAAATATGACCCAGCGTCATCGCTGGCTTAGTATTTTTGTGACTTACTTTTATTCGTTTATTTGGTGTTTGAGGTTAATTTACTTTGTTCTATATATATGTTCAGTTTTTTGTCAAAAATATCATTAGGAAATAACGCTGAAAGACAAATACTTGATAATTTAGCACAATTACGTGAACTTTTTCAAGAGTTTGTTGAAGAATGTAAAAAAATGTACTAGCTGGGAGAAAACTGCACGCTTGATGAGATGCTAGAAGCATTCAGAGGATGATGCCAATTTAGGCAATATAAACCGTCTAAACCAGCAAAATACGGGATTAAAATATTAACCTTAGTAGATTCAAAAACATTTTCCGCGAAAAGCAACCAAATGGCCCATACTCGATTAGTTACAAACCGTTTGAAGTAGTAAATCGCCTTGTGTTACCAATCTCCAATAATCATCGTAGTGTTACCTTTAATAATTGGTTAATTGGTATGGTTGGATATATCGGGCATAAATGCTAATGTAATATATCGGGCTAATAATAACGATACGCATTCAAAAAGGCGTCATTTCTAGAAAACCTGGGACACACTTTAGTACATGAGCATTTACAAGTTCGAAAGACACGAGTGAATTTACATCGTCAATTGTGTTAAAAAATCTCAGATTTCGTGGGAGAACCTACCGAGGAGGTTCCTCGGTAGGTTCCAGGAAGTCGTAAGAGACGTCAAGTATGTACGTCTAAAAAGAATAAGAAAATATCTCATACTTGTCATGCATGCCACATTTACATATGGCCAGATCATTTGATTCCGTATTGCAATAATTGTAGTATTTACATGTCCGTGAATGAGGAAGTAGATGACTGATTCCTTCTTATTTTTATGAAAAGAAGTTTGTATGATCTTTTTTTAGTACATAAAATCATTGATTACTATTAGTAATTCGAAAAATTAGCCAAAAATGAAAAAAGTATTCATGTTATGTTTACAATATTGATTTTGCATGTGTTATAAGAAAATCTAATAAAAAAAAGATTTAAAGGTTATATTAGTATTATTTCTATTTTATTTCATATGAAAAGAACCCTTATTTTATAAACATTTATTTAAGTTCAGAAAATTACTTTAGTTTCGTGAAAAATTATCCAAAAAATTCCGGGTCATTATGACACCGTGTCATCGCCCGCGTTATTTTTTTTATGTCATTGGCGCCGGGTTAATAACGTATGATAGTATATGTTTTGTGAAAATAAATTCTACATAGTTGACTTTGATAACTGATGAAGGTAACAAACTCAACTTTTTACCAGATACGAGGCATTCCATCTTAGTCCTGAGGGTTGGCAACGCATCTGCATTTTGATTCATAAACGAGGATAGATGTAGATTTCTATGGGTCACAACATCGACTTTCCATCAGGTGGGCTGTGAGTTCGGTTATTATCTCCCCTATTTGATTATCCAAGGGGAAGGTCTATGTCTAACAGTGGCCTTTTGATAGGCTTAAACGGAAACGATAGTGAACTCACCATTACTCAATGGAACAGCGTGACGGACTAATCGCTCCATAATCTTCTCAGAAATGAGAGTAGTACCGTTCCCAGTCGTGGAACATCTAAAGTACTCGGTGACGTTTTCCCGAGAAATATTAGCACAGCCAGTGTATAAAGCATCACCAGTGCTGTCGCCCCCATAGCAATGAATTTACCCAGCTTGCAACATATCGTTGGCATGCAGAAGAAACAGCGTTGGTGATAGTACGCAGCCTTATGGAACAACAGCATAAATAGACTTACAATCTGAGCATGCACCGTCTGCTACTTAATGCTCTGATCTGCATGAAAGCTGGTGATTTAGTAGCACAATTTCTCGGTAAATTTGCTTTAGTATAACGATATCGACCATAGGATCGTGACGTTTCATGAGCTATTATCGCGTCAGGTGGATTGGGATTCGCAGTACCAGACCTCTCGCTGTTTCGATGCTGTTTTTCGTCACCAGTCTGGGTATTTTACGCATGTCGTCAATGGAATGGTTTTACTGCAATCATGTGATATCAATGGATGCCAATAAGATTTCAAAATAATCGCTTTTTACCCCTAGTCTTTCATAGTCCCTAGTGACGAAATGGGTAATGGATTGATGGTGTTACATCATCATTACAAAAAAATTATAAAAGAGGGGGCAAACGAGCATGCGGCTCACCTGATGGTATGTAACTACCGCCGCCCATGAACAACCGCAACACCAGGAGATTTGCAGGTGCGTTTCAAAAAGGAATAAGCTTCTTTTCTTGAAGGTCCCTAAGTCGTATCGGTTCGGAAAAATCGCCGGTGGTAAACAATTCCACAGAGAAGTGGTACGAGGAAGAAAATTCCTAGTAAAACGCACAGTGGTGGACCCTCAAGCATCCAGATGGTGAGAATCGTGAATTTTGACGCGATGTGTGTTAACGGAATTAATCCGAACAATTCCTTAGAGCTCTCCCCGTGGTGTTGTCTCCTTTTTGAGAAAAGAAACCTTTCTCAAACCAGTGATAAGAGCAGAATTAACTTTTAATAAATATAATAAGAGTAAGATCTATATTCAATAGAAAAATATTGTACGTTTATAAACTTTATGAAATACAAAAAAGTTGCGTAGTGGCGGTGTCAGAAAATTCATAACTTCATTTGTCTCCATGAACATCATCAGGTATATTATTTAGGCAACCGCAAAAAGCATGGTTGCCGATAGATGGAGGTATAACCATA
The DNA here is from genome assembly GCA_907164705.1 of Parnassius apollo. Classification (NCBI taxonomy): domain Eukaryota; kingdom Metazoa; phylum Arthropoda; class Insecta; order Lepidoptera; family Papilionidae; genus Parnassius; species Parnassius apollo. The sequence goes on along the minus strand of CAJQZP010000667.1, from coordinate 1,628,404 downwards.
TCGTTTACATTAGTCGTAAAATACATTGTGCAGAGACGGTTCGTCAACGTACCGTTGAGGCTTTGCAAATCGGCTTGCAAAGCATAACGATTAGAACCTTCAATGATACGGGCCCACACATCATCTGTATTTTCAATATTAATCGAGGGTAGATATAGGTATATTAGGAAGATACCTTCGGAGTTTCCGTCGCAGTTTCTTTCCCGGTCGAAACCTCATATTGACACGGTAGTAGGTTTAGAAAGTTTAATAAAGACAAAGAAATTTATATTCTTTCGTTGAAGAAATAAATACATATATTTCATTTCATATTAATTCATTTCATTTCGTTATAACCACTTACCATCGAGTGGATTGTGTGCTCATTTTCCACTTCTTTTCTATTAAAAAAAAACACATGTTGAGGACAGTTAACTTTGACAGACTAATGATGAGTGTAAGAATAAATATGGAAAAACGGTTTGATGTCTAATTAATCTATGATTCACAAATCTATTTACTATTTACTATAATATTTCTAACAGTAACCACATTACACTATTAAATTAATATTCATTCATGCCAGCTAGAATTTTGTAAATATTGTGATAATTTTTTTTTATTTCGAATGATAACAATGAGCACATGCAATCAGAAATCTTCTGAATGATGTCGCATGTTTACTTCTCGTCCATTCTCTCACTGCATTGAGATGCCGCGTTGTACACACACGATTATATTGTTATCTGTCATGCATATTCTACCAGTAATTACTCTTGAATTTCCACTTGTGTTATCCAAACGGTGCATGCATAGATAATATATAATTACGAACAAGATCTCTTCAGAAACCATTACGAAAACGTTTACATTTTTATAGAATTACAATGTTGCTTAATTCAAATTAAAATTCAACTTTTAATAAAAAGAGATGCCCGTCATCAAAGAACTGGCAATGATAAAGTAATTTCTACATACTAACTTCAGAGGTCGGTGTTAAGACCTGTTATGAATTAATTATAGACGAATTAAAAGTTTCGACTTCAGTAGCTATTATGTAGAAATTAAAAATGAGTATACCACGTTGTTCTAGTAGTCACAACAGCTGTTGCTGTTAGTGAGATCCGAGTTTTGGGCAAAATCAATTATTGGGTTTGTCTGTAAAGATCTTCTTGGTAGCAAACCGGAGTTGGTCTAGCAAACAGTCAGTTGGCGATGTTTTACACCAATGCCTCGGAAAGCAAGTAAAACGGGTCCTGCACCTGATCTCTCATCTTTCTACCCATCCACGACTAGGTCCTATCGGATAATGAAAGTAAGGGAATAAATAGATGGTGCACCTGTGATTGCAAACACTTGTGCACTATAATCCTGCCCTGCGCAGTAGGCTAGTCTCCGTTAAAATTGGCCATTTATCTCCGTTATTATTGTTAATTCCAATGGAAACCTACTCTATACATAGCATGGGTTACCACCGTTTTTGTTACCTAGTGGAGTTAGTTTAATTACGTTTCTCACTCAGAGATAAATTCAAATAATTCAATAATATTAAATTTAAAGTATAGTAAAAATATTCGTGAAGCACTAAAACTCACACAGCTATCATCATTTTTCAGAGTTACGAGTAACTCAATAATACCACGGATATGTGGGCAATTTCGGCGATAGAAAATAAATAAAGTTAGTGTAAAAGGAGCTTAAAACTTGAAATCAAATTATATGACAAAATGTAAAATGGCTTTCATAACCAATACACATATATTTCAAGGACGGTTTGAGAATAACCCACCATCATTCGATTAGAGAATTGCTCGCTTCGGAATTTTGATAGCGTGATTTAGGCTTCGGTGTATTTCGCTTGCGGCGCGACGACAGCGCCGCCACATCACCCCCCTGCTCAGACCGGAGGTGATAGTGCAGCCTCGTTTCCGATGAATGTGCAAGTGCCAGGAGATTGCCTTGTAGTCTGCGGTGAGTCGAGCAGAAGGCAAGTAAACTGTGAGAGTGCCATGAAGCAGAGGCGAGAAGTAAGGTTCAGAGCCGTGCCGAACACTGTAGCGCAGAGAGTGTAGCTTGAAGGAACAGGAAGCATTATTATTCCAGTTTTGCGATGAACCTCGTGAAGCTAGCTGGCTTGCAGGATATGAAGACTGCAGGTTGACATCTGCTCGGGAGCGAATGGGTGGGGTTTTCTATGACGATGATGAAGCTTGAAGTTTCCGAAGGTTGGTTGCGTATTCAGATCACGTTGGATGGTCACCAACGTGGCCGTGGAAGGAAAAGGGGGGATTTCCCGCCGGTAAGTTGTTCTGCCCCGGGAGCGGCCAACACTCCATATGATAGTTCGGAGATGTTCTATATATACTGTTTATGATTAGGAATTTTGATAGCGTGATTTAGGCTTCGGTGTATTTCGCTTGCGGCGCGACGACAGCGCCGCCACACTATTGCTTCTAATAAAGTGTATCGATTCTAAGAAAGTGGATCGATATTAGCTGCGTGCTTTTCGATACATGGGCCGCCATTTTCTTTTTCTTGTAGTTTTGTACATTTGATGGCACGCTTTCGTGCAGTGTGGCCGCACGTTAACAAAAATGAAGATTGAGCATTTTGATATGGATTTATTTATCGATGGAATCCAAATGCGACCTGCTAATGCTCGTCGAGCGCCATGCTGAGCGAGGTGTATGTACGCTACCAACGCGCGTCGAACGCCAATGTGTACTTGCTCTTAAATTGTTCCTAGTGTAGCGCTTGGGATGCACTGCGTTTAGAATTATGCTGTTAGCTTAGGACATCGTCTTTGACTTCATTTCATTTCGACTTCTTACTTATTAAACAACTTGTATAAGAACCTTATTTTTCATGCCTATGGGGTGTTGTAATCAACTGCTACTAAAAAGTTACTTTACTTTTGTTTCTAATTTAATGGTGACTGCGTTGCTTAGTTATATAATATTATAATTAAAATCTCAATCTTTATAATTGTAATATGTATATGTATTTCAAAACCAAAAGCTAAACTAAATTTAAACAAAAATTAATATCAAAAACTGAAGGTAGCCGGGCTAATTATGACATCCGGACATCAAACGTGACCATGGGTGCCATAAAGCACCCAAAACGTCAGGACTTTAAAAGTTAAATTAAACGCGATAAAATCCGTAAATAAATTAGTTTTATCTACTTAGTAGTTTTTTAGCGTTCGCGTAAATATAAGAAATCATTATGTATTTGTCTCAATTTTTATAATATTGATTTTTTATAGTAATTATATTAGGTATCATATATATTATAAAAAATTACTCTGATATAACTTTTTCAAATAGTAAATTTTAACTGATTAAAAAAGTACAGGCTACTAAGCCGCGAATCCTGGATTCAAGTCCCAGGCAAACCAGCGTAATTCCAAGCGGATAGGTCAGGACGAGTGACTTTTTCTATAATGATTTCTTAAATTTACGCGAACACTACACATTGAATAAAACTATTATTTGCGGATTTTTTTCGCGTTTAATTACTTTAATTTATTTTTATTATTATCCCGACGTTTCGGGTGCTTTACAGCGCCCATGGTCACGGGGGGGGACTGAGATGTTTGCCGTCCCAATGTCATAGTTAGTCCGGCTACCTTCAGTTTTTTAATATTAATTTTTGGTCCGATTTACGCAAAACGAGCTTATAGTATCATGAAGTCTTGCAGTGGTATGCTTGGGTTTGGGTTTAATTTTGTTGATTATAGGATCCCAAGCAGATGGTAGCACCCAACCATCTTCTCTATTGAAATTTGGATGTTTTTTAATTTCAATAGCCTCGCGTATCATCCTTGGTAGGAATCGGTGTTCTTTTGCGAGAATTTGTGGTTTATCAAATCTAATGTAATGGTGGGGACGATCTTGAACATGTTCGCAGACTGCAGACTTCCCGGAGCGTCGGTGCTTCACATCAGCTATATGTTCCTTCACGCGGGTTTTTATAGATCTCTTTGTTTGACCTATGTAAGAGAGACCACATTCACAATCTAGCTTGTACACACCTGCATCTTGTAGAGGAATATTACATTTGATGGATGGTAAAAATTGACTAATCTTCTTCAGCGGCTTGTAGTATGTCTTAATGGACGCTCGCTTCAAGATGTAGCCAATCTTGTCCGTGACTCCTCCAACATATGGTAGTAGAGCAGGTGCGCGCTCGACTGTTGCCGGCTTCACTCGTTTACTGTGACGTAGGCGCGGGACCCGAAGCTTGTTGTCTTGCAATACTTGCTTGACGTGCTGAAGCTCCGCGGCCAGATGTTTTCTGTCACAGATCCCTCGTGCTCTCTGAAACAAAGATTTACCCACGGTAGCTAACTGTGAAGGATGATGGTGAGATTCACCATTTAGATATCGGTTGGTATGGGTTTTTTTCCTATACACAGTGTGACCAATAGTGTTATCAGGATTTCGGATGACTAAAACATCTAGGAAAGCTAAAGAATTATTTGCCTCTAACTCCATTGTGAATTGTATTTTAGAGTTTATGGAGTTAAGGTGGTCTAAAAATGCAGTTACTTTGTCAGATGGTAAAATTGTGAAAGTGTCGTCTACGTACCGCTTGTAGAACCTTGGATTTACAGGAGCAGTAAGAAGGGCTTTCTCCTCAAAGTCCTCCATGAATATGTCGGCGACTATGGGAGACACAGGTGAGCCCATCGCCACACCATGATGAATTCGCTAATACCATCATGTGCCAAACCACCGAGGTTGTATGGGTTACCGAAGATACACAAACCAAACGCTCCACTACGTCCCATAGTGAGCCAGATCGATTCACCAACTTATAAGCTGGCACAATACTTAGCAAAAATACTATCACCACTGAGAGGACATACCAGAGCACACACAAAGGATTCATACCATTTTGTGAGTGAGATAAAAGACCTACATCTCGCTAACAATGAAACTATGGTCAGTTTTGATGTTCAGTCACTATTTACATGCCTACCTATTGTGGACTGCATCTCAATTGTAACTAGGAAGCTAGAAGAAAATAACATGCCTCAAGAATATGCAATACTACTTGAACATTGCCTCACATCTGGCTATCTACTGTGAAAGGAGGAGTTCTACAAGCAAGTAGATGGTGTGGCGATGGGCTCACCTGTGTCTCCCATAGTCGCCGACATATTCATGGAGGACTTTGAGGAGAAAGCCCTTCTTACTGCTCCTGTAAATCCAAGGTTCTACAAGCGGTACGTAGACGACACTTTCACAATTTTACCATCTGACAAAGTAACTGCATTTTTAGACCACCTTAACTCCATAAACTCTAAAATACAATTCACAATGGAGTTAGAGGCAAATAATTCTTTAGCTTTCCTAGATGTTTTAGTCATCCGAAATCCTGATAACACTATTGGTCACACTGTGTATAGGAAAAAAACCCATACCAACCGATATCTAAATGGTGAATCTCACCATCATCCTTCACAGTTAGCTACCGTGGGTAAATCTTTGTTTCAGAGAGCACGAGGGATCTGTGACAGAAAACATCTGGCCGCGGAGCTTCAGCACGTCAAGCAAGTATTGCAAGACAACAAGCTTCGGGTCCCGCGCCTACGTCACAGTAAACGAGTGAAGCCGGCAACAGTCGAGCGCGCACCTGCTCTACTACCATATGTTGGAGGAGTCACGGACAAGATTGGCTACATCTTGAAGCGAGCGTCCATTAAGACATACTACAAGCCGCTGAAGAAGATTAGTCAATTTTTACCATCCATCAAATGTAATATTCCTCTACAAGATGCAGGTGTGTACAAGCTAGATTGTGAATGTGGTCTCTCTTACATAGGTCAAACAAAGAGATCTATAAAAACCCGCGTGAAGGAACATATAGCTGATGTGAAGCACCGACGCTCCGGGAAGTCTGCAGTCTGCGAACATGTTCAAGATCGTCCCCACCATTACATTAGATTTGATAAACCACAAATTCTCGCAAAAGAACACCGATTCCTACCAAGGATGATACGCGAGGCTATTGAAATTAAAAAACATCCAAATTTCAATAGAGAAGATGGTTGGGTGCTACCATCTGCTTGGGATCCTATAATCAACAAAATTAAACCCAAACCCAAGCATACCACTGCAAGACTTCATGATACTATAAGCTCGTTTTGCGTAAATCGGACCAAAAATTAATATTAAAAAACTGAAGGTAGCCGGACTAACTATGACATTGGGACGGCAAACATCTCAGTCCCCCCGTGACCATGGGCGCTGTAAAGCACCCGAAACGTCGGGATAATAATAAAAATAAATTAAAGTAATTAAACGCGAAAAAAATCCGCAAATAATAGTTTTATTCGACTTTTTCTATGTTTGAACCATTTTTAACGTAATTCATCATCTAAAATGTGTATTTAAGAAAGCTAGTATCGTCTGTTGTAGGAATTCAACCATTTAATTGGTTAGTAAAGCCTGCTTAAACGGTAACATGCACATCATGTTCCTTAACGTACACACATATTGCACAGAACCATTCCAATTTCAAATTATATGCGTTTCAATCATATCCTTTAAAGTGTATTACACAGTAAACTGAAATTCATTTTACTGATGTTCACATAATAGTGTAATAATACTCTTTAAGTTTTAAAATAAATTACAACTATGAGTGCTATGCAATACTTTTTGGTAATAAAATTCTTAGAAGTATGCATTCATAATATGTATACATTCCATGAATTCGTTTTATATGTTCCTTGTAACGAGTTTATTTCCCCTTTTGCTCTGAGCAAAGCAGACGCAATGGATAATTTTTACTGGGTTATTATTTAGGCCGGCAACAATGGTGCACCTACAGCGGTAATAGGCGGGTTCGCTGCAACTGCTAAATGGTTATCTTGGGCTCTGAGGCTACGCGGTTATGGCCCAAGTAATAAACAGTCGCGGTTGGTGTGTACATTTTCAATTCTATCAAAAGAACAGGTATGTATATTATTATATTACCATGTAAATGCTCCTTTATTCTGTATATTTTCTAGGATTACGAAAAATGTTTAAATCCTCTCTAGTTGTAAAGTGTGCTTCGTTATTCATAATGTGTACGTTAAATGAGTAAAATAAGTTTACTAGCGTCCATTTTCTACCCAATTACAACTTTGGTGTTGTCAATGCCAGAATGAATGCAAATTTTTAAACTCCACTAGTATGCCTTAATTAATATGTCTAATCTAATACGTACCACCATGTAAAATTTTAGTCAAACAGTTGCTTTTATATTAAAAAATGGTAAAATTTACCATGAAACTAGTATATAAATTTAATGTTAATAGAATAATTAATATTCGTGGTGGTGGTATGGTAATATTCGTGGTGGTGGTATGGTATGTTCGTGTAACAACGAGTTCAGGTAAATTAAATAACTTTCACAGATTCACATATAATTCAGTTTATTACAATATGCACAAAACACAATCATTAACGATCAGAAGGAGATGAGAATGATAGCAAATTAATAATGATATAATAACACACAGTCCGTAATAAATAGTCAGTAATAAAAATAAGAGTACAGAAGAAGCCGTCTTACACAGCTTAGGTACAAAGATTAATTTCTATGACGATGATATGAGCGGAGGGAGATATGAGCGACATTTGCTTACGCGTATAGTCTCGTTGCTAACTGGCAAATACTAGGTTGAACTATGCACAGTGGTCGACCGACCGACCGACCGAGGAGCCGGTCCTACGGGAGCGAAACTTGACAATATGAAATACTAATATAAATAAATACTATAATACATAAATAATAAAAGTATGTTGTGTGTATTTATTATATAATATTATATGTTTAATATATGTTATGTTATTTTGTATAGGCTAAATACATATTTTATAAATGTGTATATAATAAATGTAACTGTATTATGAGTTATTAGTGCATGTGAATGCATTTTAAAATATGCGTGTAAATAAATAGATACACCACATGTATACAAGAATAAATACACCACATAATATGTTCACCACATACAGATTCATTTTATTTCGAAGTGAACTTAGCGCGTATTTAGCCCATGGTAAATAAAAATTATTTCTTACCTCGCTCATCACTTAGACTATAACGTAATTGTTGCGCACCTCTGCCTCAGCTACTTTCCGCGTCCATTATCGGTCGAGAATCGAGTAACGGAGCTACTCGCGAATAATCAAAGTTCGTGATACATTTGCCCATTGAATATTTATGTGGCGAACAACACTCATTATTAACAGTTTAAAGATACGCATTGTGTATTTTGTTCTTTTAAAGTCTATAATATATTTAAAATAAACAATTTTATGAAATACCTTTATACTAATCTTTATTAAATCTTCTGAAGTCTATCCATGTAAGATACAGATTTTCGACAAAAGGACAGCAAACTCAAACCTTAATCAACTACACAATTTTATTTCCTTTTTCCAGTAGAAAACTCTGAAAGAAAAAGAAAGAAAAAATGTATTTACAAGAATTTATTTCTATTGAAAGTTCTTAGCCCGTCACTTCATCGTTTAAGCATTTTGTAGCTGTTTTGTATTACTTTTAGAAAATTAGTTTTTTCCAGTTTCTAAATTTGACTTTTTATTTTTGTAATCACTGTGATAGGTTTTCAAAACAACAATATTATCATGAAATTATTTGATTAATCATATCATATTTTTGGTACATATATTAGTATTATAAAATGTTTGAACAGATATTGCTCATGTTAATTAATTAAGTCTTCTTCCTCATCATCATGAATGCGTAAAAGTCTGCTGCACAGACTTTTATAGAATAAGGGTGACAAACGAGCTCACAGTCCAGCTGATGGTAAGTGGATGATGTGGCCCACAGACATCTACATACTTCGACTAAGAATCAAAATGCAGATGCATTGTCACCCCTGAGGACTAAGTAGGAATGCCTTGTTTCCAGTAAAAAGTATCTCCGGTTCTCTACACTCACCATACGAAACACAATAGCATCATGCTGCTGAACCAGACGTCTTGTACTTACTTGAATGTTACTTTCGTACTTGATTGTTACTGGTGCCTGTGTATTTTAAATCTGGTGTAAACGAGATAGTTTTAACGCTATCTATCGGACGCCATATATTTTTCTGACATTTCTAAAAGTCGACATCCACGGGACGAAATGGGTCGATGGATTTTTCACGTCACCACCACAAGGCAGTTCCATCAATTGTTGTATAAGTTTTATTCGTATAAAACTAAAATTTCTCGTATTAATGTAATGGCCAACTTTTTTATCCATACCAATATTCATAAAAAGGTACTAATGTCAACTCTAGCAACAAACTTATTTGCTTAATTTTTATGGTAAGCCACTTATAATAACTTTTTAGGCTTAATTGTTTTTACGTTTCATAAGTAAACGAGACTCATTGTAAAAATACGTTAAAACATTACTTGCTGTTAGTTTAATTACTTGTGTTAACTACATTTAAAAAAATTGGTGTTAGTCTATTAGTTTACTTCACAAGCTTGGGAGTGTCTGTACGTTCTTACGTTCTACGGCTCGGTTTTCTTCTTATTAATTATGGTCCTAGATAGTGCTGTTTCGGAAAATCAACAAAACGCACGCGAGCCTGTTTAACTTAGAAATAAGCAACTAGCGATATTTGATTTTTAAAATTTAATTCGTTAAATTGCTAACATTGAAAAGTGCTGTGACGTTTCATGTTTATGTAACAGCACTTTGCGTAAAAACTTCCATTTTAGGTACTTGTAAAATATTATTTACATCATCTTTACGACATTTCACGAGTCCACCGATGAACATAGTATCCTTCTAGGAAATGTTACAAAACATGGTCCGGAGCCGACTGCATCCACTGACTTTTTGCATTTTTAATTAATTCATCACTTCATCTCGTGGGTGGCCCCACCCGACACTCCGCTTACTGTAACGAAGCTGCCCTGTACATATAGTTATATTTCTTGTAAATAACTTGTTAGTATTATTTTATTACTATACTGTTTAAGTGGTTAAATACCACGTCAATTTTAATTTTAAAAAATCACAAAAAGACGAGAATATGGGCAAATGCAATATCGAGATATTATACACTAGCTGTTCCCAGCATTTTCGTTTGCGTTGAATTTATTACGATTGGATTTCATAGGTTTAAATTTTTTAGGCGGAATTCCAGTTCCTTTTTTAAAATAAAAGAAGCATATATTACTAGTCATAATATCAGCTATCTGCCAGTGAAAGTACTGTCAAAATCAGTCGACCTATTTCGGCGATTAGCCGGAACAAACAGACAGACAGACTGACTTACAAATTTTTTTAAATTACTTTTTGTTTTAAGTACCGTATATACTTTCGTATGTATTTAGTAAAAAGCTTTAAGGAGTATTTTAACATTACAAAGAGACATTTCAATAATATTTATTTGTATATGTGTGAAAACTGAGATTAATTTCATAAGTCCTTACATATGAAATTGGCGTTTTGTACGGGAAAAATATAAAGTCATTTTTTTTGTAAAATATATTTAATTAATCAAAGTATGCACCGTTGTTATCCATGCACTTTTGCCATCTCATAGGTAGTTCGTCGTTCCCTTTACTAAAAAAAAACCATGGGGGCGAGAATCAATAAACTCTTTGTAGGCGGTTTGGACTGCCGCATCGGAGTTGAATTTTTTTTCCTTGTAAGAAGTTTTCCGAAATTCCAAATTCCGGAAAAAATATTAATCTGTTGGAGAAATTTTTGGGGAGTACGGTGGATGTCACAGACATTCCAATTGTAGCTCATCTAACTTAGTGGTTGGTTGTTATGCTGTGTGTGGTCTTGCGTTGTCATGAAGCAGCAGTGGCCTGGAGCGATTGATCTCGGTTGTTTAGTGGCTAGTTCTTCTTTCATGGTTTACAGCTGACTACGATAAATATCTGCTGTAATCGTTTGGCCAGATTTTAGAATGCTGTAGTGAACGACACCGGTGCTAGTTCACCAAACACTCACAAGTAACTTTTTCTGAGTCAATTTTCATTTAGGGCAGAATTTGGCTGGGGATCGAGGGTTCAGCCATTGCGAGGAGCGCTTCCAATTGTCGTACAGTATCCACTTTTCATCACAAGTAATGATTCGATTTAAAATATCTTCATTTTTGTTTCGGTTGAGCAAATTAACATAGCAGTCGACGCGTTTTTGCAAGTTCAATTCACTTAAAAATGAGGTACCCATCGTTCAAGTTTTTTACTTTCCCGATTTGCTTCAAGTCGATTAATACAATTTTACCCCGAAGTTTGCAGCTATCTTTGAAGTGCTTTGTGATGGATCCGCTTCCACAATAGTCTTTAATTCTTCATTTTCCACTTTGGTCTCCAGCCGTCCACGGGGTTGGTTCTGAAGCTTCGAAATTTCCAGAACGAAAAAGTTGAAACCAAAAGCACACCGTGCTTTCTATTGCGACACCAGCGCAGTATAGATCATTATTCCTTCGAGCTGTTTTTGCAACGAGTTCTACCGTGGCACCAGGGCATGGTAGAACTCGTACTCGTAAATATATCGATATTTCATGTTCCATTGTGCGGTAATAAGCGACGCCAAAGGAAAAAATAAAGAGGAAAAAACAAATGAATGACTATTTTCAAAACTCAAGTGTATTAGCTAAATGAATTTATAAATTTAAATTTGGAATTCTTAACCAAAGAGAGATATTTCAGATCAAAGTGGTCAGTACGACAAAACGCTAACTTCATATGTAAGGACCCAATATTATTTGATTTAAATTGCCATGTAGTGCCATCTTTAATCTGCCATCTTTAATAAAAATTTGAAGTTTCGATAAATAGTAACCAGACTTTTAATAAAGGCTTTTAAAATTAATAGCTGTTTTAAAATACACTGAGTTTTGTAAAAGAAAATTATGTGTATCGAAGACTGTTGTGCACCCGGAACTCTGAAAAGAGCAACATGGAAGCGGAGATTCTTTGCTTGCAGGCCTCAGGGAGTCGTTGAATAATCATGACGAAATTATAACGCTGAAAAAGTATGTTGGGGTAATTTTAGTCCCTGTTATGGTTTACAAAAAAGGTTATTGTATAAAATTGTATTTTATTTTAATTAACAAACAATGACAACTTTTATTGTATAGATCCTCTGCTATTTCTCAGAATATTTTTGATACAGCCAAGAGTCCATCGCGGTGCCCCAATGCACGTTGGCGGACTAATATTATGTAACAGAAATCGCAGCCTTTTTATTCAATATGGATTATAAATAATAATACTTATTGAAAGTCACTTTTTTTCATTACCACTGGTTCGAAAACAAAACCTCTGTCCTGGGAAGAACCAGCAAGAAACCCAGCGGAACTCTATATTTTTTTAGATAAGAGCATACAATCATGTATGTTACAATTAACAACACAAAACAAATTGGAAATAGCTTAGCGATCACCCTTCCTAGGGGTTATTATCATCCATAAATTCCTTAAAATAACCCTTTTTATACAAACTTAGTTTAATTAAGTTTTTGAAGTTTGTGTATGTCAAATTTTGTATATTTATTTATATATAATAATGTAAAAATATTTTAGTATCAGGGTATAGAAGCAGAACAGGCAGTTGTATTACAGGCTGTGAGGCATGTTATATTAGACTTCAGAGGTGATAACATATCTGTAGTTTTCTCTGTTTTGAGTTAACTGCACACTCGTATCGTTAAGCAAAGTGTAGACCCCCCACTAGATGGTGTGACAGCTTGGTAAGAGATGCAGGAAGTCGATGGATGCAGGTGGCGCAGGACCGTGCTTTTTGCATTCCTTAGGGGAGGCCTATGTTCAGCATTGGCTTTGTAAAGTGCTGTAATGATGATGATGACTATGACATCTTTAGTATCGCAAAATCAGATCATTATCTGTATGAAATAAATAACTCAGTCCAAAATTGGCTTTTAATTCCGAGTGACCAAACAGATATTACAAAAACAATATTTTAAAAGCTTATTTTTGCGACATCAAAGTGAACACGTGGAAATGTCTACACTCGACTGCGGCTCCGAACTAAACCTAATTTTGGTTTACGATTTCGCCATTTCTTTTTTGGGAGTTGTACGCTCTGCGCTGGTAAGCAGTCTTTATTACTTAAGATATGAGGTTGATAATGGTTCGAATGAGAGCTAAATATAACTTTGTAAACTTTTAAACAAATATTCGCGAAACAGACGATATTGGTAAGTGTTTAACAAACTGGAACAGGTGTTTGTCGAGTTATCGTTATACGGCGCAAGGTCAGTAAAAATAAAGCAATGCTTTGCTGACATTAAATAACTTGTGTTTAAATAATGGGTAAAAACCAAATCAATCGGTTAATATGGTGACTTTCTTATAAGTCAAAAACTACAGCCTTGATTGCGTAGTCGGCTCTGTGATACGATATCTCTTTATCGGTAAATCAAATAATAAAGGGTCAAAATGGCGTCGATAAAGCAGCTAACAGCTAACAGCTAACACTAGAAATTATAGTAAATAATTTAGACGCTTTTAGTATTGTGTAGTGTAGTTAGTTTTTTAAGTAGACTTTTAGAAGTGTTCCTCCATCATAATCATAAACACTCACGCCTGTCACACAGAGGGGTAGGCAGAGACTACGGACTTCCATTTGGCACGATCCTGACATACCTCTTTCACCTCCTTTACATCCATATATCTACGCATACATGCTCGTCGGTTAAGGGTACTTCTAACGTGGCCCATTTTCAAAATATCGCCAATTTGGTCGATAAACTTTTTCCTAGGGCGTCCCTTCCCGACTCGGCCATTCACATCTGCCATATAAATTTGCTTTGTCACTCTTTCCTCATTCATTCTTTCTATGTGACCAAACCACCGAAGCATTCCTTTCTTAATCCTGGTCACAACATCATCTTGCATACCACATTTATCTCTTATCACGCAATTTCTCACCCTGTCATTCAGATTACACCCCAGCATATTCCTTAAAGACCGCATTTCTACAGCATTTATTCTACTTTCGTGCTTCTTCTGCCACACCCAGCTTTCACTACCATACATTAAAGTAGGGACTAACACAGCATTATGAATTACCATACGTGCCTGTTTTGACAAATTCTGGTTCTTCATAATAGAGTGTAGTGCCCCATTCACTCTATTCCCTGCATTTACTCGTCGTTCTATATCCCTATCATATCTACCATCCCTGCTAAATACACATCCCAAATACATAAACTCATCCACTTGCTCAATCAACTCTCCTTCTATTCTTATTTCACATACCGTTTTGCTTTCTTCTCTTTCAAAAACCATCACTTTCGTCTTACTTGCGTTCAATTTCATTCCCCTTTCTTTTAATTCCCAGTTCATTAATGTAACCATCATTTGCAACTCTGCCGCCGATGACGCAAGTATGACTTGATCATCGGCATACAAAAGGCATTTGACGGTTAACTCGCCCATTCTTAACCCACATTCTTCATCTTTCAAAGTTTGCAAACACCGGTCCATAAATAGGTTGAACAGCCAAGGGGAAGCCACACAGCCCTGTCTGACACTTTTTTGGATGCCAAACCAGTCCGAGTAGACCCCATTGATCCTGACACAAGCACTAGAGTCCCTATAAAGAGACCTTAATGCCTGTATCAAACCAGCGCTCAACCCATATGAGTTCAGTGTTTGCCATAACACATTCCTGTCCACTCTGTCATGAGCCTTTTCCAAGTCCATGAACGCACAAAAAACTTTCTGGTTTTTGGCCAAAAACTTCTCCGCAATCATGCGCATGGAAAAGTCTTGATCTGTACACCCCATTCCCTTTCTAAAACCCGCTTGCACATCCCAAATTTTTCCATCAGTTTCTTTCATAACTCTTTCAATTAACACCTTAGCATACAGTTTACCCACAATACTAAGCAAGCTGATACCGCGGTAGTTTTTGCAGTCCTGCTGTGACCCTTTTCCTTTATACATTGGTACTATAACTGCTTTACACCAGTCATCCGGTACCCGTTTTAATTCCCAACATAAATTAAACAAGGTGTACAGCAGGCCTGCCACCACTCCCTTTCCAGCCCTTAGCATCTCGAGTGATACTCTATCATATCCAGCTGCCTTACCTGCTTTCATGCTTTTCATTGCTTTCATTATTTCATCTACACTTATCTCCATACCCCTTTCCACTTCTTTTTCAAGTTTTTCTAGTTCATTTAATTCATACGACTCTTCACTCATAAACACGCTTTCAAAGTATTCCTTCCATCTGTTTAAATTCGAAACTTCATCATTCAGAATACATCCATTCTCGTCTCTTATAGCATTTATTATAGGCTGTTTTGTATTTCCCCTGGCAGTTCTTACGAGTTTCCAGAACATTTTTATGTTAGCCTGGAAATTATCAGATATCCTTCTATCATTCTTATCCGTTCTTTCTTTCTTTTTCCTTTCAACAACTTCTTTTACTCTCTTATTTAGACGTCTAAATTCTGCCTTTTTTCTTTCAATCTCATCATTCATACCAGAAGAATTATCAGCTTTGGTTGCTAGTAAATCTAACCATGCTTTCTTCTTTGATTCAACTTCCACCCGTACCTCATCATTCCACTATAACGTATTACTTTTCCTTTCATTTGTTCTCTTACTTACTCCGCATACTTCGGTGGCGGTATCCACCAAACCTTTCTTAATATTATCCCACACAGTATTCAAGTCTAATTCATTCATACACAACTCATTCAAACATCTAATATTTTCTCTCAGTCTACATTTATACTTCTCTATCACATCTTCATCTTGTAACTTCTCTATTCTTATACGCTGTAACGCAGTGGTAGATACAGATGTCCGATGCCGCCAACGCTTGAAAAGACCATTAATTCGACATAAGACCAAGTAATGATCCGTCCCTACGTTGGACCCCCGGTAAACCCTTGTATCTACGACTGCGCTCCTCATTCTTTCATCCACAATTACGAAATCTATCATGCTTCTATCATCACCTCTTTCCCATGTATACATGTGAATCTTCTTATGACGAAAAAAAGTATTCGTCACAAAAAGATTCTTTTCCGCACATACGGTGAGGAGGTCTTCACCATTCTCATTTATACTTTCATCACCAAACGTTCCCAATATCCTTTCATAACCAGACCTCTTCACCCCAACCCTTCCATTAAAGTCTCCTAACATAATAATATTTTCATTTTCCTTACATTTTGTCAACACCATCCTTACCATGTCCCAAAACTGCTCTCGGATGTAAGTGGGCTTAGACATGTCTGGGGCGTACACCCCTAGCAGGAACAGCTTCTTTAAGCCCACTTTCATTCGTATCCATAGCAGTCTCGGACTTACACATTCATACTCTTTCACACATTGACCCATTCTTTCTGAAAGGATGAAACCGACTCCCTGGCATGCCCGTTCGGTCTCGCCTACACCAGACCAATACGCGGTATACCTGCCATGTGCAGTGGCATCCTTTCCCTTTCGTTTCGTCTCATTCACACATAACACATCTATTCCTCTGTCATTCATCATTTCGCATACTTAGAAGTGTTCCTAATTATTGCATATGCTTGTTTACTATTGTTTTCTTAATGTTTTAGTTATATTATATAACTTTGTATTTTCTTCTACGTCTTCATTCTAGTTTTGGTTTTATTGGGCGGCAAAGCTTAAGGTGACCTTGTTACTTCACATACCTTAGTTTTCATGGATTTTATCGCGTGTATTAACTTTTTTATATACCCGATGTTTTGAGCACTTTACAACACCCATGGTCATGGGGAGGGACTGAGACGTCCAACTTTCAGATGTAATATTGACAGCGGTTACCACAGATTAAAATTATAAATTTTTGTTCCGATCCACGCAGTATGAACTTAAAGTATCTTGAAGTCTTGGAGTCGTATGCTTTGGTTGGGATTTAATTTTTTAATTATGGGATCCCAAGCAGATAGTTAGAGGAAGAAAAATGCTCGAAAAGTCGGGTATATAAAAAAATTGTTATACGCGATAAAATCTGTAAAAACTAGTAGGTATTATTTAAATGTAAAGTGTTCGTGTAAATATAAGAAATCATAATTTGTGTTTATCCTTCTTAATTGAATTACAATACAATACAATACTCTTTATTGTACACCAACGAAACATAAATATAACAAATAATGAACAAGCAATGAGGGAAAGATAAAAGGCGGTCTTATTGCTACATAGCAATCTCTTCCAGACAACCCAGAAGAGGAAATTAATAAAAATAAAAATAAGATTGACGGGTAGGGTGCACTAAATTAGAAAAAAATACAAACTTATATACTAAAATGACAACATACTTTAGGTAGATTAATGACCATAACTAAGAGGAGGAAGAAAGAAGAGTTAAAAAGACAAATAGTGTTCCTTAATCTGATTCTTGAACACATGTAATTATTAAGCACTTTTAATTGACTGGGGTAAAGAGTTCCAGAGTCTTACTCCAAGAACAGCAAAAGATTTATCATAAAATGTCGAGGAGTGTACAGGACATTGGAGTGAAATAATTTTTTCGGACCGTAAGGAAAAGTCGTGAAGATCTATTTAAACATAGAGAAATTTAAAATGTTCTTTTAGATAGGGAGGATTTGATACATTAAATAAGACGCAGTAGAGCGCAGAAAGTATAAGAGTATTCCGATGAAGACGGATTGAGAGCCACTTGAGTTCGAGACATGGTCATATTTACGAAGCCCAATAATGAATCATATACAGAGATTTTGGAGTCGCTCAAGTTTGTTAAGTTGCTCCTCAGTGATATCAGGGTAACAAATGTCAGCATAATCGAGGATAAGAAGTAATAAAGATTGTGCTTGCGTAATTTTGGTGGAAATAGGTAAAAAGTAATTAAACCTCCGGAGTGAAACATATGCTGCAAACATTTTTCGGCCTGCAATTTGGGGACTCCAAGAAAGGATGAAATCCAAAAGGATACCTAAATTTTAACCACTTAATTATATGGGATAAGGATACCATTAAATACAACGGGTTGAAGTTGACATTGACAAAATTATGGAAATCATTCTTGAACTCTCAATAATTATAGCTTGGGATTTTAGAGGGTTCACCGTCAACTCATAAGATCGTATCCAGTCGAGAATACAAGCCAGATCCTTGTAGATACATTCAACAGCTTTGGGAAGATCTTCGATGGTAGTTTATAAATATATTTGAAGATCATCTGCGTAAAAGTGGTAGAGAGAAGATATTTTGGATGTAATTGTATTAAAAAAGATTGCGAATAAAAGAGGAGATAAGACACACACTTGTGGAACGCCAGCTGCGGTATCAAGCCCCGAAGAAAGTTTATCTTGGACACGAATACATTGCTGGCACCCATAAAAATAACTATGAAACCAGGAAATTGCAGTTGGAGATATGTTAAGAGAACTCAGAATCCCTAACAGGATATCATGATCAACAGTATTGAAGGCATTGCTGAAATCCAGCAGCACCAAGACTGTGACTTGATGATTCTCCATACCGCGGCAAATGTCATCAGTGATTTTTAATAACACCGTAGTCGTACTATGACCAGATCTAAAGCCAGATTGGAGAGGACTGAGGATGCTATTTTTTAAACAAAAGGAATTAATGTGTTGTTAGACAAGGCGTTCTAAAACTTTGGAAAGGAAAGGAAGAATTGAAATAGGACGATATTCAGAAAAACTTGAAGGATTTGCTTTTTTAGGTAAAGTTATCTTCTGGGCGTCCTTCCATTGGGAAGGGAAAGAAGATGAGGATATGGAAAAGTTTAAGATATGGGTTATAATAGTTGTTGAAAAGTCTAGCAAGGGAATGATCATTTTACGACTAACATCACCACTTCCGACAGCATCATAATGCGTGCAAATTTAAATCGACGTTATTTGGAATAGGACATGAACGTTTTTTCCCAAATCCTGTAGACCTTAAGAAGTTCTAAATATGACATTGATCTTAGTTTTGTACTGATTTATGGATGTGGCATCGTCGTAAATCTCTACACATCTTGTTGTATTGATTCCGCAGGATTCTATACTTTTCCCGAATCCTTTCATTCTTTGGATCTGACTTGTAACTCGACTTTGCGTTATTCTTCCTGCAGATCAATCTTTTAAGATCTTCGGTCAACCATAGAGCTGGAAAATGACGTATTCGTACTGGACGGACAGGAGCATGAGCATCATAAATTTGAACAAGAAGTGAATTAAACAATGCTACCTGTTCGTCAACATCATAAGCTTTCATTATAACGCTCCAGTCCATATTAGCAGCGTCTCTTTGTAGCGTTTCCAAATCCATTTCCTCAAAATTACGCTACAGAAGTATCCTTGATTTGGCTTTGGGTGGTCTTATTTTATAAGATAGAAACAGCAGATCATGATATGAAAAGGCATTGGCAGCACATTGACCAAATCTATCAACATGGTCGAGAGAAAAAACGATAACCAAATCAAGGACATTTATTTATATTGGGATAGAGTTATGGAAAAAATTAATTTCAGAAAGAGGAAGGATATTTAAATTGGCTACTTCTATAAGGGACTTAAGCCGAAGAGATCGGGCGTCATTCTTGAGAAGGCAAGTATTAAAGTCACCCATCAGCACTGTATGTGTATATAACGGAGTTAGCTCTTCAAGAAGGTTATCCAATGTAGTAAAATAGTCCACTGTGGAAGAAGGAATATAATAAATTCCGAGAAGTAATTTGTGGTGTGAAAGAAATACTTCAACAAATAAGTATTTTGCTTTGTTCTCAGCTTGAGATGGAGATGATAAACAAACAATATAAAAAGGAATATGAGCATGAATGTAAATGGCAACACCACCACCACCTCGTGCAGTTCAGTCCTTGCGTATTAACTGGAATCCTGGAATAGAATAGGACATAGAAGGAAGACATGGCTTTAACCATGACTCCGAAACGAGAACTGCATGAACATTATCATTTTCAAAACTAACTTACAAATCGGGATAATGAGCCGGAATACTCTGTGTATTTATGTGAACTATATTGAAGTTATTGATAACTTGAGAAAAGTGGGAGTCAAGGGTCTCTTTTAATGGAGAAATGCTCTCAAAACTGTCGTCATTACTTAATACATCAGATACTGAAAAGAAAGAGGAGGAGCTTTGATTATGATCACTTTCACCAAAAGACATGTTATCCTTACAAAAATATTTAAAACAATCAAAAAATTGCAAATTATTAAAAAATACTAATAACTATAAAAAAGATAAAAATTAAAAACTAAGCCTTTTTATTAAATTTACTACCTACCAGCATTTACAGAATATAAAATAATGATAATATTTAAAAAGAAAAAAAGGTACTACACGTATACCATTCAGATAATTTTTGATTGAACAAAAAAAAATAACACAAGGTGCTTATGAGAAATAACGGACACACACACACACAGACACAAATGTTAAATAGAATTATGTACTGTGAGTAGTACGTTAGGAGTCATTTGTGAGTATATATCAAACATTAAATGTCGAAAACCTCTTTTATCCTTGCAATAATGTAAACAAAGTACACGTCCGACAAGGCCGCATATACATGGATACCTTTGCATTAAAAAATACAAGTACATACCCGTTACTCATTGACCTGTATATATACAAGTACGCTGGACTGGCTATACCATACAAAATGACTGTGCCAATTTGAAGCGCCGCTAAAGGATGTCTTGAAAAATAAAATTGACATAATATGCCAAAGTCTGTTGTCATATTTAAATTGTCTTATTTAATAAATCTGTATTTTGAACTTTTAAACTAAAAAACTAAAGTATTTTATGTTGTTTGATTGTGTATAATATTAGTTACATAATAAGAATTATTTTAATTAATAGTGTGTGCGTAATGTGTAAAACTCGTTACTAAAAGGTAAGTGGTATAACATTTCACAAGTAAGTGAATTTGCAGCAAATATGAAACAAATTAAAACTATTTGGTAATATAAGTACTTAAAAATTTGTTACTAATCTTAATATCATATATACCAACATCTTTGGCTGTATTTTGATACTGAGTACTGATATGATTATGATTATGATTATGATTACTGAATTTTGATAAACAATAAAATTCAATAGGGTTGTCGAGTTCCTTGTCTATAATACTTATCGATGTTCTTTTTACCTACCTACCCATATCTGTTAACAAACAAAGTCACCAACAACAGACGATTATCAAATGTTTATTAATTAACAGGTTTCCAAGTGAACCTAGATTAAAGTTATGGCTTAAAAGCATAAATATTGTGAATTGGCGTCCGAAACAAAATGATCATATTTGTTCCAAACATTTCACAGACGACTGTTTTATTAGACATGAGAACAGCACCACTTTGAAAAAGTGCAGTATACCAACAAATTTTCTGGTAGTACCAGTACCAGTAAGTATAAAAGTAATAGATTATTAATTCGAATGTTTTTTATTTCTTCTTTCCTTATTTTTCACCACACTCAAGGGCCATAGCCAAGTGTCGAAAGATCGCCTGATGATGTCGAGCCACGGTGTAAGTGTTTCAGTGTGTTGCTGCTAGAGGAGATTCCTCTCCCTGTACCGCTGTAGTCGACGTGAAGTCGTAAGGGAAGAGGAGTGTTGGTATGGCGATTGGCAATGCGCCACTCGACTATCTTTCGCAACTTTGGTGAGGCTGCACCACTTGATGCTTCCAAGTGTAGTTTTCCCTGGCTCCATTCACATATCGGGCTCGGGGAGTCTATAGTACAGGTGGAGTTAGAGGACGCGAAGGGCAGTGTGGCTTGTTTCTGGTGCGCCTTATCTGAGAATGAAAACGAGGGGAGAAGTCAGCAACTAAGGAGGGGCTGCCATTGGGCGGCATTATATACACTTACGGAAAATTATATGGACCTCAAATCTTGGATTGCGCTTTACAACAGTTGTATTTTGGTTTAAGTTGGTTTACTTGTTTGAATGAATAAACTCTGCCACAAACTACCAACTCTGGAGTAAGAATAGCCAGTATTGGCTTCTCTACGTTTGTGTTATAAAACGCAAAATGAAGTTAGTTATCTTGGTGTAAGACCAAAGAGTAAATTATTCGAGGGTTAGTTACTCTGGTTTAACATAGTATTTGGTCGAATCCAATCTTAATACACGGTTAAATAACCGTGTAATAATGTTATGGTATTCTTTAATATAATTTTGTCCTTAGTTCTTGGATAATGTCATCCGAAGAGCTATTACCTCCATAAATGTTTTCTCTGATTAAGATGTTTCTGTAATTAAGACGATAGATCTGAGACGATGTCTTTCACTGCTGGCCGTATGAGGAAGCTCGAAGTCGCTCAGCGAGCTATGAAAAGGGCTATGCTCAGGGGTTCAAACTTAGGAATGAGGATATCTGCAGCAGAACCAGAGTGACCGACATCGCCCAATGGATTAGTAAGCTGAAGTGGCAATTGACCGGCCATATAGCTCGAAGAACCGAATACCGATGGGGAAAAAAGGTTCTCGAGTGGCAGCCTCGTACCGGCAGGTGAAGTGTAGGACTTTCCCCACTAGATGGACCTGGTAAGACATACAGGAAGTTGATGGATGCAGGTGGCTCAGGACCGTGCTTTGTGGCATTTTTTGGGGGGAGGCCTATGTTCAGCAGTGGACTTGGGAAGGGTTTTAATGATGATGAATATAAAAAAGAATGGACGTTACGGGTAGAGTCCATCTATACATAGAGTCCATTCTATTTAGGTATAGGTAGGGTATAGAATTTTATCGATATAATTTGGTACACTGTCTCATCCCTATTATTAGTTCCGTGGACGTGCACTTCTGCTGCCAGCGCCAAAATGGCGGAAATCAAATCGCTTAATCATATCACGGTGTATAGCCAGTCCAGCGTACTTGTATATATAGAGGTCAGTGCCGTTACTCCATAGATGGTCAAATCTCCATGTTAGTACCAAACATTTAATGCTCTGTAATGAGAGGATAATACTCTAAGGTAAATAACATAGTGATTATATACTCTTTATTAATCTGTCGTCGAAACATAAGGTTACAGTCAATTAACAGTATCAAATACCTACATACATTGTTAAATTAACCTAACTTAGAACAATAAAATCAAAACAAAAGACTAAGTCTAAGTTTCAAAGTGACGTAGATAGCTAATACTTATATAATAGGGATCCATAACGACTAATTTGCTAATTAACTCATATCTTATTTAATTATTTAACATAATGTGATAAAAGACAGTACATACATATTGAATAGAATTAAAGTTCTATTCCTCATAACTATCATTTCTTCATTATCCTCTTGGAGCGCTGAACTACTTTGTCAGTAGATCTATTACTTCCAGCGACTGCCTTCTGTGCTTAAGTAGCAGCAGCTGGTGCTACTGGGACCACTTCGAGCTCAGCCAGGGATTAAACTTGATGACGCGAACCGTCATAAGCGATAATATGAATATAACCATCCCTA
The DNA here is from genome assembly GCA_907164705.1 of Parnassius apollo. Classification (NCBI taxonomy): domain Eukaryota; kingdom Metazoa; phylum Arthropoda; class Insecta; order Lepidoptera; family Papilionidae; genus Parnassius; species Parnassius apollo. The sequence goes on along the minus strand of CAJQZP010000667.1, from coordinate 1,604,955 downwards.
GTCCAGTAATTACTTATGCCAAACTTCTGCCTGGCCACCAAGAACATCTTGTGACGATCTTTTGTTAAAAACTCGGACATAGTGACACCCGTGTCTTTCAGTTTTGTTTTTGAGAACCAAACTTGATCACGGACTCGGACATCCCGGAACTTTACAAGAACTGGTCTTGGCTTCTTTTCTATTGGACGTCCAAGGCGATGGCAGCGACTAAAAGAAGTGTTAGACACAATGCGAATCTTGAGCTTGTCCACTATAAGGTTAGAAGCCATTGAAGATGTATCCTCGGACTTGTCCTCAGGAATGAAGCAGCAGAATCTTACGACGCCGTCTTATCTCCAAGCGGTCGGCCTCTCTCCCAAGAAAATCAAGCTGTCTTTGAACAGTTTCAAGAGCGGACAAGATAAATTTTCTGAATGTTGCGAACTCCGTTGAGAGTACAGATATATTTGAGGACATAGTTGGACTAGTCTTATTTAAGTCCTGCTGAAACTCATTCATACGAGTATTGAAGAGTTCTGACATGGCTGACAGTGATCCTTTGAGGGCTTCCATGGTTTCTTGTTAGTAAGTTAGTTAGTTACAGCCGATATACGTCCCACTGCTGAGCACAGGCCTCCGCTCATTTCTGAGAGGGTTTTTAGGGTAGGAAATTGTCCGCCGCGCTGCCCCAATGCGTGTTGGCGAACTTCACATGTCGTCGAAATATTTTTTTCCTTATTTCTCTGACATGCAGGTTTCCGCACGATGTTGTCCTTCACCGCCGAGCACGTGGCTGCTTTACCACGTGCTCAGCGGTTTCGTGTAGTGTTAGCAAATTAAGGAAAATATATATCAAGGAATCAAGGCTTGTAAACAGATGATTATTACATATATGTTTTACGCATTAAAATATCCTAATTTCTATTTTTAAAATATAAAATGCTCAAAACATGTGTTACTTATTTTACTCCTACCCACGAGAAAAATTATGGTTAGAATCAAATATGGCTCTTACATAAATAAACATTATAGGATATAATTTATATATCATTAGCTGGTACTCGCCACGTTGATGCCGCAGAAGAAATAATTATTGAAATATCATTTAAAATTTGTAAGAGTTATATTGTTTAATGGTGAAGTCTAATAACTTTCAAATAAATTTTGTTGGTAAGATACGCGCGCCACCTACTGTAAGTTAACTGTACTGTGCCTTCGCGCAAGTGCAAGCAATAAGTTGACAAAGTTTTATCTCAATCCGATGAATTTTTTGGAAGCGTATAAAATACGAACAAAGAAACATAAATTTTTATATATTAGACTAGTGATCTGCCCCGGCTTCGCACGGGTGATATCTGGTTTCTACGACAGCGCCACCTACTGATCCAACTATGCCTATAACCTTCGTGCAAGTGCAAGCAATAAGTTGACAAAGTTTTATCGCAATCCGATGAATTTTTTGGAAGCGTATAAAATACGAACAAAGAAGCGTATAAAATCTGCCCCGGCTTCGAACGGGTGATATCTGGTTTCTACAACAGCGCCACCTACTGATCCAACTATGCCTATAACCTTCGTGCAAGTGCAAGCAATAAGTTGACAAAGTTTTATCGCAATCCGATGAATTTTTTGGAAGCGTGTAAAATACGAACAAAGAAACATGAATTTTTATATATTAGACTAGTGATCTGCTTCGCACGGGTATGCCTATAACCTTCGCGGAAGTGCAAGCAATATGTTGACACAGTTTTATATTATTAGTGATCTGCCCCGGCTTCGCACGGGTGATATCTGGATTCTACAACAGCGCCACCTACTGATCCAACTATGCCTATAACCTTCGTGCAAGTGCAAGCAATAAGTTGACAAAGTTTTATCGCAATCCGATGAATTTTTTGGAAGCGTATAAAATACGAACAAAGAAACATGAATTTTTATATATTAGACTAGTGATCTGCTTCGCACGGGTATGCCTATAACCTTCGCGGAAGTGCAAGCAATATGTTGACACAGTTTTATATTATTAGTGATCTGCCCCGGCTACGCACGGGTGATATCTGGTTTCTACGACAGCGCCACCTACTGATCCAACTATGCCTATAACCTTCATGCAAGTGCAAGCAATAAGTTGACAAAGTTTTATCGCAATCCGATGAATTTTTTGGAAGCGTATAAAATACGAACAAAGAAGCGTATAAAATCTGCCCCGGCTTCGAACGGGTGATATCTGGTTTCTACAACAGCGCCACCTACTGATCCAACTATGCCTATAACCTTCGTGCAAGTGCAAGCAATAAGTTGACAAAGTTTTATCGCAATCCGATGAATTTTTTTGGAAGCGTATAAAATACGAACAAAGAAACATGAATTTTTATATATTAGACTAGTGATCTGCTTCGCACGGGTATGCCTATAACCTTCGCGGAAGTGCAAGCAATATGTTGACACAGTTTTATATTATTAGTGATCTGCCCCGGCTTCGCACGGGTGATATCTGGATTCTACAACAGCGCCACCTACTGATCCAACTATGCCTATAACCTTCGTGCAAGTGCAAGCAATAAGTTGACAAAGTTTTATCGCAATCCGATGAATTTTTTGGAAGCGTATAAAATACGAACAAAGAAACATGAATTTTTATATATTAGACTAGTGATCTGCTTCGCACGGGTATGCCTATAACCTTCGCGGAAGTGCAAGCAATATGTTGACACAGTTTTATATTATTAGTGATCTGCCCCGGCTACGCACGGGTGATATCTGGTTTCTACGACAGCGCCACCTACTGATCCAACTATGCCTATAACCTTCATGCAAGTGCAAGCAATAAGTTGACAAAGTTTTATCGCAATCCGATGAATTTTTTGGAAGCGTATAAAATACGAACAAAGAAGCGTATAAAATCTGCCCCGGCTTCGAACGGGTGATATCTGGTTTCTACAACAGCGCCACCTACTGATCCAACTATGCCTATAACCTTCGTGCAAGTGCAAGCAATAAGTTGACAAAGTTTTATCGCAATCCGATGAATTTTTTTGGAAGCGTATAAAATACGAACAAAGAAACATGAATTTTTATATATTAGACTAGTGATCTGCTTCGCACGGGTATGCCTATAACCTTCGCGGAAGTGCAAGCAATATGTTGACACAGTTTTATATTATTAGTGATCTGCCCCGGCTTCGCTCGGGTGAGATCTGGATTCTACAACAGCGCCACCTACTGATCCAACTATGCCTATAACCTTCGTGCAAGTGCAAGCAATAAGTTGACAAAGTTTCATCGCAATCCGATGAATTTTTTGAAAGCGTATAAAATGCGAACAAAGAAACATGAATTTTTATATATTAGACTAGTGATCTGCTTCGCACGGGTATGCCTATAACCTTCGCGGAAGTGCAAGCAATATGTTGACACAGTTTTATATTATTAGTGATCTGCCCCGGCTTCGCACGGGTGATATCTGGATTCTACAACAGCGCCACCTACTGGATCTAACTATGCCTGTAACCTTGGTTCCCACCAAGCAAGTGCAAGCAATCTCTTGACAAAGTTTTACCGCAATCTGATGAACTGTATGGCAGCACATACAATACGAACAAACAAATATTACTTATTATATAATAACGTAAAACACTGATATAATTTAGAGTTGTTGGTACTCGCATGTATTAACGCAAACAAAGTTACACTATATAAGTTGTATAGGGTTAGATAGGTTCGAAAGCAGTGGTCGCATTAAATCCAAACTCGGATTCATTTTTTTTATAATTACCATCTAATTCTCGGTTTTTACGCCAGTAACAAAGAGGTACGTCCACTAACTGTATCCTATTATTTATCATCTTAGAATGATTGCAGCATGCCTTATATTTTACAATAATTTCTCAGACAAAGTTGTTCTTGACCGTTGAAAAAAAGTATGAATAAATAAAAGAAGGTCAATTAAAAAGCTATAATATACAGATCTGAAGAAATCACTTAAATATTTATGAGCTTTTAAAAGTCCAAGGCTTTGTAATGATATAGTGCTCTCTTGGGATTTAGACTGGAAAGGAGCTGCCTTTGAAATTAATGGCGATGCTTAAGTGAATGGAAAAGGTACGCGGATCGAAACAAAAAGAGTTAAGCCGACAAAAGCTACAGCAAAATAAAGAGGAATAAATAGAATTTATTTTCAGATCGAGATTAAAAATTTTTTCAATAATCGAGCTTACTTATTCCTGGCCGAGGATTACATCCTTTGAATTAAAATTCAGCATGGTTTATTTAGTTCCGTAAGTCGTAAAAAGATTTTTCAGAAAGTATGTTTTCTTCATGTGTCCAATTAGATCACTGAAGGGATCATCACCAATAACAGTTGATATTTTAAAAATAATTATTATTTCTTTTATTTCATTATCAGCCTGTAAAACGATTGCTTCCTGCCACGGATTTGACTTAATCACCAGGCTTTGTAGACCAGACTTCCTGCACCTTCGACTTTATGGTTTATTTATGGTTACACCGACATCAATTAGATTTTCTGACATTTCTTATAGTAACCTTTAAATGGGTATACCATGTGACAAAATGGAAAAATAATTATTCAGCTTTCACCATACACTTTCGACAATATTTTAGATATTATACAATATTTTCAGAAATACAAGTGTTGAAAAAACAGATTTTTTTAATATAGAATGTGGGTGACGAACGAGCATACAGTCCACCTGATATATAGAATTCGTATGCATTGTGAATACTGAGGGCTAAGATGGAATGCTCCATTGCCAGTATAAATAGCTTGCTGATTCTCTACACTCACGATACGAAACACAGAATCAATATGCTGCTATTTTACGCTGGTACTCTGTGAGAGTGTGGTTCTTCCCTGGTCGAGCCGACCCATTCGTGCTACAACTATACTACTAATGTAACTGCAGCATGGCTCTACCACGTAGAAAAAACTTACTACTAACTTACTAGTTATATTAATTTATTAATAACAATAAGTTATTGAAGTAACATTATTCACATTTTTTTAATTTTAGCAAGACTTTATACGTGGTAGAGCCATGCTGCAGTTATATTAGAAGTATAGTTGTAGCACGAATGGGTCGACTCGACTAGGTAAGGACCACGCTCTCACAGAATACCAGCGTAAAATAGTAGCTTAAAATGCTGCTGTGAATCGATGGTGAGTTTAGAGAACCGGAGACCCTTTTATTGGAAACGAGGCATTCCAACTTAGCCCTCACGGGTGACAACGCATCTGCAATTTGATTCATAATCAAGGAGATGTTATCTGGATGCTCGTTTGTCACCCTATCCTATTAAAAAAATATTAATTTTAGTTCATATTGTTCATGGTTTTATAAATTTTACTTTACCTTAATAATCCCCTTAAAAATATTGAGTGAAAAAAGCTTGGGAATATAATTGAATACTAAATAATATATCAACGTCCCTTATTAAGGATTTATTGTATGTAACAAATCCTCAGAATCAAAAATTAACTTTGTAAACTATACATCTGCTATTGTTCTATTCTTCTAGAGTTTTGTCTGTGATAAATACTGAATTATTTGTAAATAATTATACAAATTTTATAGACAGAGCAGGTAGACTGAGAGACATGCAGACCGAATAAACGATAGCAAAGTAACTTTAACATATTACATCATAAGTGTGAGTTATTTTGAAAAGAAAACTATTAAGTTTTTAGGTAAAATAGAACGTATATAAAAAGCTTAGAATACGTCAGAAATCTAAAGAGTATAATTTTTTGGAGATTTGTTTTAATATAAAGGGGCAAGTAAACTTAAGGTTATTAGGTGAATTGTACGTTTGGTAAATAGATGCTGTTGTTCATGGACAACTCGAGTCAACTTTAAAAGAAGAAGACTACTGATGACTTATCACCTCTGACATCTAAGTTAGAATGATTTACCGCCTGTAATTATACTGGGTATCTATAATCTTCAGACTGGGACAAACGCCAAACAATAAAGTAAGCATCGCTATTTGACAGGTAAGTAAGGTAAGTAAGAAGGTGAAACGTTTCCAGACGGACTCTGAGGCGGAAAATCAGTCCTATGACTTAACCTCTCAAACACCAAGCGGCCAAGTTTGACCGCTTCGATATTCCGTCAAAATTCAAGCGGCCAAATATGACCGCACATACCCACAGCACTTTAACCCTTAAAAACGTCTGTATAGAGAATACTTTTCAAGGAAAAAATTTAGTATTATAGATTCAATATGAAAGTTTCTATCTTCTAGTGCAATAAAAAGTTAGTTATCCCAAGGATATTTATTTATAATCTACGTTCATTTCGTACACCTTTTTCGCGTGAATGTCATTGTGTTGATTTTTGGATTTTTCTAGTGTTTTATTTAGTGTTTTAGTATAGTGTTTTATTATAAAATTGTAATGAAAGTATTTGTGTGAATATAATTTATCTTTTGACGGAAATTATTTCGAGTAATATATATTGAAATAATTGTGATTTTCACGATGCTTACATTCGCATGATATGTTTTTTTTTTTATCAAAATACAATAAAATCTTTTTCTAATGAAGTAAAACCTGACAATTGTTTCAACACAGGATAGAGAGTTTTGTATAGATTTCTTAATGCCAAACTTCTTCATAGGAAAGTAGTCTCTAAATGTAACTTTTAATGGTTTTAAGTGATGTGGGTGGGTGCGGTCGCATGCGACCGCTAGGGATTTGCCGAGCGCCTGTGACTGCATAGGATTTTTAAGGGGATTGAAGGGTTAATAGTAGGACCTGGAAATCAAATCTGAGAACTAATGCTCTACAAAGTTTACTGAATGAATCACGAAGTTGTTAAATACTAATAGGATTCAAGTAGCAGTAAATAGCGGTCTTTGTGCAGGAGAATACTTACAAATTACTTTGTTCAAATTTACGAGCCTTTTTTGCTTAGTGGCCGTTTTATTTTATAACTTTTTTGCCCAGTGACAGCGTAATTATAATTTAATATCGTTTTGCTCCAAGTTTATCTGATTTCGTTAAATCTTTTTTCGCCTCTTAAAAAAATCTAAACAGAAAAAAATTAATTTTATGCAAATAATGGCAGCAAATTTAAACCATTATTGAAATTAAACCACAATATTCACTGTCGACCATAGATTGTCACCCTTGAGGATAAAGATAGAATCGTTACCTTAACTGTAAAAATCTTCGATTATCGTCATACACAATACGCTGGTATTTTGCTAGAATAATGTATTTTCCCATTTCCGAGTTTTCATTTAATTTAATTTTAGTACCGCTATTTTTGCTGAATTGGGCCTTACTATCTTCCTGTTTTTTCTCATCAGACGTTAAGCAGCTTGCTGCTGAACTTGTTCCTATCACATAATCGGGAGAATGTACTATTAAAGATTGGTGATAGAAGTACTAATGGTTTCACACCTGCGAATTGTCAGGTCCTCTATTTACTCAATTTACTAAAATGCTGATGTCTTGTGATTCTGAAGTCTTTCTTACATTTAGAAAAAAAGAAAGAAAGAAATGTTGTGCTTCATACTTAAATTGGAATAAATATGCAAGCTAAGCTGAACATACATGCTACACAAGCATGTAGCACAACAGGTAAAATAAATGAAACTGGAAAGGACCGGACTCAGTGATAGCACTGGTTTTCAGTCCAGTCCATACCCCGAGTAAAGTCGGGCTGCTGAGTGCACACTCGCTCTTGATGTCCGAAAATTTAAAGAATATATATATATATTTTTTTTTTTTTTTTTTATATATAATCTAAATAGAATAAAAAGTGCCAGGATTAAAAAAAAGGATTTAAAAAAATTTAAGTCCAAACCGCTCGCTGTCCATGAAACACATTTATATAGTTACTAAAAAATATTTGAGATATCTTTTGCACCTTAAGATCCTAACCTACACCTAACATATCATAATATATTATTATAAATTAATGAATAAATCAAAAAAATTTGGTGGTTATCTTTCTGGTATTGGTCAGGATAGAGTTTTTTTTCCGAACCAGGGGTATAACTATAAAAGATTTTCATTAAGTATTCTTTTAATATCCGCACACTGTAATATTTGCTAGTCAAAACTGTACAGTATAATTTGAAATCAAAAGGTGAATGTTTTCTAGCTTAGAGTTTATCTTTGCAAAAAGCGTGTGCAGTTCTCTCGAAAACTGTTTGAGGATCGTTTTACCGTTCGCTCACACGCAAAACGTGAGACGATAAATCATAGCGCAACTTGTGAGTTGCAACCATGCCGGTGAACTTCGAAAAACTTCGAGCAGTTTATCCCGAAGTTGCGTTCAGGAAATTTCATCTGATCACAATAACATCGATGGAATGTTAAGCTGAAATTTCAGCTTGGGAATTTCGTTCAACTTAAATTTTAATACTAAATGATTATAGGTCATCAACGTAGTTTGCAAATAATAAAACAATGTTCACTTTAAGTCGAATTCCTGTTTAACATGAACAGATTAGCATCACGAAACAAAATATAGATCGTAAAGATTTATGAACAAAATTTAATATAATATGTCGTAGAAGGCAAAAAACTGTATTCCTAATATGAATTCTGAAAAATATTAATCTATAACAAATCTTTTCATAAATTAATATTTTTCAGAATGGAATCTCTTAAGCATCATCGTACTAAGAGTAATTTGGTGTTTTTCTTAATGGTCGTAGTTCTATTGATCGTTAGAAAGATTCATTTTTATGAAAGAGGAGGCAAACGAGCTTGTGCTGTAAGCTAAAAGATCACCGTCGGCTCTAACACGTAAAATCATAATACAGATGCGATGTTGGAACTTAAAAACTAAGATGAAATAAATACATCGTTACAAGGGTCTCTGTTCTCATTCATACAGTAGCATTATTCTTCTTTTTCATCCTGGTATTCTGTGAGATTGTTGTGTCGTGAACCACGTTCTTTTATATTACAATCGCCAGATTAGAGACTATTTTAGTTTACTTACTTTGTAATTGTAGTCAACTTGGTGTCATGCTTAATACCCTTATCTTTTTTTCCATAAACCCATTGAATTTCGGCTTTAATATTAATCTATCACAAAGCCCTTGACAAAATTAATTATTTAGATTTTTTAAATTGTGTTTTATAATAGGTTAGTATGTAGTAAAAATGGTGAATAAATTACTCTTGAAAACTGTTAGGGCATCGTTGCACCATACACACACAAATCGTGTTACAATAAATCAAAGCGCAGCTTGTGAGCATTCGTTCGCATACTTCGCTAAACTTTGAGCAGTTTAGCTCAAAATAGCATTTGGGAAATTCGTATCATTACAATAGTATCGTTGGTATGTCGAGAATCGAATTTCAAATCGAAACACTTGCCAATAAGCATCGAGCAAATGGCGTAATGATCGTCAAATTTAAAACTGCTTGTAGTTTTGGAATATTTTGTTAGATTTCACGTAATTGGTTTTTATAAGGCATTATTTAGGTAGATTCCATCACATTTATCGTAATTGGAATATATAAAAATATACAGTACACACTACAGTAGTTATAAATAAATAACCTTTTGATTTACATGGTAGAGCCATGCCGCAGCTACATTAGTAGTTATATTACATGCAGTTGTATTAGTAGTATAGTTGCAGCACGAATGAGTCGGCTCGACCGGGGAAAGACTACGCTCTCACAGAATTCCAGCATCAAATAGCAGCTTAACGCTGCTGTGTTTCGTATGGTGAGTGTAGAGAACCGGAGACGCATCTGCTTGTCTATAGGCCGCAGCATCCACTTACCACCAGGTGGACTGTATGCCCGTTTGTCACCCTTATCCTATAAAAGACCTTGTAGTGGCGGTGTAAGAATATCCACTACCCAATAAACCTAGTTCCGTGTCGTAAGAGATGAACTTCGAGATTGGTAGCAGCATCTTCCTGAAAACAACTAAATAATATATAACTGCAGTTCCGAACCCTTGCCTACTTTGTTGATCAAGCATGTAAATGTTGACAAATATGCCCCTTCTGTTGCAATCTACAGGGAGGTTTATGTTCAGCAGTGAATTTTAATAGCATGTAATGAACAAATGAATGAACTACTTAGAGCTGGCCACGGGAAAAACAATCCTGCTACTTTAATTTAGAAGAATTAATTTTGGATTTTGTTACTTATCATTGAACATGCTACTTTTAATAAGAATTGTCGCCTCATTTCGTCTCGTGGTTCTCGTAAGAGGTGACTTTGGAAAATTCCAGAAAAAATATATGCCTTGCTATAGATGGCAGTAGTGAAACGAAGTGAAACGAGAGGGCGTTTACTTGAGACGTAAAATACGCTAATAGCCGCGTATACACCTAACGCACGGGCTCGCGCGGAAGCCATCGAGCCAAATGCGTTGGCTGGTGTGGAAGTGCCTAGGGCAGACGTTGCCTCGGCCGAGCGCCGCTCGACCGGGAGCCATATGTTGTCGGTAAACTAGATGCGCTCAAAGGTGCTTCGGTGATCGCTGTTCGTTTGGTGTGTACGGTGGTACTTTGGATCATGAGGCGATACTCTAGTGTTTGTTTCAATTTTACTGAAAATCCACTTCAATAATATTCGTTTAATTTAATGAATGTACAATCTGATTATATGGTTAATGTTTAAGTAATTTGTTTCCATATTGGTTGCGACGCTCATAATTTTTTCTAATCCATCTTGCGTCTTGGCCGTTTCTTAAAACGTGACTGTTTTCGTTGTTTTTTTTTAACAATAAGCAACTAAGAAAGTATCTGCAGTTGCAATTACACAACTGTCCACTTTTGATGCTCGGGGACTTATGGCTTGGACTGCCTCGCGAGGCATTCCTCTGAGTTCCAGACAAAACTATAGAGTATTCCGCACGAAGCATCACTCGCGAGCCGCACACCAAGACTGCCGCACGAGCCTGTGCGCTAGGTAACGTGTACGCGGCTAACGGCGATGGGCGTCAAAGGTGCATAACGTCCAGCACTGTAATCGTCAACTCCTCTCTACAACAGGACAAGCTTAGGTCCTGCAGTTAACTTCAATGAGATGCTACGAAAAAAGAAGAAGGATATTCATTGTCACCAAAAAGATACTCAAACAATTGAAACAAAACAGGTCGTTAATAACGATGGTTTGTCTCGAAAAACAGTATTTCTGACTAAAAGTACCAGGAATGGTAAACAGTATAAATTCGTTGCTACGACAGTTGGTTTTCGCAAGTAAAGAGTAGGGCATTGAGCAGATCTTCCTCATATTATTTGCCACGACGTAACAACTAGTCGCGTTCTGTCTTTGTTTAAGATGAATTACGTTGTTGCTCCAGTCATGTCTTGGTTTAAGATGAATGTTTACTAAAAATTATACAAACAGACAGTTGGTTAAGTAATTTTTATCCTTTATATTTACTACTATATACGAGTATACAACTAAAAGCGGGTTCCAAACAAACATACTGGTGTCCTAAGCTAACACGTTCTAATCCGTAGTTGAAAATTATTATACATATAAATATTTTTGAATCTACATCTTTATATATAAAAATTACGTGTCACGTTGTTTGTCCGCAATTAATTCCTAAACTACTGAACAGATTTCACTGAAATTCTGCACACAGTGTGCAGTTCTTCCAACTTGAGTGATAGGGTAGTTTTTAAACCGAGAAGTAACCCTTAATTCTTTTATTGCGTTTTTAAGGATTTTTTACAGGAAAGTCGTCGGAAAAGGCAGAATAACGTCTGCCTGGCCAGCTGCTCCAAGTATATTTCAAGCCAAAATATAATACCTTGAAGACTCTTAAGCGACTGTGATCGTATGGTATGTGAATAAATGAACCATTTATTCGTCATACGCAATACAACTTACAAAGTAATTATAACTACAAACAAAACAATAGAAAACAACATAATCAAATACTAATTAATCAGTATATTATAATACTAATAAATAAAATAATATGTTTGCAGCAACGAAAAAGGTAATTGACTCAGTTTAAGGCTGTCACAGTGTTGCCACAGCCATAGTGCTATTATTTTGTCGGTGTCTTATACTCGTAGTTACCGCGAAACTGCTCAACAGATAGTTGTCAGACATATGTATTTTTGTAGCATTGATACATTGTTTCACAGTCTACGTGGTAGGGCTGTGCAGCAGGCAAATTATGATTGTAGCACAAATAGGTTTACTCATGAAGTACCAGCGTAAATCAACATAGTATGCTATAGCGATGGTGTTTTTTTTATAGGATGGGTCATAAACGAGCACACAGTCCACCTGATGATAAGTGGTTGCTGTGGCCCATAAACATCTACATCTATCCTCGATTACGAATCAAAATGCAAATGCGTTGTTAACCGTGAGGACTAAGACGGAATGCCTCGTTCTCAGTAAAAAGGGTCTCCGGTTTTCTACACTCACCATACGAAACACAGCAGCATTAAGGTACTGTTTGACGCTGACATTCTGTGAGAGCGTGGTCATTCCACGACGTTATAGCACGAATAGGTCGAGCCGACCCATTCGTGCTATAACTACACTATGTATTAATATAACTGCAGCATGGCTTACCACGTACAAGCGTGTAAGACTGAGTACCTCTTTTACTGAAAACTAGGCATTTTACCTTAGTCGTAGAGTGACAACGCATCTGTATTAATTTTATCTTTTCTCAAGAATAGTTGATAGATCTAGCCGCAACATACACTTGCCATCAGGCGAACTGTGTTATCGTTTGTCACCCTAATTATATAAAAAGTCAGCGCCTGAGATGCCAACAAATGAAATTTCTAATTGCTCATTTTATAATAGAGTAACAGAAGTGAATCTTACCGGTACAGGTTTATTTCAGTTTATCTAGTCGCAATGAGAATATTACATAACGTACTTTAATTTTAATTTTGATTTTTATAAAATCTTTATAAGCGTCATATTTAAGCATTTACTTGTAAATAATACTATATTTTGCACTAATTATAATAATATTGTTTTTTTTGCTTCCCTAGAAAGACTATTTTTTTAATGTATGCATAAATGTATTTTCTTTTTCCTGATTAATCATTTGTCATTTTTGGTAACCTACGACTTTCGTCTAGATGAAAATATATTGCTAAATTTAGTTAAATTCATATTAATTTAATTTAATTTTCACATTGATCCGGTACACGTTAATAAATGTTTGCATATAGAATATACCGTCAGGTTATTTGTTCATTATAATAATTTATTTCTATCTTTTGCACATTGTTAATAGGTTACTTTTAAGTAACCTTTTCTAAAAATAATATAATACTGTTCTATCCAAAAATTTAACTCTATTTTTATAAATAGAATTATTTAAATATACTCATTGTCAACAACAAAACATCTTTTAGCGATATAATACTTTCCAGAGATTTAACTTGGGTTAGAGTTAGGACTGAAATTAATGGCTAAGCGTAAAATGTACAGAAAGGATGTGAAAGTCTCACTGAGTGTACAATGGCTAAAACAAAGCGACGAATGCTTTAAAAGATTAGTTTTAAAACCACGATAAATCTTGTTTATCTAATGGCGGTTTAGTTCTGAAATTATTATATTTATAATGTCTCAGAAATACTATATATTATTTTAAGAGTGTGTAGTGAAGTAAATAATGTTAAGCTCAAATTTATTGTTTTACAACTATATAAACGGTTGTAAAACATTAAATTTAAGCTTTATTTGTTTCTTACTTTTCCTAGCTTAACTACTTAGGAATTTTCTAACACAATACCCTTAATCTTTATTCTTTCTTAGAAGTAGCGATCCGCTCCAGTAGTTATACGATATAGTTCTACGATACGATGCGCTGCGATTGGTCGATTTTTCATACAGTAAAAGTTGTTTACATCAATTGTTATCAAAACGACATTCTGTACAAATATACTAAGAGTTATAAACATGCTACACAACTATATCAACACACGTTTTCACCCAGTTTTGTCGGTAATTTCACTATTAATACAAAAACAATATTCTATCATCACTTTGTTTGTTAGCGTTTTTAAGCCGTCGCGAACATCTCTCCCGCCGTGCAGCTCGCAACGATTTTCTCACAGCGGCGCTGCATCCATTTCGGTGAGCGACGTTGCTTCTACTTCGGCAGCGGTACGAGTTTCCTGGTTGGCCTCTTGATTAGGCCGTTTGCTGTGCTTACCTCCACAGTGCGGATCTGTCCGTCCGCACAGGGGTAAACAACTTCCACCCTCCCTCGTGGCCAAGTGTTACGAGGTAACTGGCCATCAGCTATGAGGACTGGGTCGCCCACCTGGAGATTGGGACCTCGCCCATGGGCCTCCCGCAGGTTTAAAAGTTCCGGTAGATACTCTCGGACCCAACGCTGCCAGAACATGTCAACGAGTATCTGAGAGTGTCGCCAGTGTCGTTTGCAATTGATATCCTTTTCCTTCCAAAGAAGCGCTGTTTCTATGTGCCTGTCTTGTAACTGACGGGTGCTGCTATTTAGTATTTTTTTTTTTGTTGGTTTTTTTTGTATCTTCAGCTTTCTTCTCTGGATCGGAGTCTGGTCTTTTCGGATTGATGATGAGAGATTCCAGCGCGAAATATTCGTAGAGTTGATCATCTATTGTCCCCTCGCTCTTGTGCAGCTCATTGGCCGCGTGGACGCGCTTATATGGGGATTTAGTGTGTACCCCGTGTAGCACCCATCCTATTTCTGTGAGCGAGGCGATTGGCTGGTGCGGCGGACCTCTTCGGTTTGAGTGGCTATCAAAAGTCTCCAATTGTCCTATTCTGTCCTATTAGGATCCTTGGGTTGCCGGAATCATATATTAGCTGCTCCTTTAGGTCTTTCAAGTGGTTGCACTTGGCTATGTCTGCTGCACGCACAGTCTTGGCCCCAAGTTTAGGCTTGCGACCGTGGGTGCTCTGAATGACACCCTATTGCTGTGGAGACTCTTCAGCGAAACTGTGATTCTTCGGGATTCCGGTGAATCGAGGGTAGTGTTTGTCCCCCAATTTTTTTGGCGATTTCTTCATCCATTAGTGAAACTGTTGACCCATCATCCAGCAGGGCGTGTGTGTTTACAGCTCCCGCCGGTCCAATTACTCGCACTGGAATTATTTTTAAATAGGCTTGATGCTTTGACACAGCGAATGAGTTAGCTACGGTTTCTTGAGGTTCTTTTTGTTTACCCTCTGTCTTCTTTGTATTATTATGGAGAAGTTGATTGTGTGTCGCGGTGCATCCTTCTATTCCACACTTATTGGTTTTGCAATTGTGTGTCTGATTTCTATAACGTAAACAGCGGAAACATAGATTATTTTGCTTTGCGAGTTCCCATTTTTTGTTGATATCTGCTTCCTTAAATTTTTTTACATTGGGATGAGTAGTGACCCTCCTTTTCGCACACTCTGCATTTCGGAGACGGCTTAGTAGTAGCCGCGTGTGCTCCATGTACTGAACGATTGTTTTTTGCTTTGTTTATAATTTCTGGAGGCGCAAATGCGCTGCAGAAGCGAGCTTGCTCGGTAATAAAGTCGCTGAAGCATCCGAGGTCTGGCCTAGAGTCATATTTTTTGGTGTAGATTCTATACAACTGGGCACGTACAGAGTTTGTCAGCTTGTCGTTGAGGTGTCGTAGCAGCTCTGCGTTGACGAGGTAATGATCTCACTTCAGGGCTCGGAGAGTGACGACGCTTCCCCTCACTTTGCTCGCGAATATGCAGATATCTCTGGGTGCTTCTGTACAGGGTGCTAATCTTCGTAACTTCTCGAATTCTACTTGCGCGATTGAATCTGGACGCCCAAATTGTAGCTCCAGTTCTCGCATAATCTCATCTGGCTTAGCATGCCCGATGAGTTCTGAACTGACTGTTTCCAAGGCTCTTCCTCGTAGACTTCGTCTTAGTTTAGCAGTGTTTTCAATGTCATTGAAGTAGCCTGGGGTTGTTTCGTAAATGGCACGGAATGAAAGCCACTCGGTATGTGCTCCGCTAAAGCTTGGCAGTGTCATTATAACTTTCGTCGCTGCGAAAGTATGCGACGATAGTGGCGCACTCTCTAGTTTTGATATTTGTCAGTGAGCGCGGCAATAGCGGATGTGAGCTCCGATATAATTAGACGGAGCCCCCTGTCTTCACTTATGACGGGTTCCTGGCTAGGTTTGTTTGGCATGAGATCCTTGGGTACATCTTCTGAATAGGAATCTTGGTATTTGAGCTTTGATACAATCGATAGGAGCCCCCTGTCTTCATTAACGGGGGGTCCCTGGCAGAGCTTCTGTGGCATGGGATCCTTTTGTACATCTTCTGGATAGGAATCCTGGTTCGTGAGCTCCTTTTGGGGCTCACTGAGGTCGACAACCTCCGGGGGTGGCTTTGTGACGGTTTTATTAAATGGGGCCTTCCCTCCGGTAGTCGCGCCTTGATTTGACTTTTGTTTGGCTACAGAATTTTCGAGCCAAGATCGAACGTACTCACTTTTGGAGTGACCATCTTCATCACAGTCGTCCGATTCGTCTTCTTCTTCAGCCATCTGTAAGGAGATCTGCGCAAGTTCTAGTTTTATCTTCAATACTTATTCACGAGCCTTCGAAATTCTACTATTGGGCGAACAGTCTTCTTTGACTTCGTACTGCAATCGGTGTCGTCCCCTCAGTGGCTCTTCGGTGCGGGTGTCTTACTGGGCTGTTGGCGATGATACACGGCTAATTTCATCGTTGCCTTCTATCTGTTCCCTCTGCTTCGTTTTGCGAGGCGTAGTGACCGGCGCAGGCAGGGGTATCCCCCTCGGGGGATGGTGGGGGGCAGCATGGCGCATCAGCGCCCTCTACCGTTGACGTTGAGCTTGGTGGCATCTGGTGGTGGATGGTGGCGTTACTGGCCGACGAACCTCCTTCCAGACCGACGGTCCACGCCTTGGTTACCGGTTCCGAAATACAAACGGATATATCCGGCTCGAAGGACCATTGAATGTGCCGGACGGGCGAAACTCTTCGGAGTAAATGTTGTCGAAGATACCTCGCGAGTCGCTCACGTCCTACACCTATAGGTTCCGGAGGGTACTTACACTGCCGTCTTTATTGGTGCCTCTGAAATATTGTAGAGGTTCAAATTAAAATGCACGATTTATAAATACAAATAGCAAGGTAGTGGCCAGCGGTTCGACTGATTGATTAGTCGCGAAATTTTATAACTATTGTTTATTGACCACGGTTGTTCAACTACGGTTGTTCACTATTGGTTGGTCACTGTATATTTTAAAAGATTTTATTTAAATTCTACGGTAGTATCAAATATCAATTGGCAGTAGCTGGTTTTCTAACACTACTGACTAGCAGCTATTATCAACTAAACCAGCTGATTTTATCACTTGTGTAACTACGGATATCAGTTACCACTTTCACTATATGTAACTGCGAATATCAGTTACGACCTTTTTCGGCTAGCTAACACTTTCACTATATGTAACTGCGAATATAAGTTACGACCTTTTTTGGCTAGCTAACATTTTCACTATTCACTATATAATGCTACTAGTCACTTCAGCTACTACCGGATACTACTGCTTGTCCCTGGTAGTTCTTCACACTACTACACTACTGGGTCCCGAGCCCCTATGTAGACTTTGGCTATACCTTACAGTGAGCCGCTTGCCATTTTCCGTTTTGGGTCTTTATTGCATAAACTTTTCACTATGCAAATGGCATAAATTACAATATTTTCTACACAAAACTAATTGCTGCATTATCAAATCCGTAGTCTGGTTTTTTATTACTATATCATAAAGGTTACTCAAAACATTAACATTTTAAAAAGTTATTAAACGAAATGTCCCAAGTTTTTATAATATTTGGGTACATTAATTCTTTGATTTTTCTATAACTACCAAATGCGGTTAATTATACAAAAATATTCCTACACTTCCTTAATCTATAAGCCATATTCTAATTCAATGTCCTATTTACAACTCTTTTAGAACATAGAATTATTCTGATTATTTTCAGTATGAACTATTACGCAGTTAATTAAAAACTTCTAGATAGTTCTACGATACGATGCGCTGCGATTGGTCGATTTTTCATACATTAAAAGTTGTTTACATCAATTGTTATCAAAACGACATTCTATACAAATATACTAAGAGTTATAAACATGCTACACAACTATATCAATACACGTTTTCACCCAGTTTTGTCGGTGATTTCACTATTAATACAAAAACAATATTCTTTCATCACTTTGTTTTTTAGCGTTGTTAGGCCGTCGCGAACAATATTAAAGAAAGACACTTCAAATTTATTCGTATAGATAAGGGTGAAAGACGGGCGCAGAGTCCACCTGATTGTAAATGGATGCTGTGGCTTATAGACATCTACGTCTGTCTTCGGTTAAGAATCAAAACGCAGATGCATTGTTTCCCTAAATATTAGGATGGAATATTTCGTTTCCAGTAAAAAGTCTCAGTATATCACCATACGAAACACTTTATGCTGGTATTCTATGAGAACGTAATCCTTCCCAGGTCAAGTCGACACATTCCTGCTACAACCTAATATATGATATTATCAATAGTTATGTTTAGTTTATACGTGATAAGTGGTTATAGGTAGGGCTTGATTGCAGAGTTACGTGTTATTACTCGTATTTATGTTTTCAAGTCAGTTTCTTTTTGTTGTCCTTGTATTTCTTAATATTTTCGTCCTGTTACCAGATCAGGCGGTAACATAACAGTGTACTCAAGAGCCTGTTCCTGAGGGTAAAAAAAGATTTGGATGGCTTGGTGGGCGAACACATAAACAGGTTGGTGCTTAGCCTACGAAACGATAAGCGGTTAGTCTTCGGTAGCAAAACTCACTAGTTAGTAAGAATTTTTTGATGAAACTTTACGCAGGCAAACTTCAAAAAAAAAACCGGCCAAGAGCGTGTTGGGCCACGCTCAGTGTAGGGTTCCGTAGTTTCCCGTCCGTCACAATAAGTGTTCCCACTTATGAGTTTAAAGGTGGGTATCCATTATGTTCGCGCTCCAGCAGCGCTCCGCGCTCCTGCAACTGCTCCCGGTAGTGGGTACTTTTGTTTCCATCCAAGTTCAGAATGATTTTTCTAGAAAGTCCTTATAAAGTTCTACTTTTCATTTTTTTTTCATGTTTTCTAAACTTATTGTTCAAAAGTTAGAGGGGGGGACAAATTGTTTTTTACTTTTGTAGCGATTATTTCCGAAATTATTGACATTATCAAAAAATGATTTTAGTAAACCCCTATTCATTTTTAAATACCTTTCCAACAATATATCACACGTTAGGTTTGAAATTAAAAAAAAATCACTTCCCACTTTACATATAGGGGGGCTACCCTAATAAAACATTGTTTTTCCAAATTTTATTTTAACTTTGCGGCGTGATTGATACACATATTGGTACCAAATTTCAGATTTCTAGTGCTAACGGTCACAGAGATTAAGCGAGGACGGACAGACGGACAGACAGACATGGCGAAACTATAAGGGTTCCTAGTTGACTACGAAACCCTAAAAAGGAGGAGGTTCTGAATTCGTCAGAATATTTGTTTAAGTTTGCTCAGCGATGATTCTTTACCACGTTGTCTGATTTCAATAAAATTTCTAGGTAAGTTAAGGGATACCTCAGGGGAAGTTCTTTATAAATTTGATGGTGGGATCCATAAGAAAAAATTATCAAATTATTCTATATACACGTGGTGAACATAGTAGAGTCTTGTTGCAGTTATATTATGATTGCAGCACGCTTGTTCGGCTTGACTACGTTCTCATAAAATACGAGCATAAAATAGCAGCTTAATGCTGCTGTGTTTTGTGTATGGTGAGTGTAAAGAACCATCGTACCCTTTTTATTACCATCGAGGCATTCCATCTCAGTTCTCAGGGGTGGCAACGTATCTGAATTTTGATCCCTAATTGAGGATAAAATATCTAGATGTGTATAGGCCACAGGAAATACTTACCGTCAGGTGGATGGCTCATACCCTAATTATATAAAAAATAGCAAAGGAATCTGCATGACATATGGGCGAATAATTATTCACCACGTCAATAGATTTCGGTGATTATATTATTATTAATTTGTTGTAGTCGGCTCTTACTTATTGAATCGTTTTGTTATTCCTAAGGGGTGCAAAAATATCCACTACCCTATATCGTCCCGTGGGTATCGTAAGAGGCGATAAAGAGAAACAAATTAGGATATCGGCTTTAGCGTTTGCCTAAAATACAACGGTCGAAAACCCGTTTGCCAAGCGTAGCAGATATGGCAAATATAAACCCTTTGAGAAAATCTACGAAAAGGCATGGCTTGAGCATTGGACCTTAAAATGTTATAATGAATGAATGATTGAGTGCCCTTTTTGTATATTACGTAATAGAATATCAAGCCCACACCGATCAATCCTGATTGTTAACGAAATTTGTTGAAATGGTTGCAATTGATCAAAGTTTAACGTAATTGAAACCTGTTTACATGAAGACTAAATTTAAGAATTTTGTAAATCCCGAAAAATAAATAAAATATTGTAATTTCAAAGGAGTTGTTCACATTAAGGAATCTGAAGTTTATTCAATTTTAACACAATTTAATTACTATATTACAATTTAATTTTGAGCAGTGAATTTACCATCTACATTTACTAAAGACTGTATTATATAACTAAATACTTAAGTGTATTATATAACTAACTAACTAAAGACTGTATTATATAACTAAATACTTTATAAGTGCTTATTACATTTAAAGCAACAAGGATTTTTAGTAATCTAGTAGTCTCAAGAGAATAAATCTGGAAAAGAGTAATGGGCTAAATAAATGAATCCAGAGAATATACACAGAAAATATCGTAAACAATGAATGTTTTTAATTTTATTTCATTCAGTAGTACAATAAGTCTATGGTTTCATAGACATATATTATATATAAATTTTAGCTTTCTGTACTTCTCCATGTTATAATCTTTATATATGTCAAATCTCATACTCCTCCATGCGTGTATCAATTATACATAAGTGACCATACTAAAGCGCGAGCCGAAATAATAGTTTCACGAATGATATCAGCCTTCCCAATATTTTGAATGCATATCCACGTTGACAGATGTCAGTTTCCCCGCCAATCACGGTCAGGCTCACTCGATGTAAACTGATTCAGGCAACCTGCCAACGATAAAAAAACGTAATGTACCTGTACGTGGATTGTGGATAAATCATTTTATAATCAATTTATTTTTTTATTTAAATGCAATTTTATCTCATTGAAAAACGAAATAAGTTTTTTTTTATAAATTTATAATAGAATCAGGCTTTGCGAATATTCGTTACATGTTATACTAATCATGTTGAAATAAATTAGTTTAGAATGTTTGAGAAAATTAAAAAAAGATGTGATTTACCTAGTTTGAAGAACTCCTTCATACCTTTCTCAAGTTCGTGCACTATCATCATCACCACTATTTCTCAGCTCCACTAGCCCACTAAGATCTTAGCGGTCAAGCATCTCAGAGTCTCTTTCTCCTGACGATGCCTCATTAAGAGGCGAAACGCGTGTCGTACTATCGGTGGTGGCACCTGTCCTAGTGCAGTGGTGTTGGGGTGTCGAGAATAATTGTGACGGCGATAGTGCACGCAATTGAGAGAGTGAGGTGCTCCTAAAACTGAATAAGACACATAGTTTTTATTGTTTGATTTATTAGTATTTATTATTCAAGCGCATCGTAGCTATTTAATATTAAATGTGTTAATGTATTATTTCTGCATTTTGCAAAGAAGATATTAGCAATAGAAGTCGAGTAACTAACACAGTCCAACGGATTAGTAAGCTGAAGTGGCAATGGCCTGAGCATATAGCTCAAAGAATCGACAGCCAATGGGTAAGAAAGGTTCTCGACTGGCAGCCCCTTCGTTATCATCATCATTAGGCCACCTTACCTGAGAACGAATAGAGGGAGAAGTTGTCCTAGCAGGAGCGCCATGCAGCTAGCTGGCAATGGTGGGGCTATGGATGTGTGCTAAATAATTCCCCTGGGCCTGCCGATATATACCTAAAGTAGATGGAAACACCATAAGGCTTCAGCCGATGCGAAATACCGACATAACCTACAATTGCACCTGCGAGGCGGTTAATCATGAACCTATTCCAATTGAAAAGGACCTTACAGTGAAGTGGCGAGGGTAACATAGGCGAAATGCATGGGCATTACGGTGGTGATGAGGCCATTGGGGGAGAGAAGCGACGGCAATATACGCGTTGCTCTCCTTATTATTTGAATTTATATTTTTAATTAGTAAAAATCATTTTGATAAATTCCCCTGGAACTATTAGGCTTTCCAGTGATATAACGCTCCCTAAGGATTAAGCCTGAAAGCGTTAGGTCGAAAATTAATGATCAAGTGGAATAAATAAAAACAATTTGTTTTGTTGATTTTATTGATTTAGCACATTAAATCGTTTTAATGTATTAAATTAATAAGCCAATCATTCTCAGCAAAACTTAACAACTGGTTGCGCTTTTGTAGGATTTAAATCTCATACAAGTAACCTTTTTATGTTCAGCGTATCCATTTGTTTTTGTTTTAATTTAAAAAATACTGGTAAATGAACTTAGTCTTTTTGATGGTGAATAATCTGATATGATTTGATTGGAAGGACTTTAAATGAAGACGGCTACAAAGTCGTTGTCACCTCTGAAGACTAAGATTGAATGCCTCGCAACCTATAATTACGTTAATTGGATATTGTATCATTTTTAACCAAAAACTAAATAAATGTAAGTAATCATTACAGCCTTTCACAAGTCCACTGCTGAACATAGGCCTCCCCCAAGTAATACCACAAAGCACGGTCCTGAGCCACCTGCATCCATCGACTTCCTGCATGTCTTACCAGGTCGTCACTCCATCAAGTGGGGGGTCGCCCTACACTACGCCTACCGGTATGAGCCTGCCACTCGAGAAACTTTCTTCCCCATCGGTTATAGGTTCTTCGAGCTATATGGCCGGCCCATTGCCACATCAGCTTACTAATCCGTTGGGCTATGTCGGTCACTCTAGTTTTACTGCGGATATCCTCATTTCTGAGTCTATCACGCAGTGAAACTCCGAGCATAGCCCTCTCCATAGCTCGCTGAGCGACCTTGAGCGTCCTCATACGGCCAGCGGTGAAGGACAACGTCTCAGATCCGTAAGTCATCACTGGCAACACGCACTGGTTATACACTTTAGTTTTCAGAGATTGAGGTATACCTGACGAGAAGATGTGTCGTAATTTCCCGAACGCTGCCCAGCCGAGTTGAATCCGTCGATTGACCTCTCGGTGGAAGTTGGACTCACCTAGTCGGACTATTTGTCCCAGGTAAACGTACTCGTCAACAACTTCGAGCATAGTGCTCCCAACAACTACCGGCATAGGTGTGACATGGACATTAAACATGATCTTTGTTTTGTCCATGTTCATCTTAAGACCTATCCGTTGAGAGACACCATTGAGGTCATTGAGCATAGTGCTAAGGTCCTCCAGCGATTCTTCCATAAGGACTATATCGTCGGCAAATCGAAGGTTAGTGATGTACTCGCCATTGATGTTAATACTGTATCCTTCCAGTCCAGTAGCTTGAAAACGTCTTCCAACGCAGCGGTGAAGAGTTTCGGGGATATAACATCACCCTGTCTTACACCTCTCTGCAGTTGGATAGGTTTCGTACTCCGGTTCTGTACTCGGATAGCCATCGTAGCCCTACTGTACAAACACTTCAGCACTTCAATATACCGACAGTCAACTAGGCACCGCTGAAGAGACTGTAGCACCGCCCAAATTTCGACGGAATCAAAGGCTTTCTCATAGTCCACATACGCCAGGCAAAGTGGCAGATTGTACTCTTCGGACTTCTGTACAATTTGCCGAAGGGTATGTATGTGGTCTATGGTACTGAAGCCTTTTCGGAAACCGGCTTGTTCGGGAGGCTGGAAGTCATCGAGTCTGCGTGCGAGACGATTCGTAATGACTCTCGAAAACAGCACGTAGACGCGGCTCAGAAGGGAAATCGGTCTGTAGTTCTTCAAGAGAGCGTTGTCGCCGTTCTTAAAGAACAAGACCGCCGCGCTTCTGCTCCACGCCTCCGGAGTAGTGCCACCATGGAGGACGGAATTGAAGAGCTTCTGAAGGACTTCAAGTACCGGTGTTCCACCCGCTTTAAGAAGCTCCGCTGTAATTCCATCCTCGCCCGAGGCCTTGCCGTTTTTAAGGTGGTGGACAGCCATTCTAATCTCGCTCAGACTGACGTCCGGGATATCATCGGAATAGTGTCGGATAAGACTTGAATGTAAGTAATATTTAATAATAATAATACAATATCTTCCAGAGTAAGTTTCGGTCACGGTGGTCAGTATCAACGGATAACTAGACACCAGCGCAGGACAGGATAAAAGTGACCAAGTATATGCGCTAGCACAGGTTCACTTTTAATTCCCTTATCCACACATTCCGAAGGGACGGCAGGAGATCATGCGCAGTATCAGCGGCTTTACATGCTGCCCTAGGGTGAAATACCGCCGACTTCTGACGTCGGGCTGCTTCTAAAAAAATCTTGACAGAAAACGCAATAACTGATTTTGGCCCGACGTGGGATTCGAACCATGAGGTCCCGTGTGATCAACAATCGCGATTACAATCACTAGACTAACGAGGCAGTCAGTATTACATTTTACCTCCAAAGGCACATACCCCTAGACACACGAGGAGAAGTGGTCAAATAATCGTCTCTCCTCTCTATTTAAAATGTTTTTTAGCATTTAAAGTAGAGAGCAACTACTGATCCTTGCTACTTTCCTTTCCTAGCTCGGAGACAGAAAACAGACCTACCTGACGACTTCTTGTAAAATTTTGAGCTTCAAATGGTTAAAGTAACAAATATGCTGGTATTTAAAAATATTTGTAATGAAAAGACAGCGCGGACTGAATCAAAAGATAATAGAAATATAAACCAATCTTGACTAATTATAATAAATAGTCAAAGTGCTAGGGGACACTTTATAATCGGAATCTCGCAACGGCTCCAACGATTTTCATAAAATGTAGTATCCAGGGAGTTTCGGGGGCAATAAATCGATCTAGCTAGAATTTATTTTTAGAAAATGTCCTTTTGTCCGTGTTTTC
The DNA here is from genome assembly GCA_907164705.1 of Parnassius apollo. Lineage (NCBI taxonomy): Eukaryota > Metazoa > Arthropoda > Insecta > Lepidoptera > Papilionidae > Parnassius > Parnassius apollo. The sequence goes on along the minus strand of CAJQZP010000667.1, from coordinate 1,579,842 downwards.
AGGCAATAAAAAAACTGCTACAATATAAGAAGGTAAATTTTGACAGATCACTAACGATCGTAATAGCTCAGGTGGGATGTCGGTCGGGCGTGATATCGGAGTTCCGTGGTTCGCGTCCTGTCTCTGGTCCGGCTTTTTTTGTATTGTGTTTTGTAATTTATAAATGTAATTTCAAAAAAAAAAAACCGAGCTAAGCTCGGTCATCCGGGTACTATATCTTTAAACAACATTAATTTCACCAATTTACTGTCGTTACGTCAAAATAACAATTGCAAAGATGCAGGTATCCATTTTTAAACAAGCTTAATTTTATGTCTTATCATAAAATTGTAAAGGTTGTTGAATGACAGTTGAAAACAGATTGCAAATATATTACTCGTCGTAAAGAATGAATCGGCTTAAATACTGCCATAATATTACGTATGTATGGAAAAATTAAAATCCCTGCCGTTGAAGTATCGTATTCATGTTAACATGCAAATTATTCTATTGTTTCATTTCATATATGCGACCCTTTATGGGATATGGGGGATTTCCCTTGTATTTCTACTGCTTAGGTCCAGCTGCGTGTATTCAGAAAATTAGATTGTTGTTTCAGCCCTTTTATTTAAATTTTAAGGGTCGCGTAAGTGCTGTTCAAGCTTTTGTTTTAGAACGAAAAACATCTTTATTATGTTTTTGGATTATGCAACGAATTATCATTAATATATTGGTATTTTTTTATTATATTTCACGTAGTAGAGCCATGCTCAGTTATATTAGTAGCATAGTTGTAGCAACGAGTGGGGCACCGGGAAAGGACCACATTCTCACAGAACACCAGCTTAAAATAGCAGCTCAACACTGCACTGCTATGTTTCGCATGGTGAGTGTAGAAAACCAGAGACCCATTTCACTGAAAACGAGGCATTACATCTTAGTCCTCACGGATGACAGCTCATCTGCATTTTGATTCTTTATATATATATATATATATATATATATATATATATATATATATATATATATATATATATATATATATATAGTATACTGTATAGCTGCTTTATGCTACTAAGATTTGTATTGTAAGTGAAGAAAACTGGAGACCCTTTTACTGGAAAGAAGGCGTTCGATTTTAGTCCTCAGGGGTGACAATGTATCTCATTTTTGAATATTAATCGAAATAATTGTAGATGTACATGTATATGGGCCACAGCATCTTATCATTAGGAGGACTGTGTGCTTGCTTGTTATTCTTATTTTAAAAACACTGTTATATTTCTCAAAAATCTTGACGTAAAATGTTAAAATAAATATATTTGTAGGAGTGACACGAATTCTGTTATATACACTCTTTTTATGAAAAATAAATTTGTACATACAGGTTAAAATATATTAGCATACAAATAAACCTATTGCTTAATTTAGGACGTCCGGCCCTTTAGAAAATAAATTGGTTTTCCGTTATTTTTGTACTGCTTCGAGCGTTCAGAAAATAGAATGTGGATTTTGTCCCTTTTATTTAAATTTAAAAGGATGTGTTAAGTGGTGTTTCAGCTTTGTTTTATATGGCAAACATTTATTTTGGTTTACGTACTCAGACACACGAGATATAAAATAAAAAAAGTCATTATCTCTGATGATTTGATAGTAATTTTTAAAACAATATTCATATTAAACATCTAAGAGTATTCAATTTGCATGATGAAGTTGCGAGAAAAGCCATTATTCCATTTCATTCCGTCGATTTAGAAACAATGCGCAATGCAACAATGACGTCTTGATTTTTGATAGACGAAGGTGTAAATATCTCCTATTTTTCCAAAAAGGAGGATTACAATTCTTTTTTTTTGTTTGTATGTTACGCGATATCTTTGTAGATTGTGAACCAATTTTAGTGACTTTTTATATAATAGTTTTTTTGTTTGTATGTTACGCGATATCTTTGTAGATTGTGAACCAATTTTGATGATTCTTTTTTTCTATAATAGTTTATACTTCAAGAATGGTCACATGTAAATTTGGAGAAAAAACTCCTCCCCTATGGGTTGCAAATAAATAACTCCTTTTTAGCGAATTGAAGTCGGTTTTTACTTTTTGTTAAAATTTATAATTATGTCTTTTTATAAGTTAAAGAGATAATGTTGCAGTCGAACTTAAAGTAGAGAGCTACTGCAATTCATAGACACTCCTAAGTAACTATACGAAAGTAATACTTCAGTTGCTTTGTCTTCTATGACGACCAAGAAGAAATGCCCTACATCGTTATAATAATCTTACTAGTTTTTAACCTATTTAACAGCCATCTATACAAGAGATATAAAATGTCAGAATTGGCTAGCGTGAACAGAGTCAAAGGTCCGAGACGACGGATTGGCAAGGATACGTCAACATGCTCATAATCAGCAGCGGCAAATAAAGTTAATAATTTAATATTTATAGTTAATAATAATGATAAAGTTTTGTTTAATTTTTAATAATCCTACAAATGCACATATTCCTCAGAGCGTAATCGTCGTTGTTTAGTGCAATGTATACATTTGCAAACAAACGTTCCGTTTCAATTTTAGCATACATATCCACAATAAATTGGCTGAACAATTAACGAAATATTTGCAAATAAACGAAACTATTACGCCTAATTTACAAAAGATGTGAATGAAATTGCTCAGCTGATATTTTTTGATTGAAATTGTTTCCCTAGTAGTAGTATTAACTTGGTAGAGTCCAAAATTGTATCCATCTTCTCATATGAGCACATATTGGAGTGCATCGTCTACTCGATGTGTTTCGTAAATGCGTTGCAGACGATCATCTCGAGTGCGTAGTACGATGTTCACGCCTTGCGCACTCTAGGTCCACTAAAACAACCGCAACTTCGTCTGCAACGGGACGTTGTGTCTCCGGCGGTGTTCACCAACAGGATGGTAATCCAGATATAAGGTCATTATTAAGCTGTGGAAAATGATGATTTCTTACATTAGCCTGTTCAGTATAGTCCGACACAAAGTAAATTTGGAAAAATTTTGGATCATTTTCTGGTAACAATGATCCAATGAGGTAATATACTTGATTTTGAAGGTTGGCATGAACTGTCCCTCCGTTATTTGTTTTGCCCCAACGGATGTCAACTGGAAAGCATTGTTATATGATCAGATATCATCTTAAAAATCGTTTTAATATAATAATATTTTAACAAAAAACAACACTGAGAAATAGGCACAAATATTTTTGTTCTTGGAAATTCTTGCAAGTTTTGTAAACTGTTAAATTTTACTGCTCATTAACTACGAAACGTAACTCATAAAATGGGTTACAAAAATTTCACTTTGAGTTATATTAATAACAAGGTGGTAGCATAACTTTCCTGTTAGGAGTATGTCTGGGCGTGTACCATCTGTATCACCATTTTCCCTATGTCTGCCGCCAAATAAGTGTAGCACTACGTGTACTGCAGTGTTCCGATTTGAAGACTATAAATACCTAGTATTAAAAACAAACTATGAAGCACTTCACCTTAGCTATCGGTGGTCACGCATCTATAATCTTCTATATTTGAAGTTGGCTGCAGGTGTCCATTGATGGACTGCAGGTGTCCATCGATGGACTGCAGGTATCCATTGATGGACTGCAAGTGTCCATTGATGGACCGTAGTTGCCACTCATCATCATCATTTCTTTGTCACTTCAGTTTCATAAAAAAAAGAATTTTAATTTCTATCCACTTGAATGTGCCTAACTGTAGAACGTTTAAAGGCTCTAACTTTAATAGTGCATATGCTCTCTTAAAAAAAAAAACAAGACGACGGATTTTGACAAAGTTTTCACTGGTAGATAGTTAATGTTGTAAAAGGTAAATAAGACTACTTTAAATTTAGAAAGCGAATTAGAATTCCGCGCAAAATTATTAAAACTCTTGAAGTCTAATCAAATATCACGTGAGCGAAGCCACGGGGAACAGCTAGTAACAACTAAATGACAGAAAATACCATGATGAAGTAATGAGGCATTTCAGTTTAGTGTTCAAAAATGGCAACCATATCCATAAAATTATTCATAACGATAGATATCTATGGGCCACAGTATCAGGTGGTCACAGTACACCTTTATCTCCTTTTTCACTCCTCCTCCTTTATCACCACTACTTGTATAAAAAGAATAACTCAGTCGCTTCAAGATTTCATAATATGAAAGTATACATATGCAGTTGAGCAATGTTATAACTGAGAAGGCAACCGGAGGCCATTACTTACAGAACTTTCAGCTCAACACTTAGGTTGGATTTCAGCACTCCATTTTCAAGAAATCCCGGTAAATTCACATTAACCATACTGCACAGGCATCCGCGGTTAACATTCTAACGAGGTAGCTATTTTGTTTTATAATTTCGGTGATTTATAGTTTTGAATATGCACATTCTTTAAAAGTTATGAAAATGAAATAAAGTTATATAAAATAGTCTAACAAATTGGTGTACACGAGTGTACTAGTTGATTTTAGTAGGTTTTCGGGTTGATAGACATTATTTAAAGTAATTTTATGTTTACAAATACATGACAGTATTAAATTATCTTACATGATGTTACCTAATATATAATTATTTATTAATAAACTAATTATATAGATAAATTTGCTTATATGAAATCTATGAATCACATTGTGTCGCAAACCATTTAAGGTTTGCACATCACGTATCCCACGTTATTATCACGATCAAAAATTATGCATATTTTTTAAAAAGCTACAATTTCGCTGAACAATATTACACACAATGAAATGACACAGCTGAAAAAGCTTAAGAATGAATTAATTAATAATTTCTTTAATTTTCAAATATGGGTAATACATAACGCGGTGACAAATTATTGTACAGATTCTACTCATTTTACCAGAAGGCATGTAAAAAATAAAATTAATTAGTTTTTTATCAATTTATGTAGATATGTCAGTTATGTTTATTAAAAAAATTTGAATGAAGATCATTATGACTAGAATATCTGCCAAATTAAATGAATCTAATATTTTGTGCTAAATTACATATTTCAAAACTTTTTGATTCTAGAATTATTCACTTGTTTTTAAATATAAATTGTGTTGATGAGGTCAGCAGTGTCGAAGTGCGAGACGTCTGGTACTGGACCGTCAGTCCGCCTACCAGGTGATGATTAAGGCAAATCCTCTCTATAACGGGAGAGGCCAGTTCAACTACGAATATATACAGGATGATAATAAAGGAGAAGTAGATCATTAGTGTGACCAACGAGCTAACAGTCCACTTAATACTGCAGGTCATGAATAACCGCAACCAACACTAAACAAAAAGGGCGCCACTGACGCTTTCCACCCCTAAGGCCTCATAGCTTGCAAATATTTTTTGTTACTTGAAATAGGTAAAAGGACCATCCATTTTTATCTATTTCAACTAACTCAAACGAGCTAGAACACAGAAAGAAGCCCTTTATTGGCCACCCACAACTTTTTTAACCTTATTGTATCTATATTGGATACGATAATATAAGGTCGATAATTTTGTTTTATTTTAATATTAATATCATCTTATGAATATCAAAATTTATCCATTTGATAACTTATAGTTTTTTTGTTAAAATATAAATGTAAAATATCATTAAAATGTAACCTGAGCTTTTTTTGAGAATCAATATTAAAAAAAATCTACTAACAATACGATAATAATACGTTTATCATAAAAGTAACAACCGTTGGAGTAGACGTGACATGAAGTGGAGACCGCGTGTAGGCAAATGTAATGTGAGGCGCCGCCTATATAGATTGAATTTTTTTAATTAACTGGCTTTACGGTTCTGGGTCCTAGCCCTTCTGAGCCTATTATTTCTTTTGTGGGTTCTTAATTATTATATACTTTTTCTTCACGATATGCTGATGCGTCACACTGCGAAGCCTTTAGGAGATTTTGACGACAGCTTAACCCAGCGGACAGTTGATGACCTGTCGTCATTCACGACAGCCAAACAAGTTCATACGACGCCCAAGCGATCAAAATAACTTGAGGTTTATATCTACATCAAAGCACTTGTTTCGTCGTTTTCTCTAAAAGTTCACACGCATAGACAATTCAAAAAATCGCATCACTATTACGAATTAAAATCTACTTCAAGCCGTTACTCAAGCAACAAAACAGGATTGACAATCCGTCTACGGCCAAGTTCCCGCCAAAACCTCTATCTAGATTGAGCGGCGGTAAGTACAAGGACCTGGGAACAGTTCAAGAGGCCTTCATAGCTGTTGATACTTGATATAAATAAGATATTATTCTATATATAGCATTTGTTACTTATTGTTCTTAGTTAAAGGAAACATTAGTTTTATTTTTATTTAAAACCAACTGGGAACAAAAAGTTGTAGGTACGTGCAATACGAAGTGTCCGTGGAACACAACATATTATACGTGGTCATTTTTCAAAGATTAGCCAAACTATAAGTTTAAGTTTAAAATATATAAATAATGATCCTCCGTTGTTGCAGTTTTTGAAAATACGAGCAAAAAAGACTTCTGCTTCCATTTGAAATCATCCCAAATTGAATATGCTTTATAGGCAACAAAGTTTTTGCCTACCGATCGACCCTTACGAATGTGTGCGTGGGCAATAAAATCAGTAAAAATAGTGCATTAATATATATGGAATTTAAAGATAACTCTGATTTGAGATTTTTAAAATTAATTGTTCTTTACCATTTGCTATATTACTTATTCTGAACCTTCTCTGCAAATTTGTCCGGTTACTGCAATATAATTCTGTATAAGATAAATCCAATAAGTTGAAGAAGCGTAGCCACTTAAATAAAAATCCTAGTTATGTTCCGGTCCTATTATGAGCTCAGAATATTCAATACGGTCGCTCAACGCACCAGAGTGAGTAGTTCGACCCACAATAGAATCTAGTACAAATCGCATGCATTCTTTGATCAACGAGTCACTTTGCATTCTTCTTGGGATGGCCCATGAGATTGCGAATCTAATGGTCGATTTCTTTTTGCTTACACTTTTTCTTCGTTCGTTCGATATGCATTTAAATTTTAAATTATGTACACCACATGAAATGTTTCTTGATTCTTGTCTTCTTAATTTTTTAATTAACCTCATCAAAATTTTACCAGTGCAGTAGTTTTTGAAATAGTCGTGGTTACAAACTGCGTGCGTGTGGGCTCGATATTAATTTCACAGTAGGCAAGCAACCCGGGCTTGACACCCGCCTGCACCAACGAAGTTGTGAATTGCAATTTTAAGTGCAGACTTTCCACCTGCTTGGCGGTGAAGGAAAACATCGTGTGCAGACTTGCATGTCGGAGAAATAAGAAGAAAAAAAAATATTTCGGAGACACGTGAAATTCACCAACACGTGTTGTGGCAGCGCGGTGGTCAGAAATGGGAGGAGGCCTGTACCCAGTTGTGGGCCGTATATCGGCTGTAACTTTAACTTAAACTTTGAACTTTAACATCAGTTTCTACTCGCTCTGTTATCTGTCATTTATTGTATATTTTATGTCAATATCAAATGTTACTGTGATAAAAGTTTTTGCAAGTTCTCATTAGGGTTTTCCAAATCAATGACAAAAGAAAAGCAATACTTTAAACAAACTTAATGCCAATACTTTAATTATGATGTGATGTGGTGGCGTAAGACAATCCATTACCTAATATTTTATATGGGTTCCGTAGCACGCGACCGTGGGAAATTTTAGGAAAATCTTATAGCCTCCACGAGATAGTGGTATAAGCATATCGTTTACGCCATACGTAAAATACCTAGGCCGGTGAATGGCATCAGAGTCAAAACTGCGATAAATTACGATCAAAAATCTATATAACGAGTATTCTTTATATGTCGTAGAGCCAAGCTGAAGCTATATTATGGTGGTAGCATGAATGGGTCGGCTCGACCGGGGTAGGACCACGCTCTCACAGAATACCATTGTAAAATAGCAGCTTAATGTTGCTGTGTTTCGTATGGTGAGTGTTGAGAACCGGAGACCCGTTTTACTGGAATCGAGGTATTCCATCTTAGTCCTCAAGGGTGAAAACGCATCTGCATTTTGTTCCTTAATCGAGGTTAAATGTCGATGTCTATGGGCCACAGCATCCACTTACCACTAGGTGGACTGTGTGCTCGTTTGTCACCCCAATCCTATAAAAAAATATTACTTTACTTGACCATCGTGCACTCTATTCTAATTTACTGATATAAACTTAAGCGTCTTCTAAATGTCGCTGTACAAATTATCGTACTTAGCTCAAATGGACTTCTCTTACACGTCGTTGTAATACTCATTTTATGTTTCTGCTCTACTATATACTATTTGATCCAAAGCCAAAGAACTATTTAACCTCTCAATCCCCTTGCGGTCTCATGAGACCGCACTCACCCACAGCACTTTAACCCATAAAAACTTATATATAGAGACTAATTTTCTATGAAGAAGCTTGGCATTATAGAATCAATATAAAATTTTATATCCTCCATTGCAATAAAAACAGTTATCTTATCTTGAATAAAACTAAATTTACGGATTCTATCGCGTTTATTTAACTGATTTTACTTATTTTTAATTCCCGACGTTTCGGGTGCTTTACAGCAACCATGGTCACGGGGGGGGGGACTGAGATGTTTGACGTCCCAATGTCATTGTTAGCCCGGCTACCTTCAGTTTTTGAATATTAATTTTTGGTCCGATTTACGCAAAACGAACTTACAGTATCTTGAAGTCTTGCAGTGGTATGCTTGGGTTTGGGTTTAATTTTGTTAATTATAGGATCCCAAGCAGATGGCAGCACCCAACCATCTTCTCTATTGAAATTAGGATGTTTTTTAATTTCAATAACCTCGCGTATCATCCTTGGTAGGAATCGGTGTTCTTTTGCGAGGATTTGTGGTTTATCAAATCTGATGTAATGGTGGGAACGATCTTGAACATGTTCACAGACTGCAGACTTCCCGGAGCGTCGGTGCTTCACGTCAGCTATATGTTCTTTCACGCGGGTTTTTGTGGATCTTTTTGTTTGACCCGCGTATACTCATAAATAAGCGTACTCAAAGCAAACTCTGAACAGACGTGCCATTTAGCACCAGGATCTCGGCCAAAGTGGATGTACAAAGATATAGTGACAGTGCTGTCCTGTTCAGACACGCTCGGAACACGCCACCTCTTAACCACACCTCAGTTAGCATACTCGAAAATCAAACGTCGGTTGATTTTTAAGCATGCTATCAAAATAAGCATGCCCGTTACTAGCAATGTTGCGACATACGTGCTACTAATGAGCACGTGTGTCGCGACATTGCACAATAAAAGCATGCTTTCGTGCTAATAATGAGCATGTCTGTCCGTACCTTGAAGCTCAAGATAGTACTAACAAGCGCGCCTTAGTAGAGAGGCAATTGCAGTGAAATGTGTAAACTTGCATTAATTTAACCAGATAAATCTCAGGTAGCAAAATGTCCGCCATTTGTTTATATTTAGAATGTACATTTATTATACCATGTGTTTATAATGAAGAGTATATATAAATAACAAAAAGAGAGTTCAAACGTCTCACTGCTGCACAGCTGCTGGCTACAAGTCTCCTCTTAAATCTAAAAGAGTTGCAGGACAGGGAAGACAACGCTTTGAACGCTCTACCAGGCCTCTGTCACTCTTGCTACCTGCGTGAAATAATTACCTAAAATCGCGATTCACCCAGGGTGCAGGGCTAGCGCGTTGTAGGCGATTGATGAATTTTAACGCTGTTTACGTGAATAGTTTTTGTAAACACTTGTTGTAATTTTTGTTTAGTGTTTAGTATATTTAATTGTAGGATAAAATAGTTCAAAAAATTTTAATGTAGTTTAAAAATAATATATAATTAATTACCTATCTATTCGATAAATTATAATGGCAAAACTTCAAACCTACTATAATTGTTGCGTGGATAGATACCTAATGAGCAAACAGCAAAAATCATTTTTTATATTACCTAAGGATAATGAAAGATACGTTTATTAATTTTTTTTTAAATAAATACTTATAGCAAAAAAGAATTAAGTAATAATTTAAATACAGAAGTTATACCTAAGTAATTTACTTCAAAACTTAGTTGAAATTACTTCACTATCTAAGTAGGTAGCTTACATGTCTTTTGTAATTAAAATATTTTAAGTTATCACAAAGCACTGAAATTAAAACTTTGTTCACAAGATTTTTAACTAATAAGAATACAATTACATTTCATTTTGGAATCTTATTTCGGGTTTATTTGTTGTTTACACTACCTACCTATTACTTCTGAGCGATTTATTAAATCGCGATTCGCGACGAGTGACCTGGCAAGTTGCGTGCGTTAGGCACAGAATTTGCATAGTAGCAAAAATATGTTCATTCGATCAGTCAGAATAGGTACCTTACGTATTTTACATACCATTTCGCAACGTATTAATTAATTAATTTACACTCTTTATTGGACACAGCATATTAAAATAACACACCACCCTTAATTTATAAATGTAAGTACAATTAGGTGGCCTCATCGCTTAACAGTAATCTCTTCCAGGTTTGAGGCAAACCTTGGTAACGTAGTACTACATATTATTTTTTCTATGCCTTGGTGAAGGAGATCCGTAAATAGAAATGTGCATAAATAGTAGATCAATGAGCATATATTAAAACATATTATAATCTAAATAAGTACCTACTTACAAGTGTTTTTAATATGGTGCAATATCACTATATTATTTTTCTGTGCGGATATTATTGCCTGTTCTCATATTCCACTTAATTAAATGTGAAATCTAATCACCATTGAAGATTAGCGTGAAATTGGAGAGGTTAGTGATTCTTATTCGTACCTATATATACAAATTGTTCTTGAATATTGAGTTGTTCTTGAAATTCATAGTGTTCACTGCGATTGTACCTGGCGTATGGTGATAAAGAAGTCATGGATGAAAGCGAGCTAACATTGCTGTTTTTTTATTATTAAACTATATACTTAAATATAAATAAACACATATAGTTTTAAAGAAATTATAAACTTCCAAATTGTCGCTGTCAGAAATCAAACCCGGGAGTTCCCGGATTCCACCGCTGAGCTTCAATGCGCCAAATCCTTTTCAATTTGACAACAGAATTTAAAAGAAAGGGAGCGCTAACCGGTATTTTAGAGACGGCAAAAACATTATATTTTAAGTAAAACAATCGTAAATTAAATAAATTATTAATGTTATACATAGTGTATTTTTATTCCTTCTAACAGCCGTGATGTAGTAAGAGGAAAATATGCAAAGTAAAAGATGCAAAGTAATACGGACACTCGCGCGCAGCGATAAAGGTCTATTTAGCTTGCGTGCGCAAATTATCTTATTAATAATAATTATGTAGGCTATTTAAGCGCCGGCAAGCAGTCAACATCGAAAGAGTAAAACTTCTGTACGTAGTACTATTATTTATTCTGTGGCTCTACTCCATTGCTTGGTGGCAAAATTGTTAATCAAAATATTTTATTTTATTACTTATACAAGCAACTCTTTTGCACTCTTAGTCGATAACTTAGGAACGAATTTTGGCGGTAGATTCTCTTACGCCACCAAACCTATGAATGAGGGTTATTTATTTTTATTTTTATTTAAATTATATTACAATTAATATCAGTAAACGATACTAATAATAGCGTTAGTCCTTAATGTCCACAATACATTTCTTTTCAAAAACTTAAACAATGAAACAACCGGCGTCCATATTTATTTGCTATCTGTCAAAATTGACACGTGTCAACCGCCGCGCCAATCTGACTGGTGTAAGCTGAGATGATGTGTGCGTGTGATGGATTTATAATATTCCGCCTGTTAAAGATAACCGCCTTTTGTTACAACAAATAATAAGGGCTGTAATATGAAGTTGCCGTTTTTATTGAGTGGCTAATTTTAATTTAAATCTGCTTAGTCAAATATTCGTGATTAAAACATTTTTTATACAAAACTTCTGGTAAATTTTGTGATAGATTATTGTTTGTCTTTCAATTTTTTTTTACGTTCAGGATTTGTTGTTTTGGGTGGTTATCACAGACCAACGCACTGTGCTTTATCGTTTTAACCGCTTTCGTATAAGAAACCTTGAACTGAAGAATGAACCATGAAGAAGAGCAGACACTAAGATAAATAAAGATGACATAAAACTAATCATGGAAGCCGATAACTTCTAAACAACAAGGAATTAGCGTCACGGTTTTAAAAATGGGCACCTGATGGATGAACTTATGAGCATAGAAGTGCATGCGTTGAAGCTTGATTTGCTTTGATGAGAAAGTACAGAAATTAAGAGATTTTTGAAATAATTGTGACATGTGATGAAAATACCCTTTTTACTGGAATCGAGGCATTATATCCATAGTCCATCTTAAATGTCTGAATGCTCGTTCGTACAATCATTTTATTAAATATTGGATTCTCTGCATAATCATAAGTGAAAACGCATTGGATGAACCTTGGTCAAATATGCATTTTTGAAGTTCACTAATAGAAAAGTAACGAAGGGTATTCTGTGGTAACTTCATGGTATAATTCATACAACAATCGACCATCCACATCATATTCCGGCAACAGTTCCCACATTTTCTTCCTTATAACCTTATCAAATGCTATCTGCAGATCCACAAAAGCACAGAATATCTTCTGGTTAATACTCAGAAGCTTTTCCGTGATCATGCGGAGAGAAAACATTTGATCCGTGCATCTTCTTCCAGGTCTAAACCCGCATTGTGCCTCCCATAATCTTTCCGATTTCTCTTGCATCCTACGTGTCAAAACCTTTGAGTAAACTTTACTTGCTAAACTGGTCAAGCTGACTGCCCGATAGCACCCGCAGTCAAAATGTGAACCTTTACCTTTATATAAAGGCACAATGACCGCGGATCGCCAATCATCCGGGACATCTCCCGTCCGCCAGCACAAATTGCACAGCAGATGAAAGCTGTCCCAGACGCGAGGCCCTCCGTACTTGACCATTTCAGCAGTAACTCTGTCTAGTCCCGCAGCCTTACCACATTTCAAACTTTGAATCGCACGTTCAATCTCTTTCATGCTGATGACCTCAGTGTCATCGAGGTCCGTGTCTGGCGTGCCAGTCACGGCGTCACCCCCGGATCCTTCACTAAGCTCATGACACGCATACATTTCTCTATAAAATTCACTCCATCGCTGCATGACGTCCGATTTTTCTGAGAGGACGTCATTGGTTCTCGAAAGCACTTTGTTCATTCTTAAGGCTGTCGCACCACTCCGGGACCTTCCAACTTATTTCCAAAAGAGTTTGGAGTTTTCCTTAAAGTTGTGCGACAACCTTTCGTCCGCTTCTATTCTACACCTTTCACGTACTTCCTCAATCAATGTTTTCGCATGAACTTTCTGCAGCTTATATCTATAATTCATCTAATTAATTTAATATATTTTTAGATCCACTGTATAAGTAATCGTAAATGTCTCTCGCAAATTACTTCAAACAATGTGATGAAATTCATAGAAAAACAACCATGGCTCGTCAATCCATCTTTGCTATTATGGCTTCATGATAGCGCACGATCTGACGCTGCTTGACAACCTGGTACTCGCTAGACATTTTCCTGCAAGGAAATGCTCTCAAGTAGTATTTTTTTGGAATAGACTTACATCGCAAAGGCATAAATAATATTCCTGCAATGGTAAAGGTCCATGTCCAATAGTAGGCTTTTACGAGCTGATGATGCATAATAAGAAGAATGACGTTGTTAATAGCAATTGTATACGTTGTATAGCTACACTACATGTTAGTTGTAGCACGAATAGGTCGGCTCGACCGGGGTAGGACCACGCTCTCACAGAATACCAGCGTAAAATAGCAGCTTAATGCTGCTGTGTTTCGTATGGTGAGTGTAGAGAACCGTAAACTCTTTTTACTGGAAACGAGGCATTCCAACTTAGTTCTCACGGGTGACAACGCATCTGCATTTTGATTCGTAATCGAGGACAGATGTAGATGTCTATGAGCCACAGCAACCACTTACCATCAACTGTGTACTCGTTTGTCACCCTTTCCTATAAAAAATATTACAATGATTTGACAGATTGAATAATATATTTTTTGGTAATGCTTCGTTGGTCTTGTGATCATAAAGTGGCTAATCATGAAGTCTCGGGTTTGAATACCGAGTCGGGTGAAACATAAGTTATATAAGGTTTTACTTTCAAGAAATTTCAGGTGGACTGTGTTTGACACTGACACGCTTGTCATTCTTATTCTATAAAAAATCATTGACCTGACGATGGAGAAATAAAGTTAAGGAACAATCTACTTTTTGACATTTTCCTGCTCCGAAAAACCTTTTATAAATCAGGAGACGTCTGTGCCCAATGTATCCAAAAAACCTAATGAATACTTACCTGCAAGTACCTTAGTACGAGAATGCTTAAATTCCGTCAAAACTCCCAGAAATTTGTACTTGTATATTTGTTCACATGCGAACGTTCTTGACGTAGTTATACACATCAAAAAAAATAGTAGGTTCGATTTGGGTGGGTATGGGTATCTACAAAAATCAACCATATTAATTATAAATACTTAAGTACAATTATGCTTAAAGGCAAGTTATTTAACAAATCATGTTATTGTTGTGTATACATAAATTTTGTTGATAACATAAAATACATGTAATTTATATCTTTAGTATTCTTGTTTATCAATATTACACACAGAAATGGTAATATATATATATATATATATATATATATATATATATATATATATATATATATAGGTTCTATTAGATACAATATTATAATTAAAATTAAAATAACCTTTATTTATATTATTATATATAATATTATAACTAGCTGAACCCAGCAGACGTCGTCCTGCCAGTTAATATCATAGGTTGTAATTTAATTTATTAATTGCCACGCTTGATTGAAAAAAAGCAAATAAAATTAAAATATTTTTAATATTATTTGTATCTAATGATTTCTTATATTTACGCGAACACTACACATTGATTAACACGTTCATTGCCAAAGCTAAAATTGGAGTTTTCTTCTGGTGGCCCAAAACTTTTTTTTAATGAAATAACTCTTATGTACAGCAAATACTATTTGCGGGTGTGTTTATGGTTTTAGTATATATATTTAGTATTTTACATAATATAGTTATATATCACTCGACGTCGCGTGATGGGCCATGTGGAGTGTACATTTATCCTTAGGGGCCCCATCACGCGACGTCGAGTTTTGTCATACCTTAGCACTTTTGTGCAATTATGAGTTCAAATGTAATAAAATTAAATATTTTTAGTATCAATAATTTTTATTTGAATTATATAACACAAAAAATAACAAAATATCAAAGAAACATGCAACATAAAAAAATCTTCTAAATATTTTAGAGCCAGCCAGTACAATAAGTAAGTTGACCCAAAAGTTTACTAGCTAAGGTATATGAATTATAAAAATTATCCATATAGATAGAGTGGCCAACGTCCAATTTATTTTGCATCAATTTTTCAACATTTTTTTCGGTGTGGCCCTTTCCGGCTGTTTCATCTTCTGTGCTGGCAAACATGTGGAAATTTAAAATCAAGCCATCCGGTTCTGCGAGCACGTATAGTTTGATGCCATACTTGTGGCGCTTTCATTTGATGTATTGTCGGAAAAGCTTCAAGAATATCCGATTCGTGCAACAAAATACGTTTTGATTGCGCTCGCAAAGGTATCTCGTTTGATCGTTTCGTACCCCTATAGGTTGATGATCACTCATTATAAATTTTGTTTTATTATAATTAGTATCAATTTATACTACAAAAAATACGTATTATTTGTTCACAACTAACTAAAAACAAACAAGAAAGCCGTCCGGCTCGAGAGGCGACGCTAAGCGAACTTACCTGGAACTATCCAATTACGTAGCACTAAAACCATCGCATGATTCGGATGGCCACGCCCACTTTACGATAGCTTAATCCTTTCTCTAGAGGCCCATAAAAAACACCGTTGCGATAACGCTCCGGCCCAGGCAATACGCTTCATACAAAACTTGTTGGACACTTCACGCGACGTCGCGTGAAGGGCCAAATTTAATATTTAAAAATATTTAAAAAAGCTTTTATAATAATTAAAAAAGCTGAAGCTACTCCGGGTTTAACAATGACATCTGGACGTCAGTCATCTCAGTCCCCCGTAACCATGGGTGCTGGAAAGCGCCCGAAACGTCGGGAATTAAAAATAAAAGTAATTACAAGTAAAACAAACGTGATAAAATCCGTAAAAGTAGTTTTAATCAATTTATTTGTATCTAAAAAAAACATTTTTTTTTGGTTTATGAATATATACCTTCTTCATTGAAAACAACATATACATACCAATTTTTATGGTGATCGATCAAATAGATTTCGAGTTAAACAATTTCATATATACAAACATTCTCTTTTATATGTACAGATATTTTGGTTATAAATTGGATCTCTATTTATATTTTTTTAATAATACGTTTTATGACAGTGCGGTGTAAGTTTATCGACGATAAAATAAGGAGATAGATGAAAACAAAGAAGAGAGATATACATATATATATATTTTTTTTGATTATTTAATACTTGTTGCATTGCCTATTACAAAGCATGCAATGAGGAGAATTGAGCGTAGGTGTAGCGATATAAAAAAAGACATTTAATTAAAATATCTTAATTTTATATTAAAATAAACTATACAAATGCAACTTATACCTACATCGTTCTAACAGGGGTAATTAAATGGAAGACCTAAATTATTTTCTCCTCATGCTATTTATTTCCATTTCAGAGCTGTTCTAGGCTCTTCTGGGATTTAAATTATGCAACAACACGTCTTCTCACTTTGCTCAGCTTGTAACATATCAGTATTTATGCACATAATTATATTTCACGTCCTCACCACGCCTTAGGGGAGTCTTCGTTAGCTTGAAGAAACATGCCATAAGGTACTTACGTGTTAACACGTGTATGAACAATATAATTATATATATTTACTTTCAATGGAAGTAAAAAAGTTTTTTTTAATTTTTTTTTTTTTTTTAATTGGTGACAACGAGCACAGTTGTTGCATCTACGTCTTTCAACATCTTTATTTAGT
Organism: Parnassius apollo; assembly: GCA_907164705.1. NCBI lineage: Eukaryota > Metazoa > Arthropoda > Insecta > Lepidoptera > Papilionidae > Parnassius > Parnassius apollo. Next base: position 1,562,722 of record CAJQZP010000667.1, on the reverse strand, counting down.
CAATCTTTATTAGGATCAGCTGGTAGAGAAAGCCATAGGGCATTAAGTCCACCCTTTGTAACCTCTAGTTAAAGGTGTGCTGCAATACAGGATAATTAAAAAAGTGCTAAGTTTTTTTTTCAAAATCATAGAACCAAGCATTACTTTGCGGAAATTACTATACGAATATTAAAATTTTTAAAATTTTATTAGTTAAGGTCCGCGTAATAAAACTTCTTAAAAACTCATAAAGCGGTCAGCCACCGCAGATTCTCAGATCTGAAACGCTGTCCTTCAGTGCTGGTCCTATCATGAAGCTTAAGATCGCTCAGCAAGCTGCAAGGCAAACAATGGGCAGGGCAAACAATGTGCCGACCATATAGCTCGAAGAACCAGCAACCGATGACAAGGTTCTCTAGAGGAAGCCTCGTACCGGTAGAGTACGACATTTCCCCACTAGATGGAGTGACGACCTGGTAAGACATGCAGGAAGTCGGTGGATGCAGGAGCCTTGGGACCGTGTGTTGTGTCATTCCTTGGGGAAGATCTATGGACTTGTGAAGGGCTGTAATTATAATGAGCCACCACGGTTCTTCTTCAGCGTGATCATAAGTAACTTTATAAATTCACTACACGTTAAACACATACTAAGTCTATTGGTGAACATGGACCTCCCCCATAATTTGCCTAGGGGTTTATTTGCTAAAGCTATATTATATTCTTTACGTTTAGAGTGAATTGCAGCATCTGTTGTTAAAATGTCGGATAAATGAAAATAAGTTAACTAAACGCAATAACTTCCGAAAAAGACAAGTAATTTCATTCAACGTGACAAATTGGCATTTCAATATCCAACACTAAACTGGATGCCCTTCTGCGGCATGTCCATAACATCCATAACCCAATTACGGAAACCAATGGTCGGACGATTGATCCCTGGGGCATTGTTCGCACTTTCAATACCGCCGCATTTCTCTTCCTGTGCTGGGAATCTGAAGGCCCTATGACGGTTCTGAAAGCTGTTCGGATTTCTTAGCGAATGTTATGTAAATTGAAGTCGAATATAGCCATAAGGGGTTTCCCTAACTATCTATTGAAATGACTACTGTCGTATGAATGCTCAAACTAATATCAAATATTGTATATTTGAAATTGTTATGATATTTCTATCAAAACTTTGAAACTATCAAAATACGAAAACACTGATTAAAAATCATGGATTATATATGATATATTCTATGGATTCCAAAATTTGCCCGCCCAGAATGCTGGCGTTAAATAGCGGTATAATTATGACTCTTTTCATTAGTAACGTCCTCACGGGTGACAACGAGTAAGAATTAGAATACAGACATACATTCTAATTTTCAATCGATTATTTATATGGTAGCATTAGCTTACTTTTAGGTGGATTGTGTGAAATCTATACTAACAATTACCATTCTAATTTATAAAAAAAATATGGTCCTAAGTCACGTTGGTAGTAATAGAGCCGTAGTGGCACAGCGGGGCCTTTCGCCATTAATTTCTTCTGCACTGTGGAACCAGGTTTGCATAATGATTTCTCATGTTTACGCGAACACTAAACATTTAAATGAAACTAAGTTTTATAGATTTTATGGTGTTTGGGTAAGGCCGTAGATTTTGCCACTTAGTAATATAAAGTCACATAGACACTTCTATCTTACGGTGGCATTGAAATAACGCGATTAAAACTTTTAGAAAAAGGTTGATATTTTTTATAAGGTTGCTAATTCCAACAAAAAATAATATTTAATAAATTACGATATCGATATCACAAACTTTTACAAAAGTAAAGTTACGTAATATACAATCAACGTTATCAATGACATCAAAGCTACATAGAAGTAACGATAAAGCGCGATTTTTCAAAATTATCAATTCATCTCCACATCGAGATGAATTTTAAACATATACACATTACCACGCACTTATTAGTTAATCGTACATAATACTATATAAGACATGTACAATAAAAACCGATATTTACCTTTGAAATCGACAAAATTCACAATTAAAATTCACTGCAAATGCGGTTACAAAACACTACCAAAATTTTGGTAATATACAAAGTAGTTACATAGAATCAAAAATATGGAACAAAAGTTTAAATAGTTATAAATCTATAAAAAATGCGTTTTAAGGACACGAAAAACACGATAGTAGCTTAACATTGATATATTTCAGATAGTCACAAATTAATTAAATGTTCATTAAAAAAAATATAACTTTTATAGTGTAAGTACCAAAAAGAAGTCATGTTTTTCGTTAAATTTGGGAGTCTGGACGAATTTGACTCGCTGTAATTTTTTATTGTACAACTTACATAATTTTACGAATATGGTGTCAGAGTCTAAGAGATACATAACCTAATTAAAATACCTTCATTACAGTTTTATACATGGTAGAGCCACGCTCTCACAGAATACTAGCGTAAAATAGCAGCTTAATGCTACTGTGTTTCGTATGGTGAGTGTAGAGAACCGGAGATCTGTTTTACTGGAATCTAGGCGATTCATCTTAGTCCTCAAGGGTGAAAAAAAAACAATTTACCCACTATGTTACATTTTTATTAGCAATCAAAATATGAGAATAATTTTTCTTCAAAAAGTGGCAAAATAGCCTTACCCGTTTATGAAGTTTTTTGTAAATTCCCGAAGTTGGCACCCATGACATTATTTAATCTGTGCCCACGGTCACAGAGGAAGGAGGGTACTGAGGAGTTTGATATCCCATTGCCATGGTTTACCACGGTTACCTTTACATTATAATTATTAATTAATCAATCCGACGCAATATGAACTTGAAGTATTTTGAGGTCTTGCATTAGTATACTTGTGTGGGGATGGGGTTAACATTGGAACGTCAAACACCTCCCGGGACCATTGGTGCTGTAAATTACTCGATACGATATAATTGAAATAAAATCCGGAAAGTTTTGTTTCATTTAAACCGAGTTTGATCTTCGCTGACACGTTTCAAGTTCTTTATTTATGTTTTCCTTGCTAATTTCGTCTAGTAATTACAAAACAGCTATGAATATTTTGAAATTTAATGCAAGCCCTCATCATCATCATCATCATTACAGCTCATCACAAGTACATTGCTGAATATAACCATATATAGGAACCAGAGTACGAAACTTATCCAACAGCAGAGATGTGTAAGAGGAAGTTGAAAGACGTTTTTATTATGCTACTGAACTGTACAGGATATGGTTTCAATGGCAAGTACATCTCTCATCTTTGATATACTGACGACAAAGTCATTATAGTAAATTCGCTGGTGGGCCTTAGCACTATGCTCAATCATCTCAATAGTGTATCACAACGGATAGTTCTTAAAATGAACATGGAAAAAACGAAGGTCACGTGTAACATCCATGTCACACCTATGCCGGTTGTTGGTGGTACTAAGCTTAAAGTTAAGTTAACGAGTATGTTTACCTAGGTCAAATTGTCCGACTAGATATGTAAGTGCAACTTCATCATCCAATTTCGTCTGTCGACAGGGTGACGAATTCATCTCGGCTGGCCAGAGTTCGGGAGAATACGATATCTTTTTGTGACATATACATCATAATTTGAAAACAAGAGTGCATGTTACCATTGTTGACTGAATTGCTGGCTGTGTGGCGATTAATGCACTTGAATCAGAAATTGCTTAGGACCTTGCTTTGTAGCATTCCTTTTGGGAGACCTTTTTACAGTAGTGAACTTGTGATGATCTGTAATGATGATGATGTTGGCTTTAGACACATTCTCATACATCGCCTCTACCTGCTTGTCTAGAGATGCTGAGGTTGGTGTGAAAGCTTATAGTCGTTGATCATAGGGGGATTGTCCACCATAGCTGCCTTACTTGGTGTGCGGGTTGAAATCATAGTATTTTTTCTTATCTAGTTGTTATTTAGAAATGCTGCTGCCCTTTTTCTAGTTCTTTTTCTCTGTTTCCTCTTACAAAACCCACAGGACGACAAAGGGTAGTGGATATTCTTACATCACCACCACAAGGTGATGATGTTGAAGTATTATAAATAAATTGACGTAATTTACGGCTCCTTGGCGCAGTGGCTTTGCAATGAGTTGCAACGTCACGGGCCGCGGGTTCGGATCCCGCACGAAACAAGTATTTGTATGGCCTACATAAAACTGTTTCGGGTCTGTGTGTTTGTCCTTGTGTTCATATATGTAAAATCACGATACGGAAGATATCCATAGTGTGGCTGTAACTTTTTTTAATAAATAATTTTTATATAAGTCGTATGATGACAACGTAAAAATCTAATTATTTTCTAGGTCAAACCATTTTCATTTTCTTATTATAAGAGGAGAATATAGGATAATTCTAAAGGATCTTATGGTTGTCGATAGATGGCGGTGGAACCAGATTGTTAACACCACGACTAAAATACCAAGCCTGACAAAGGAAAGCACCCTCAAGGGAGGAAACGTGTTACTGCGATCAACTCATCCCCAAATTGTGTAAATGAAGACAAATCCATTTTAAATTTGTGGACTGATGAAGAAAAAGTACAATGTTTTATAATACTAAACGAAGAAAGGCGAAGTAGCAACTGAGTACACTACAAAAAGCAATATAAAATTTAGGTAACAAAACCTAATAAATACGCCATCTAATTAAGCGTGTAAACGGTTTAGCAAAGTTTTAATTAAACTCTAGCTGGATGTTGTCGTCTGAAATACAAGATTAAAACGCAACCTAACGTAAGTGCTACAGCTCATTTATACTGTTCTTAGAAGCAAATTGTTCTTTGTATATATTTTCATCCTTTTATTCTTAAAGAAAGAAATATAAACAGTTTATTTTTTCAGTAACAAATCATGATCGTCATCATTAAAGATCTTCACAAGTCTATTGCAATTCATTGGCATTCCCGAATAAATACTACACCACACACCACCACATCTGATGACTTCCTGCTTATCTAACAAGGTTGCCACTCCATCTAATGGGGACCACGATATACTACGCTCACCAGTACGAGACTCATTACTTCAGACTCCTTCTCCTTATCACTTCACTTGTTCCAAAAATATCAGCAGCTTCAAAGAAATAAAAAAAAGAAATAAAACCGAATAAGTGCGAGTAAAACTCGCGCCATGAGGGTTCTTATACACTTTATTATGTATGGAGATTCATGCTGTGAATTATAGGTAAGGTAAGCACCGTGCATTGTTTTAATGAAGAGGCGTATTGGATTAGAAGGACAAAGTTAACTCTGCAATCACGAAATATATTCCCTCATACTTTAGTTTACATGAGGGTTGATTTTCCAACTGAAAATAAAAAAAAATATTTGCAAAGAATGTTTTTACTATAAGTTAACAATTTTTGGATTATTTCATCTATTTTTGTTGTGAGACATTGCTTTTAGCCAAATTGCATATTTCAATAGGTCGACGGAAGTACCCTATAGGTTTTAATGAGTGAGTTTTCTGAGTATAAAATATGCGACAGAAACGGTCGTGTGTAAAATGTAAAATTAATATATTATACTAATGCAGAGGTCTCTTCTAATTAAGTCAAGGCTACGTTCCCCTCGTGCTCTAATCCAAAATTCCGAAACTTTTCAGTTCAAGATACCAAACCGTTTTCAGTACCTAGAAGATTGCAATGCAATGGACGATAGGAATGACAAGCTCGTGGAAGCCGTCCATGCGGTCGGAGCTAAGTACTGCAAGATTCGCTGCAGAAAAACTCACGGATCACACTCTCAATCTCATGGCTGTTATGTTGGAGAATGAAGCTGTAGGTGTCAGCAGATTTGATAGCATATAGTCAACTGAACAAATAGATCTCCAAATGCATGCCGCGGGACTTACGCAAATTTAATACTGCTCGTATTGAAGAAGTGATCGAGCGGAACCAGGGCTCCCAAGACTTTGCCAGAGATCTGTCTGCCAGAAAGATTCAACTGTCAAAGCTGAATACTGAGTGTGGCAGCATCGTTTCTTGGACGCCTGACATTTTGAGTGAGATTGAAAGGTTCTTTGGGCAACTGTACATATCACCGTTGGAGCCACACGCAAATGTGAGTAACGATCCAAGAGTAAGTCTTATCCGATACTATTTCGATATCTTGTCGTGAAGCGACAATTAAAAACTAAATAACCTAACCTAACTACAACAAAACAACCAAAAATAAAATAAATTATTTAAAAATTTGAAAAGATTTACAGTTTCTTTTATAAAAAAAAGGTATGAAGGTGATGATGGGCTGTAATGATGATAGTGATTTACAATATTATTAAAAAAAATAACAAAAATAAAGATACTGCAACGAAGTATGCACAGGCTATGCCTATGATAGGTGCGCAGCGCCTGCTCTAGGTACACGCAGAATCTGGAGAAAGCACATGCAGCGTCTGGAGTAGGTACACGCAGCGCTTGGAGTAGGCCCACGCAACGCCCGGAGCAGATACACGCAGCACCCGGAGTAGACACGCAGCGTCTGGAGTAGGTACACGTGGCGCTTGAAGTAGGCAAACACAACGTCCGGAGTAGACACACACAGCGTCCGGAGTAGACACGCAGCGTCTGGAGTAGGAACACGCAGCGCTTGAGACAAACACGCTCAGCGGCCGAAGATAGCGCGGGCACTAATAGGTGGAGGCGTAGGCGTGGCTAGGCGACGACTTCAGGAGAAGGCTTGCAAGATCCCGAGGCAGTGCGGATAAAGCCTTTAAGAGGTGCTTCTCGTATCAAAGCTGAAGTGAGGACCTCTATCGGCCGATTCTTCGGCTTTTATACTTTTTGACGGATCTGGGATAAGAACGAGAAATTATTTGAAATTATTTAAATTAAAAGCAAATTTTTGTAAATGGCCAAGAAGAAAAGAGTATTTTTGAAGTAAAAACATCAGGCCGGTAACGATATTTGAATAAAAATTGTCATGACAACCAGATAAACAACGATGTCAAAACATGTCAAATTTTGGTTTTAGGCTCGTAATAGAGAAACGGCAAGATTTAAGTGAAAAATTAGATATTATTTATATAGGAAAAAAGGTAGCGCAACAGTGCGCACGAAGCCCGAAATTGCAGAGTTACGGAGAACTAAATAAAAGATCGAAAAAGGTAGACTCCATTGACACCGATTTAAAAAGTGCTGATAACGTGAAAATACGAAGTGAAAATGATTTGTTATTGTGTTCTTATGAATTAAAAATATTACAGGATCCTATGGAAATAAAGGTGATGCAAAATATCCAGTTTTGAGGTGAATGTAGAAAATCAAAAACAGAATGGAAAAATAAAAATAAAATAGTGTAAAATGATATGTAAGTATGTATGTAAGCATAACACTACATTTTCCCCCCGACCCTGGAAAATTTTTGACTCAGCAAAAATTTTGAGATGTACATTCCAAAATAAACCATAAAAACACAGCTTTGCAGTAACAGACATCACCAGGCAAAATCAGATATACAATCTCTTACATTCATCATCTGCATTCAGGTAAGGGTGGAGTTCACATTCAATGACTACCACTCTAAAAGTGTGTTTTCGAAAGGACATTCAGGCTTATTTAAGGAGTTGTCATCCGCTCCTGCGTGGAAAAAAAAATTCGAAAGGACATCCAGGCTTATTTAAGGAGTTGTCATCCGCTCCTGAGTGAAGATAAAGTTAAAGAAATTAATCTTAAGCAAGCTTTAGTCGCTATGACTTAAGTAAAGATTAAGAACGGCCAGAGCGGTAGGGCTCAAAGCCAGAGATGAGCAACATCACTAAAAGTACATTCAGGCTTATTTAAGGAGTTGTAATCCGCTCCTGAGTGAAGATAAAGATAAAGAAATTAATCAGGTAATAATTATACATATATACAAACACATATACAAATATACAAACACATATACAAATATACAAACATATATACAAATGTAGTGTCATGCAAAACAGTATTAGCTGGTTTCTCACATCTAATCTTCACTTCGTAATCGAGTTCGGCCTTATTAAGGAATTCGTACTCAATAACCCTTTTCATTGTTTTAGTTAAGTGCAAATAGAATAAGTAATAAAATAAAATAAAGAATAAGAAATAAAAATTTAATTAAAAATTGTACCTCTTTAAGTTATCTAGAATAAAAATATTAAAGTGATGAATGTAAGTGAAGTGTTATATGCAGGTCCAAATATAATCCAGATAAGTTGAAAAACTAGATGAAGTTTTGTTTTAGAATTTGGAAGATAGTACCTCTTTAAGTTCTCTAGAATAAAAATATTAAGGTGATGAATGTAAGTGTTATATGTAGGTCTAAATATAATCCAGATAAGTTGAAAAACTAGATGAAGTTTTGTTTTAGAATTTGGAAGGTAGTACCTCTTTAAGTTCTCTTGAATAAAAATATTAAGGTGATGAATGTAAGTGTTATATGTAGGTCTAAATATAATCCAGATAAGTTGAAAAACTAGATGAAGTTTTGTTTTAGAATTTGGAAGATATGATAAGGATGAGTAAATAAAGAGTTAAGAATGAAAGAGAAAGCAATTCAATCAAAAGGAAATGGATAAGGCGTAGCTAAGGTGAAGAAAAGAAGAACTTTTACGTCGGGCGCCAAATTGTCGTGAAGCGACAATTAAAAACTAAATAACCTAACCTAACTACAACAAAACAACCAAAAATAAAATAAATTATTTAAAAATTTGAAAAGATTTACAGTTTCTTTTATAAAAAAAAGGTATGAAGGTGATGATGGGCTGTAATGATGATAGTGATTTACAATATTATTAAAAAAAATAACAAAAATAAAGATACTGCAACGAAGTATGCACAGGCTATGCCTATGATAGGCCCGCAGCTCCTGCTCTAGGTACACGCAGAATCTGGAGAAAGCACATGCAGCGTCTGGAGTAGGTACACGCAGCGCTTGGAGTAGGCCCACGCAACGCCCGGAGCAGATACACGCAGCACCCGGAGTAGACACGCAGCGTCTGGAGTAGGTACACGTGGCGCTTGAAGTAGGCAAACACAACGTCCGGAGTAGACACACACAGCGTCCGGAGTAGACACGCAGCGTCTGGAGTAGGAACACGCAGCGCTTGAGACAAACACGCTCAGCGGCCGAAGATAGCGCGGGCACTAATAGGTGGAGGCGTAGGCGTGGCTAGGCGACGACTTCAGGAGAAGGCTTGCAAGATCCCGAGGCAGTGCGGATAAAGCCTTTAAGAGGTGCTTCTCGTATCAAAGCTGAAGTGAGGACCTCTATCGGCCGATTCTTCGGCTTTTATACTTTTTGACGGATCTGGGATAAGAACGAGAAATTATTTGAAATTATTTAAATTAAAAGCAAATTTTTGTAAATGGCCAAGAAGAAAAGAGTATTTTTTGAAGTAAAAACATCAGGCCGGTAACGATATTTGAATAAAAATTGTCATGACAACCAGATAAACAACGATGTCAAAACATGTCAAATTTTGGTTTTAGGCTCGTAATAGAGAAACGGCAAGATTTAAGTGAAAAATTAGATATTATTTATATAGGAAAAAAAGGTAGCGCAACAGTGCGCACGAAGCCCGAAATTGCAGAGTTACGGAGAACTAAATAAAAGATCGAAAAAGGTAGACTCCATTGACACCGATTTAAAAAGTGCTGATAACGTGAAAATACGAAGTGAAAATGATTTGTTATTGTGTTCTTATGAATTAAAAATATTACAGGATCCTATGGAAATAAAGGTGATGCAAAATATCCAGTTTTGAGGTGAATGTAGAAAATCAAAAACAGAATGGAAAAATAAAAATAAAATAGTGTAAAATGATATGTAAGTATGTATGTAAGCATAACACTACAATCTTGGACATCAATCTGAGCGATACTAGAATACCACGCTAACACCTCAAAAATGGCAAGGCTCCAGGCGGCGATGGGAGTACAGCGGAGCTTCTGAAAGCAGGTAGAACACCGGTACTTAAAGTCCTTCAGAAGCTCTTCAATTTCGTCCTCCATGGTGGTACTACTCCGGAGGTGCGAAACAGATGTGTGGTGATCTTGTTCTTCAAGAAAGGCGACAACGCTCCCTTGAAGAACTACAGATCGATTTCCCTTCTGAACGGCGTCTACGTGCTATTTTTGAGAGTCATTACGAATCGCCTCTCATTCAGACTCAATGACTTCCAGCCTCCCGAACAAGCAAGTTTCCGAAAAGGCTTCAGTTCCATAGACGACATACATACCCTGCGGTTGATTGTACAGAAGTCCGAAGAGTACAATCTGCCACTTTACCTGGCGTATGTGAACTATGAGAAAGACTTTAGTTCCGTCGAAATTTGGGCGGTGCTACAGTCCCTTCAGCGGTGCCAAATTGACTGTTGGTATATCGAAGTGCTGAAGTGTTTGTATAGTAGGGCTACGATGGCTATCCGAGTACAGAACCAGAGTACGAAACTTATCCAACTGCAGAGAGGTGTAAGACAGTGTGACGTCATATCCTCGAAACTCTTCACCGGTGCATTGGAAGACGTTTTCAAGCTACTGGTCTGGAAAGGTTACGGTATTAACATCAATGGCGAGTACATTACTCACTTTTGATTTTCCGACTCTATGGTCCTTATGGCAGAATCATTGGAGCACCTAAGTACTATGCTCAATGACCTCAATAGTGTCTCCCAACGGATAGGTCTTTTGATGAACATGGACAAAACAAAGACCATGTTTACTGTCCATTTCACTGTCTCATCATGTAATTGTTGGGATTACTAAGCTCGAAGTTGTTGACGAGAACGTTTACCTGGGACAAACAGTCCGACTAGATAAGTCCAACTTCGACCGATCGAATTCCATCGACGGATTCGACTCGACTTGGCAGCGTTCAGGAAATTACAACACATCTTCTCGTCAGGTATACCTCAAAACTTGAAAACTAGATTGTACAACCAGTGCGTGTTGCCAGTGATTACGGATCTGAGACGTGGTCCTTCACTGCTGGCCGTATGAGGACGCTTAAGATCGTTCAGCAAGCTATGGACTATCGGGTCTCTCTGCGTGATAAACGTAGAAATAAGGATAGCCGCAGTAGAACCAGAGTGACCGACATAGCCTAGTGGATTAGTAGAACCGACAACAATTATAGTATCATATAAATTTTATACTAATTATATTTTATTACCAATTTTATATTGTTTGATTTATTATTACAATAAAAATACTTATAAAAATATGTTTTATTTAATCATTATACTAACTTCTATTCATCTGATAAGCTTTGTATCATTTTTTTATCTTTTACGCAATAAAGATTTTTAAATAAAATATAATTTTTCAGTATAAAACAATTAACTGCAGCTAAAAAACTCATTTTTATTGCGCATTTTGGGTAAAATTTCATATAGTAAGTCACACCAACCCGCCATCGCATGTCATCGCATTCTGTGTCTATCTTTATCTAATCTTAGCGACGGTATTGTTTTCGAAACTTTTATATAATATGTTTATTTAAAATGTTTAGTAATTTCAAAGCTACGTCGTCGCGGTTGGATAGTGGTTACACGTTTTTCGACGCGCGGTAATGTGGTTTGCTTCTTTAGTTTTGTATAATTCAATGGCTGTAACATCATTATATATTGGAGTCTAAGATCTTCAGATAATTTGTCATAGGCAACATGTACGATACCTAAAGTACGAAATGGGAAAGTTCGAAATGGATACAGATTTTAGTATATGAAAGCATATGATAGTGTAAAGTTTTTCGAATTTATAGAAACAATCGAATCGATGGAGTTGATAAAGTTATGCATTGGCTATTAAATAAAAACATATATAAAATATTTTTTTTTAATTTAGAGCTAACTTTTGAAATAACTATTAATAGCATAGGGTCATTCGGCAGGCATACAAAAACGTACAAGTTCAGACTTGCGATGGTATTTATTGTCTTATTTAAATCAGCTGTTATAATGAAGATGTTGCTGTACATGTCTTTTATTTCTTGTATATTTTTTTTTACATAAATAAAAGTATTTTCAAAATCTCAAGTGCGTTCTGTGGAGCGTCAGTGATTGTTGAATTGAAAGCACTGAAAACCACGACCCGCCCAAGTTTCTACCGCAATTGTTGCACAATGGGAAGAAACTGGAATGTTTACCTTTCGCTTCTCACGATTCGTTTGTTTATATACATCGTTTGATTTTAGAAATAGAAGGCACGTAAATACAACGTTTTCATTTTAATCAAATACAAACTCTTGCTAGTCATTGTTTTGAGTTGTTTGCCAAAACCATTTTGTTATTTTAGTTACTTGTGTATTCATTTGGCAACCCCATTGCTGATTGGCCTTTCTGAGTTTCGATTACTAGCTGGATTAGAGAGCTATGTGCATCGATAAAAATGTATATGTCACATTTCTTGTTAGTATGTTGACAGCTTTGAGGCTCTATAGTAGTTGTGAACGCAGTTGTTGATCATGATGTCTCGGGTTCAAATTCCGGCTCGGCCAAAATCAGTTACTATGTTTTCTGTAAAGAAATTCTCAGTAGCAGCCTATACTCATAAAGATGGTTATTCACTCCCATGCCTTTTAAAATTAGCTAAAATTGTTAGTCATCTTCGGACGTGTCGGATTACCGTCCCATTGGATTACGAGTGTGAAGGAATAGAGAGTGTATCTGTGCTTGCGCCTACACTTGGGCACTATGCTCTCGTCTTGCACAAATGGCTAGTTTATGTTTAGATTGATCGCCACGTCGTTACTAAAATTCGGTCCGAAGGATATGTAATGTGTGTAATGTAATCTTTGACTTTAAAAATAGTAACATAACAAAATGAAATAAATAGTAATATCCAGTGTCGCCAACGTGCAAGTATTTGAAATCCACATTCATATGTTCGCTATTTCTCTACAAAACTTTATATTACGGCAATAGCTTTAAGGATTTTCCATTTATTTTCCGAACAAACCTCGTGTCATTCCAATTTATATAGTGAGTTCTCTAAGTTGCTCTATTTCGTAATTTCGCTCAGTTATTACGGCGGACTGGGCCGCGCCGCCTTTGGAACTCCATTGTGGAAGTTTAGCAGATAAAACACTTTGGAAGTTATAAAGCCACTACTTTCTACTTCGCGGCACTATCCGCAAACGCTCCTGCAATATTGCTAATGTGAACTCAGGAGGTGTGGAAAACTGTAGTACTTTTTCTTAAAATATGTCTTAAAATAAAACATTTTGAAAAACACATTATCCTTATCACGTTTTAACCTCTTGATCCCCTAGCGGCTTCATGAGACCGCGGCCATATTCCGTCACATCCCTAGGGGTCTCATGACACCCACCCACCCCTGCACTTTAACCCATAAAAACATAAATATAGAGACTACTTTTCTTTGAAGAATTTTTGCGTTATAGAATTAATATGAAATTTTCTATCCTCTAGTGCAATAAAAAGTTCTATGTTCTATGTTACGTCGACGTTCAGTGCCTAAACCGAATCTTCCTAAAGACGAATTTATAGCGTTAAAGAACCTACGCAATAAACCAGAACTCATGATTCTCGGCGCAGATAAGGAAAACGCCACGGTAGTCATGGATACGTCAGATTATAATTCTAAAATACAAGAACTTTTGTCGGATGTAAGTACTTATAAAAAGGTTAAAAACAACCCTACAAATAGCACACTAAAAACAACTAGTGACATAAAGAAACACTCCGAAAAATTCAATCTGGACGTAAAATGGATAATACTTACGTGCGCCAAATCACCAAATTTGTATGGGTTACCAAAAATACACAAGCCCAATGATTCATTACGTCCCATAGTGAGCCAAATCGATTCACCAACTTACAGATTGGCTTAACACTTAGCGAAAATACTCTCGCCGCTCAGGGGACATACAAGAGCACACATAAAGGATTTCTACCATTTTGTCAGCGAGATTAAAGACCTACATCTGGCAGACAATAAAACTAGGGTCAGTTTTGATGTGCAGTCATTGTTTACATGCTTACCTGTTGAAGACTGCATCTCAATTGTAACTAGAAAGCTGGAAGAAAGCAACATGCCCGAGGAATATGCAGTATTACTCAGACACTGCCTTACATCTGGCTACCTATTGTGGAAAGAGGAGTTTTACAAGCAAGTGGATGGTGTGGCAATGGGCTCACCTGTATCTCCCATTGTCGCCGACATATTCATGGAAGACTTTGAGGAGAAAGCCCTGCTTAGTTCTCTTATAAATCCAAAATTCTACAAGCGGTATGTAGACGGCACTTTCACAATTCTACCTTTAGATAAAGTAGCTGCATTTTTAGATCATCTTAAATCTATAAATTCTAAAATTCAGTTCACAATGGAGTTAGAGGCAAACAATTCTTTAGCTTTTCTAGATGTGTTAGTAATTCGGAATCCTGATAACATCTTAAACCATACTGTGTATAGAAAAAAGACCCATACAGATAGATATTTAAACAGTGATTCTCACCACCATCCTTCACAGTTAGCTACCGTGGATAAATCTTTGTTTCAGAGAGCACGAGGGATCTGTGACAGTAGGCACCTGGCTGCCGAGCTCCACCATATCATGCAAGTTTTGCATGACGACAAGCTTCGGGTCCCGCGCCTGCGTCACAGTGAATGAGTGAAGCCGGCCACAGTCGAGCGTGTACCTGCTGTACTTCCATATGTTAGAGAAGTCACTGACAAGATTAACTACATCTTGAAGCGCGCTTCCATCAAAACATTCTTCAAGCCGCCGAAGAAGATTGGTTAGTTTTTACCATCATTCAAGTGTAACGTCCCTCTGCAAGATGCAGGAGTGTACAAGCTTGATTATGAATGTGGTCTCTCCTACATAGGAGAAACTAAAAGATCAATCAAAACCCGCGTTAAATAACATATAGCTGATGTGAAGAATCGACGCTCCGGGAAGTCTGCAGTCTGTGAACACGTACAGGATCGCCCCCGTCACTACATCAGATTTGATAGACCACGAATCCTCGCTAAAGAACACCGATTCCTTCCAAGGATGATTCGCGAGGTTATTGAAATCCAGAAACATCCTAATTTAAATAGAGAAGATGGCTGGGTGCTACCATCTGCTTGGAATCCTATAATAAATAAAATTAAATTCCAACCCAGGCATACAACAACTGCAAGACCTCAAGATACCATAAGTTCATACTGTGTAGATCGGAACAAAAGTTAAATTTTAATCTATGGTAACCGCGGTTAACTATGACATCTGGACGTTGAACATCTCAGTCCCCCCCGTAACCATGGGTGCTGTAAAGCTCTCGAAACGTTGGGTATTTAAAAAGTTAAATATACGCGATAAAATCCGTAAAAACTAGTATTATTTCAATGCATGGGATTTTTATTAGGATTGAGGGGTTAACAACAGAAAGTATTGCTCAGGACAAGAAAATTGAAGTAGCATCAGTATAGGTACCTTCTTTTGATTAAACGCTTTATAGATTATTAGTATCTTCTTGTTAAAATTCATTTACTTTTTGTTTACCGAGCTAACAGAGAGAGTTTAAAGTGTTGAAATTGTTTGAAATTCATCAATTTGCAAAAGACAATAATTTGTAACGAGAAAGATTACGTGCCATAAAGTGTGTCTGCCCTTTTAGTCTAGTGACCATAAACGTAGCTGCTGATCATGTGGTGATCCCGTGTTGAAATCCTGGCTTGGGTCAAAAACCAGTAATTGAGTTTTCCTGTCGAGAATTTCTTGTTTTAGTTGAGATGAGACTGTGTGTGTGTGAGAGAGAGAATAGAGAATATTTCTGTGCTTGCGTACATACGGACACCATAATCATGTCCAGTGCAGATGGCTATAGTCCCCACTGAGACTAGCCGCCGTGATCGTAGTTCATTCCTTTTTTTTATAGGAGAGGGGGCAAACGAGCATACGGTTCACCTGACGTTAAGTTACTAAAGCCGCCCACGAACAACTGCAACACCAACGGTATTGCAGGTGCGTTGCCGGCCTTTTAGAAAGGAGCTCTTTACTTAAAGGCCCTACGCGGAAAAAAACTCCTAGTGAAACGTACAGTGGTGGACCGCCAAGCATCCAGATGGTGTAGATGGTATCGTGAGGTTTGCCACGTAGTGCGTTCATGAAATCCGAACAATTCCTCAGAGCACTCTCCATGGTAGATGTGAAACAAAATGCAAAGAAATGTAACATCTCTTCGCAGCGCCAGTGAATCGACCCGATCGGAAAGCACTCGGTCGTCGACGATT
This sequence comes from Parnassius apollo, assembly GCA_907164705.1. Taxonomy (NCBI): domain Eukaryota; kingdom Metazoa; phylum Arthropoda; class Insecta; order Lepidoptera; family Papilionidae; genus Parnassius; species Parnassius apollo. The sequence continues at coordinate 1,546,522 of CAJQZP010000667.1, read as the reverse complement.
ATTTTATATTATTACATCGATATAAATCTATAGTACAAGCAGTTGAAGATAAATTTATGTTATTTTTTTTATCAACCCTAAATAGTCCAATGGAAGTTATGGGCCTCTGCCGTTGTAGGATTGTAATACAAATATTAGTCAACACGCTTGAAAGCGTGTTGCTTAAAAGCGTGTTAATTAATAATCATCCTTCAGGACAGATTGAGGCCTGATGTTTTGACTTTTGAAGCTGCAATCCATTATCAGTCTGAATATTTTCTTTGAAGGGTAAACGAGGTGGTTATATTACTGTCAATTGGAACCCAAAATATTCTCTGCAATTTTTTTATGCAAAGTCGAACCGAGGTAGTTCAAGAGATAATCGCTCGCTGTAAGTTTCACAGTTCGCGAGCAAACCGTGTTCGATCCCCGCAGGTACCAATGAAAATGTTTATTTGCAATTGTAAGTGCCGATTTACTACGTGCACGTACGTGGTGACAAAATCGTCGTGAAGAGTCTGAGAAATAAGAAAAAACAACATTTCGAAGACATGTGAACAGCAGGGTGAGGGCAGCGCGGTGGACTTGTCCTAAAACCTTCTCAGAAATTAGAGGAAACTTTTACGATAGCCACAGGACAAAATCGTAGTAGTACAGTATCTCGCTTACTCGCCTACACAAGGTACAATGTGAAATATTCAGAAGCAACTAATCCAAATAATGCCTTTATCATTCGTATCCGGGTGCTGCGAGTTGTTTGTTGAGTAAATAGCCTGATGTGACATTTGTATTGATTTTCAGTTGCAATCCTCTTAGGATTTCAGTCGCAATTTCGTGTGAATGTATTTGCGTGGTATGAACGTTGTACGGCGGCTTAACTGTGGATGATCCTGTTCATTTATGAACTACAAGTCAACGGAAATTGTTTCTGAATTTGCAATCAAGTGTCGATCTTAGAAATCCATAAAAACGTTATTACTTTTTTTACTTTTTTGTTTATTCTAATTAAATTACTACTAAACTAAATTACTATATACATATGTGTGTACACACACACATACACATGTGTGTACTATATATTATTGATCGATTATTGATCGATAGCTTCGTTGGTCTGATGGTCGTTGAGGCGCTGATTATGAGGTCCGGTCTGGTTTAGAAGGGTACAAAACAGTTATAACATTTTTTGTTCGGAAATTCTCAGTAACAGCCAGGAATTGGGAAGTTGGCGGTATTTGATCATCATGTCTCGAAAATCACGTTAAGCCGTTGAACTATGGGAGTCACGTGTGAACTATGATCCTATCCCACACAGATGCATCCGATGAGACGAGCCGCTGGGACAGAAATTTTCACGTGCTCGTATCCTTATTACATCTCTAGCCTAGGTTTTAGGCATAGAATGATTATATATATATACATATATATATACATATATATATATATATATATATATATATATATATATATATATATATATATTATGTCATCTGAAGCAAGAGCTGCCAATCTACTAGAGCTGAATACGCCTGCGTCCAATTTGAATTTAGTGGTGAGTACCACTTTCAGAACGTTGTCTGGTTTTTCCTTGTTCTTTATCAGTATGTAGAGTTCACTTTTAATATTGCATTACTTATGTTTTCTTTTCTTTTAATTCTTGTTTCTGTCGTGTTTTATGGTTATTTAACTAAAAAATGAGGTAAATTCCACTGGTGTTGCGTTTGTTCATCGGCGGCGTGGACACTTTCTATCAGGTGAGCCGCATGATCGTTTACCCCGTCTGCTATAAAAAAAGTTTGGCATAATAAGCATAATTTGAAATATACGCAACGCTCAATCTATCTTTCTTTATTGGTCTAACACTAACCCTTCACGTAACCCTTCCCGATAGTAAAACATCAAAGACGCAGAAACAAACACAGTAATACGTTTATACACGAAAATTAGGCTTTCTTCTTTTCAGACAAAATTTTGCTCCGCTTGGTTCAAAATTAGTATACGGGTCCTGTGTGAGGTGTTCAAACCTATCGCACGATCGTTTACGAATTTCAATATAATCAGTTGCGATGGGACAGATTATTGCAACGCAATCAATTCCGAAATCAAATAAGTTTAAACACGAGGATTTATTCAGGGAGAGAGGTAATTGCGTCGAAACAATTGTGATTATAACCTTATCCAATATTATGATCGATTGTTTATTCAGGTTTGTAGTACTTGGTTTAAATAAATCTATTCAAATAATTAATAGAAACATGCCTTATCATGAAATAAGGCATATTCATGAAATAAGGTACAAAGGGTTTTTTTAACTTCCTAAATAAACTTTTTAAATCATTTCATCATCATCAATATTTTTAAATCATTAAATCCATTTTCAAAAATATGTCTCTCCCTATCTCTCTCAATCTGTTTGTGTGCATGTGCGTGTGAGTGTGTGTGTTGTGTGTATGTATTCAAAAAGTGGTTTTGTTGGAATTACCTCAACACAGGGGGAAGTTGTTTTTTTATAGAATAAGGGTGACAAACGAGAGTGGATGCTGTGGCCCAATGAAAAATCAAAATGCAGATGTGTTGTCACCCTTGAGGACTAAGATGGAATGCCTCAATTCCAGTAAAACGGGTATACGGTTTTCAACACTCACCATACGAAACACAGCAGTATTAAGCTGCTATTTTACGCTGATATTCTGTGAAAGCGTGGTCTTTCCTCGGTGGAGCCGACCGATTCGTGCTACAAAAATAATATAGCTGCAGTGTGGTTCTACTACTCTGGAAAAGTTCCAGAGATGGCCTGCAGGGATAACCAATTTTTATATAAAATAAAACACGTGATGGTAAGTGAATGCCGGCCCATAGACACCTGCATCTATTCTTCATCAAGAATCAACATGTAGAAGCCTTATCACCCCTGAAGACAAATATATAATGTCTCATTTCCAATAAAAATGATTTCCAGTTCTGTACACTCACCATACGAAACACAGCAGCATAATAGTGCTATATTACCCTGATATTCTATGATGTTGATCCTTTCCCGGAAGAGCCAACTCATTTGTGTTGCAACCAAATAACTGCAGCATTTCTCTGCCACGATAAAATGGTGATAGTGTGTAGGGAGCATTAAGTATTTTCTACATAGTGTTAATAACCTCACTTACAAACGCTGCACTATGTTGACTGATGATCCAGGTATTGCCAAAAATCCACCTGAATGTGATGAGTTTAAATAAAATGAAACGAATGATTTTATGCAATGTAGATTATTTCATAATACTTATTGAAAGTATTTTTTTAAATTTACCATTTGTTCCGAAAACTCCTGTCCTGGGAGGAACCAACAAGTAACCTAGCGGGACTTATTTTTGTGAAACGTAATTCACTTTACAATAATTTTGTTTGTACAATTTTTAAAGGAATTTTTATGGTACCAGAATGGTGACGAGCACCTCATTCCTTGCGGCCATTTTCATTTATGTATCTTTGATATTATAATTATACTTTTTGTACAATTTATCTTTAATAAAATATTGAAACTTACTTAATGACAATTTTTGTACAATTCATCTCCAAATATTGGCGTGGATTAGCATTAGTATGGTTGTACATTACACACTCATGCAGGCTGTCAGTTTTACAACAATCACGGTTGTGATTGACGAATATCCTACCGTGTGATGCAGTGATTGACATCTGCATGAGCGTGTAATTTATGCTTAAAAGTGCAGGCTTTTCAATTATCAAACCACCTTCCAAGTGAGATGGATATGGAGATAGCTTAAAAAATGCATGCGTTAAACACTCACTTACTAAGACTTTAAGTCAAACAGTGGACTTGAAAAGTTGAATATAAAAGAAAATCGTAATAAGAATTAATGGTGCAGTATAAAACATTTTACACCAGGTCGTGGCTCTGAGAATTCATCATAGAAGACGACTCGACGAAGACATAGATATAGATTTTGAGATATTACTAATCCGTTGGGCTATGTCGGTTACTCTGGTTCTACTGCTGATATCGGTGTTCGTTTTTCTATTCTCATTTCTTAGTTTATCACGCAGAGGAACCCCGAGCATAGCCCTCTCCATAGCTCGCTGTGCGAACTTGAATGTTCTCATACGCCATCAGTGGAAGACCACGTCTCAGGCCCGTAAAGCGTCACTGGAAATACGCACTGGTTGTACAATGTAATTTTCAGGTTTTGATAGATATACCTGACGAAAAGATATGTCGTAACTTCCCGATCGCTGTCCAGCCAAGTTGAATCCGTCGATTGACCTTTCGGTAGATGTTGGACTTACCTAGTCAGACTATTTGTCCCAGATAAACGTACTCGTCAACAACTTCGAGCTTAGTGCTCTCAAAAATTGCCGGTATAGGTGTGAAATGGACATTAAACATGATCTTTGTTTTATCTATGTTCATCATAAGACATATTCGTTACGAGAAACTATTGAGGTCATTGAGCATAGTGCTTAGGTCCTCCAGCAATTCTGCCATAAGGACTATAGCGTCGGCAAATCGAAGGTGACTGATGTACTCGCCATTGATGTTAATACCGTATCCTTTCCAGTACCCGATATAATTTAATATAAGTTTCGTAAAGCGTGGGCGATAGATACATCTCATAATATCTCTCTTTCGTTTCCATCAACAGACATTTCCATAATCCGACAACCAAACGCTCACCTGATCTTCGCCCCTTTGTTGTCAAAATCCCACGCTTTGAAACTAAACGGTTTTGTTTCGTTATTTGTAATGCGTACAGCAAGAGAGTGGAATGCTGTGTCAGTATCTGTCTTCACATTCAATTAAAATGTAGCTGTCTTCAAGGCAAGAGGTCAGTCGCTTTACCATCTTCGGCTCTATAAACCCTCACCAGCAGTTGGATTAGTAGTTATGGACTTGCTTAAATTATTTAAATAACACGCTACCTACGGTAACATAGAAAAACAAACAAGGAATCTGTTGAATACCTATTTAAAGGGAGAAATAGATAAGTGGGTGATATTTACCCAGATAGACTCCTAGGTTTCTTTTTTTAGAATAAGGGTGACAAACGAGCACACAGTCCACTTGGTAAGTGGATAATTTGGCCCATAGACATATACATTTATTCTCGATTAAGAATCAGAATACAGATGCGTTGCCACCTTGAGGACTAAAGATGTAATGCCGCGTTTCCTGTAAAAAATGATCTCCGGATCTCTACACTCACCGGCTTCGGCACCGGCACTCCTACCGGCTCTAAACAACGTCTACGGTGCCAGCTAGTTTATACATGAAGTAATTAGGAACAAAAACTTAAGCGACGTTCATGTAAATTATTCGTAATATTTCTAACTTCCTGCTAAGAAAACTGAAAATTTTCAAAAATCGGAAGTTCTTGTTTTTACAAACTTAGATTTCCTATGAATTTCAACTAATTCGGACCGGTAGATGTTGCGAAACCTCATAAATAAAAATTATGTAAAACTGTATTTTTTTAATTACTTTTAAATGGCTTTACCGATCGATTACAAAAGCTATTCAGCTTTTAATCTTCAAAAACCATGTCGATCGCCGCCGGTCCGGTGAAAAAAAATCGGTTGATTCGTGCGTATGATATCCGTTAACGAAAAATTAAAAAAATATTTTTTTAATTACTCCGATATTTCATATTCAACGTGAAATTTGAGTGCTTTGAATATGAAATTAGCGGCAAGTTCCAGGAATGGCCTGCACCCTGCAGGCCATCCCTGGAACTTGGAAACAAACATTTTTTTTAAAGATACTCGTAAAACGTTTAATACCAGTGATTGAAATATGGAACGTAATACTAGAAATAAAATATTATACAAAAGAACAATACAATGAATCATCCAAGGCTATATTATTTGTCGTATTTAGTAGAAGAAAGCGATTCGCTTCACAGTGGCGTTCCATTAGCGACCTGTCACAGACGTACTCGCAACAGGAAAGAAATAATGAAAAAAAGAACGCGCGATAGAATAGCGAAAAAGTTTTGCCTAAAGATGTACATCAGACGGAAACGATTTTCACGTCTTAGTCGCCAGAATTTCCTCGACAAATTCTACGACCTATTTCGCATGACTGCTTTCAACCACGTACTTTCCGATTTCTTATAATATTTAAGCGAATATTACACATGGAATAAAACTAAATTTACCGAATTTATGGCCTTTATAATCTTTGTATCATCATTTTACTTACTAAACGACAGGACTCCTTTCTAAAAAAATCTCTCATAGTAGCTACCATATGTCTGCAGCCTAAGAGCATTAACTGAACTGCTGTGTTCTTCTCTGTAGAGTGAAGAGTTCCAGTTTAATTTGTTTAGTTAGAAATTGTGGGGCATTCCATCTTATCCCTCAGAGATGACATCGCAAATGTAGCCTTCTTTGTTTGAAAACCATCGTTTTAGGTTTCCATGGACTACAGTTGCCGTTCATAATAGCTGGACTTTAAATTCGTTTGTCACTTGTTTATAGAACAAGGGTGACACACGAGCACACAGTCCACCTGATGGTAATTGGATGCTGTGGCCCATAGACATCTACATTTATCCTCGATTAAGAATCAAAATGCCGATGCGTTGTCATCACTGAGGACTCAGATAGAATGCCTCGTTTCCAGTAAAAAGGGTCACTGGTTCTCTACACTCACCACACGAAACACAGCAGCATTTAGCTTCTATTTTATGCTAGTATTCTGTGAGAGCCCTATCCCCCTCGAGCCGACCCATTCAAGCTACAACCATAATATACTTAGGGCTCTACCACGTAAAGATAAACCTCTTTACTTCAGTTTTGGAAAAAAAAACATAGTTTCGAGAGCACCTCATTTTTGGAATCCTGATGTTGATATTACGCAAAAATAGCTTACAGTAACTTAAAGTTTTGCATTAATATGCGTGGTTCTAAATTTATATTAATCCCCTGAATCTCAAGTATCATCCTGCCATGTTCTCTATTGAAAATAAAATGGAGCAGTCAGCCAAGTATGGTAAATATGATAAATATTTCCCTTAGGAGGCAATTTATGAGGGATGGGCCTCCCTCATAAATTCAGTAGTGGATTTTTATAGGATGTTAATGGATGAATATCACAAGAATCTGCCAATAAATTTCTACCGATCCTGACCTTCACAACACACAAGAGCTTGAATGCAACTATCTTTCAAACGTTTACCGTGTATCAGAACCGAGACTGATATGAAGGCAGACATCAACCAGGAATTTAATATCGAAGATTCTTAACGCCATTGTAAGTATCTTTAAAAATCTTTTTCTAAACTTGTGAAATATTAAAGATCTATTTTAGTTACTCGCAAATATATCTGGTAATTCGTTCTCAAAATCGATTAAAAGGAACAGTCGTACTTATAAACGATGCTTTTATTAGGTGATAATATGTTAAGTTTTATGGCGCATGATTACCATTATTATACCTATGCCTATTAAAGTACCTCTTGGACCTCCTCCATAAATTGCCTTACAGGGGTATTTGCTACAGTTGCCGTGCTTGGCTTGGCAACCGCAGTTTTTTATTTTTAGTCGTTATTAGGAAGACGTTGCTGCCCATCTCCTGATTTGTCTCCCTCTGTCGCCTCTTACGACACCCACGGGATGATATGGGGTAGTGGATATTCCTACACCACCACTACACGGTGATTACTGCTTTTAATGGTATAAAAATCAGTTTCAGTTAAAGCTCAGTCGGGTATTTAATATACAATTAACTGTTGAATATTGGTATGAAGTGTCATATCTACTCGAAATATGGCAAAGTAACGTTCGAACGTAAATACATAATAGAGTCATTATTTTAACACAGCAAAATAGGGTTGCATGGAACACTAAATACGTAATCCGAATTACTACAATAACTTCCATTTCAGAAATTAATATGGCGAATCCACCATCTCCATCCATCCATTATAGCCTGTAAAAGTTGACTACAGTACATAGGCTTCTCCCATACATTGCCTAATATGGGGGAAATTATCAAAGTTGCGACGTTGGACAAGCAGGTGGAAAACCGTAATTTTGAATAATTTTGAGTTGTCATCACGAAGATGTTGCTATTCAATTTCCTGTTACAATTTCCTTCTATTGCCTCTTACTACAACTATTGGACGATATGGGGTAGTGGATATTCTGACACGACCATTAAACGTTTAATCATCATTCCTCTATTTAGCGGTGCTGCCCCAATGCGTGTTAGCGAACTTCACATGTCTTCGAAATATTTTTTTCTTACTTCTAAGACATGTATGTTTCCTCACGATGTATTCCTTCACCGCAGTGCACGTGGTAAATTACCCATTTTGATCCGACTTAAAAAGAGGAACTCAATCCGACTGTATGTTTTTTATGTGATATCTGAGGCCTCATAACTTTTTTCTATGTGAACCGATTTTTATGATTATTTTTTATTTGAAATGTCGTGCTTCTCGTGCAGTCCCATCTAAATTTGATCAAGATCTGACCGGTAGTTTTTGAGTTATCCTTAATAATGCGTATTTAATTGATTTCGAATACTTTGATGATGTTCTCATTTTATTTTAATTGAAGTCGTTATTTTAATTTTATTTTATAGGATAGTGTGACAAACGACCACACATTCCACCTGATGGTAAATGGTTGTTGTGGCCCATAGACATTTACATCTATCCTCGATTACAAATCAAAATGCAGATGCTTTGTCACCCGTGAGGACTAAGATGGAATGCCTCATTTCCAGTAAAATGGTTCTCTACACTCACTAATTAAAACTACACATAAAGCTACTATTTTGCGCTGGTACTCTCCGAGAGCGTGGTCCTACCCCGGTGGAGCCGACCCATTCGTGCTACAACTATACTACTAATATAACTGCAGCATGGCTCTACCACGTATACTTGTACCACCGAATGTTAAATTTTACCACTTGTCCATTACCTGTAGTCGCATTTTATACAAGCACTGGACAATGTGTGACTATGTATTCCCTTACGCTTCCACCTCACGGCACGTTCCCGGCTGCTAATTACAATTTTAGGGATTGTCTTTTTTATTCGCAAAATACAAAGAGATATCAAACGTTTGATTAAACAACAACGCAGATACTTTATATCAAACGTGACTCTCCTTGGAGTCTAGGTGGTAATATATATCGCACAATTTACCTTTGTGCCCGTTGAATACGTAACACTCATATAAAATAGTTGACATTAAGGCTATTTGAGCAGCCAACCCCGAGGCGCCGTCAACCTAATCTGTCACTTGTCGTATTATAATATCCCTGAGTTATTCAACATTATATGCGTGATATAAACCTGGCGAACATGAATATAGTGTTTCCTAAGCAGGGAATGTATTTGTTGGACAGTTTCTTAAATAAACTTTAATGTTCTGTGCGAGACAATGTACGTTTGTAAAAAACAACAGACATATTCCTTTTGTTTTGAATATCCACACTAAAACAGCATTTGTTTACCCTAATTAACAAAAGTTACTCTAACATGTGAAATTCGCCAACATGCGGTGAGACAGCGTGGCAAGCACTTTCTATTTCTGTCCTGCAGTGGGATTTAGAATATAGGAAATAACTTCTCTTTATCTTTACTCGAATATTTATATAAAATACAGCCCTGAAGTTGTACGGTTTTTCTTGTTACTTATGAGCTAGATCTATAAAACTATATAAGTTTGTAAATAATTAGTAAAATCAGGCGTTATTTTGCGGAAATAAAATGATGTGCCCTGCCTAGTTTGTAGAGCACCTTCTACCCTCCCTCAGTTGCACCGCACTTAGTGTTAGCGGTCAGCCACCACAGAGTCTACTTCACCTGCGGATGCGTCGTGTTAAGGCGAAACGTGTCGTATTATCGAAAGTGGCGTGTCGTTCCTAGTGTGATGGTGTTGGAAGCGATGGTGCTGATATTGGTGGTGATGGGGATAGTGCACATAATTAAGGGTGGGTGAGAGGTGCTCTTCAACAGGGCGGGACATATTTTATTTAATTACGCGTAAATAAGCAAATTTAATTCTAACAACTTCAATATATTTTTTAATAAGAATGAAATATCAAACAAACATACAATTTTAACAAAAATGTATGTTTCTTTGATACTTTATTGATTCAAATACCACATGGCGTGTAATGTAATTGTACTGGCTTTCTAAGCTTCAGACTGGAACACATCAATACACGAACTCTTGCTAAAGAAAAAAACTTGAAGTAAAGTTAAATCAGAAAGATTTACTTGTACTAGTTGACATGAACTCCATTAAGTAATTAATCAAAAACACAATTTCGTTGTCAGAATTAAAAAAAAATCATCAGTGACATTGTCTTTTACAACACCATAAAAGTTTTATACTATAAGTTTGTACTGTTTTTAATAAAGAATTAGTTTTACATAAAACAAGTAAATTTATCGTTCGTCTTAAGAAATGGTAATACTGAATAGTATATTGGAGTACGTATAGTATAGCTATAACATCTTATATTAAGGATATGCTCATAACAAGCGAACGACGTGCTCAGAGCTACGAGCAACGTAAGCTAACGGAAGGTTGCCCGAGGCAATCGACTTGATAAGTTACGAATAGATTAGGAGCCAGGCAAATAGAACGTTTATAACATGTAATATCGGTAACACACATATAACATATTATGTTATTAAGAAAACAGCCTATCACAAACCCACTGCTGAATATAAGCCTTCCCCATTGACTTAGAGGAATTTTTTGACATAGCTACCATGCTTTGTAGGCGGCTTAGCAACCGCAGTTAATTTATTGATCTATTATCGTCGTATATTCTCGGCAAAATTCTGCTGCTCATTTTCAGGTTCTCTTCGTTGCCCGTAACAACGAATATTTAATTTAATTACTTACTAGCCTTTATACAAACACACGAGGGGGAAAAATAGTGATTAGTTTGGAAGATTTTTTTAAATATAAGAGTATCAAAATTTCTAACAGTCCCCTTGATCATGGCTAATAATGGATTCAAATTGATGGACTAGTTAAAGTCCAATGCCAAATACATGTGGCAACCTAAAAATAAAATAAATAAAATAACTTTACGAATACTACTACAAATTTAGTTTTTTAAGTAATTTTTGTAGCTTCTTAATTAAAAAAATAAACTTTTTATTTTTAGTTTTTATTTCTTCCGACAACAACCCCAATTCCGATCTGGCAAACCTAACTACACCCAATGGATACCTGCGACCGACTTCAAACAAGGTAGACCAAAGATGAATTGTCACCCTGAGAACTAAGTCAAATATTGAGTAAGAAAAATACCTTACTGTCTGTAATATTTCAGCTCTCTTAGATTATCCTATGATCCGACTGCAGATTTCACTGAAAATCGCACTTACTTGTAATGTTTACTTCAAAATTTTAACCATTGCAGTTAAAAATTAAGTAAACGTTGTAAAAATTATTTATAAATTAGAAATTTATACAGAAGATATTGAAATTATATCTACTCGATTTTTCTTTCACCCCCAAACCGTCACACGGGCCTTATTTTAACAGTTTGAAAAAATTACAAATTCCAAATTGAAATAACGTAGTGTAAAATAGATTTTAGTTCAAATTATTAAAAATAATTACACAATTTACCAAATGAACCATAAAATATTTAATATAATTTAAATCCGTTCTAGTTTAATTTAAAAATCTGTTTGTCTATATAACTTTAAACGGATGAACCCATACTGTAAACAAAACTCTCCTTTTATCTGTCAGTCCACTATGACATTCGTCTTTCTCTATCTAGCGAACAGATTACGTTGCTATTTATTCCGTGTCTCATGCGGCCCCACTCCGCTGCAAGTCGCTCGAGGCGATTAAAGCACTGACATAAATAATGCCTTGCTTTGTAATTAGTTCGTACGTCACGGTATGGACTTCAAAGAAAAATGTTTAATTTAAACAAATGCCATGTGTCGGACTGTTAAATGTGTCACGAAAATAAAGGATTATTTAGCGTATATCTATATATTTGCAAGTAAAATTAGCTAGCATTAATAGTGGTAGGTAGATATTCGTTTGTGGGTTTCATTTATTTTAAAATACTTCTAGCTGTATTAAAATTGTTAAGAATTAATTCGCACACATCGTGAACTCCCGCCCTCGCTCAATGGCGAGCACTAATCCCGTCACCACTAATCCCAGCACCACTACTCCCAATACTACTACACTAGGAAAAACACACCATCGACGATATTGCGCCACACGCGTCATACAACAGAATTATGCTGATTTTTCGTGGTGACATTACGTGTGAACTTAAAGCTTCCCTGGTGGAACCGACCCATACATATAGCCGCAGCTATAACACAACTTCACAACATTCACATGATCGGTAGTCGGGCTTAAAATCAATCGAAAAAAAATTTCGATTGATTTTAAGCCCAACTACTGATCATGTGGTTAAGGTCAGGTCAATTATCTGGTTTTTCTGGTAACAAATTCAAAAGCAGCCCGGATCAGAAAGTTGTGTGGTGGTGCTTCCTCCCTGTACTTCGAAAAGCACGTAAAGGCGTTGGTCCTGCACCTGTTTTCTCTCCGATCGTTTTGTATTACCGTCGCACATCCACGAACTATAAAAGTGAGGTTATAAAGAGTGCGCCTGTGCTTACGCATCCTCTCGTACACTATAATCTTGTGGCCGAAATTCAAAAATATATCCTTCAGATGGAATACACTCAACATATAACATATAAATCTGATATCCAATAAGTATTTGCTTCTATCAATAGTATATAATTGATCGAAGAGTATTTGATTTAAAATGTAAAATAATATGTTAAAGTTAAAAGTTAAAGCCAGCCAAAGTAAAATATATATCTCACTACTGGGCATAGCCCTCCCCACATTTCTGAGAGGGTTTTTGGGCAAGGAAGTGTCCGCCGCGCTGCCGCAATGTGTGTTGGCGAACTTCACATGTCTTCGAAATAATTTTTTCTTATTTCTTCGACATGCAGGATTACTCACGATCCTCTATTAGGCAATCTATGGCGATAGCTGGCTGACTTTTAACAATTGTTTTTATCTTTATCCCCCCCAATTTTCCAAGGGTTTTGTTTTTTGTGAAACATTTTTCTTTAAATGCCGTGGTAGTTCAGAGTATAATCTTGAGCGCTTGCTTTAAAATTTCACAGTACATGAGCTAGCCGCGTTCGTTTCACGCCGGTGAATTTATCCTATAGGATAAAATTTATAAAGAATATTACATATTTTTGTACCCAATACCGTTTTTTTAGTAATTTGTTATCAAAGACTATCCTATCGTTTCTTTTATAAGAGTAAGAATTCTAAATTTTATGTTACAGAAGGAAAACAAAATTAAAATACTTAAAATACTTTGAAAAGATGTTTCCCCAACACAACATTAACGGAGTCTCATGACCACCAGTAGACTGCGGGCTTATAAACAAAATCACCTAATAGCCAGTTAAGATCACATAACATTCATTTATTCGAAAATCTTGCGCCCATATAAGTATATCAGAGTAACATAGTAGCTTTATCATCATCATTATCATTATCATCACTGTAGCCCATCACAAGTAGAAAACCACAAAATATGATCCCGCAGCCATCGAATTAGTCACTTCATCTGGTAGTGACAGACTTTGAAAACTACCCAAACTATTGCCTCTTCAAAAATGAAACGTTGGGCAAGGTTGATTACTCTGTTCCTTCTTCGGATATTTTTATTGGATACTCTGAGTATATTTCGTTAACGATCTTTAGCTTCCTTATTTGACTAGTAGTGAGGACCATGTTTGAGATCTTTATATCATCACGCACACGCATTGGTTGTACGCACATGATGTACGTATGAACACAAAAATGAACGCACATCTAGACACTGCACAAATTAGTAGGTCATACAAATAATGCTCCTTGCTGTGACGAAATTCGCGACTCGCAACGTAGTCAAAGTCTTAGCCATTGCACTACGGAGTCGTTTAATATTGTATTATGCATATTATGTTAACAACTATCAAATTCTATTATTGGATTTACGACTCGTAGATTATGCACTTAGTGTAACCATAATTGTAATTTGGACATAATATAATTGTGTGTAATCTCTGCCCATTCCTGTATTAATGGACAACCACAAAACAAACTTATTAGACATTTTGTCATCTACTAAATAAGGATGATAATCGCATGTATCTTGTGACAAAGCAGACGGATTCAGTATAAGAAATGATAATTATCTTCCTTAGATCGTTACTAAGGGTATTATGTCTTGTAATTAATTGAAATATCTATTTATATGTAAATAACGAAGGGTGACATTTCAAATGAGAAGCTGGCCGTTTGAAATGGGAATAAACAAAAGAGTTGACTCGGTAAAGCTGTCGTCTAAGCCAATAAAGGCGCTGGAGTCACTTGAGACCCTCGTCTTATGGCACACAATTAATCACAGCTGAGTATTAGGGAGTACGCGAAGTACTAAATTTAGAGTAAGCAATGGCACGTTTGGGATTTCAGTTAATAGAAGACTTTTTCATATAAAACTTTCTCCTCTGAACTACAGCCGGCACGTATGACATTGTACTATTTCATTTAGAGTGAATTTATTTATAAGTGTATTTTAAATGTAAGCTATAATTATTATTTTCAACTGCCTGTTGGTCTAGTGGTCATAAACGCGATTGATAATCTTTAGATACATGGTTCGGATCCTGAGTCGGGTCAAAATCAGTTATTAGGTTTTTCTGACAAGAAATTCTCAGTAGCAACCCAGAGTCGGGAAGTTGGCGGTGTTTCACCTCAGTGTCTCGAAAAGCACGTAAAACCGTTGGTCCTGCGCCTGATCTGTCTCCGGTAGTGTAGGTTTACCTTCCCGTCGGACTATGTGATTGAGGGAATAGGGAGTGTTAGGGTACTGAGAAAGTCGGTTGACATGTTCAAGAGAAATCGTCGACGAAAGAAATCTCGAAAAAGTTTTTTTCTAAATAACTTAAAAACTTACCGTAAAAATATTTTTTTGTAAAATACTTTTTTGTTAAGCTAGATAAATTGCGTCATTTGCCGTAAATCACATTAAAATCAGTTGATTTGTTTGTGAAATATTCAAGTTTGAATAAATTAAAATACGTGGTTTTCAAAATTATGAAGTTTGCGAGCTAAAAGAGCTCAAGAGAACAAAAAATAAAAAAACGTCATAATAAGCGGAATTTGGAGCGCTTTGATATTGAAATTAGCGGGAAGTTCCAGGGATGGCACATTTTGCATTGAATAAAAAAACGAGTTATAGAAAGACCATAATTAAAAAATCTAGTACGTGACAAATCGCCATTTAAATTTGTAATTAACAAAATTTTTGGAACTGGCGAGATCGAGCTTGGGTCGTTTAAGTAGTGTAAAATTTATTAGCGTTTAACTCTTGACCTACCAAGTCTTTATTAATATGAGGCTGTTTTTCATGTCTTTTCAACAAATCGTTTCATATTGAGTAAAGCTTGATCAATCTAGTTACATCCTTTTTTATAGAATAAGTGTAACAAACGAGCATACAGTCCACGTGGTTGTAAGTGGTTGCTGTGGCCCATCCTATATACATCCACAACTATCCTCAATTAAGAATCTAAATGCAGATGCGTCATCACCCTTCATGACAAAAATGGAGTGGCATGTTTCCAGTTAAAATGGTCTGCGGTTCTCCACAATGACATAGTACCATTAAACTGCTATATCCCGCTGCTATTCTGTGAGAGCGTGGAAATTCCCGGGTTGAGACCATCCATTCTTGCTACTACTTTAATATAGCAGCAACGTGCCTGTACCACATGAGTAAAGTAACGTGTACTACTTATTATTATGGAACTGTTTTAGTTCTTCAGTTGCATAGTGTAAATTAAATTAAAAAAAAATGCAAATCCGTTCTAAATACATTAAGTAATGTTTAACGTCAAAAAGAGCAAATTCTATTTCATTTATGAAAGGTCTAAACTAGTTTTGTGAAGATGTACGAATTGCTTACTCTAAAAACGACGGCATCTCCACAACGCTTTGAAACTTAAGGGCCACTTAAATACTTATTTAAGTTACTTAACACCATCAGTAAATTACACCTCGAACACATTTATAGAATTGTAACGCGCTTCTGTGACATCTCTAATCCTATTTTGGTCGACGCCGTCTTTGTAAATAAAGACATGGCTAAGCTTCTAATATCTATTTCGTTGCTTGCGGCTGTAAGTCTCTCACAGTGCCCTATTTGTAATTAAAAGCTCATTATTTATGAAGAAACTAGAAAGCATAAAATAAATTTTAAGTCTATTACCAATGTAACTGAAATGTAAGTAGTTATACGATGTTTGGCTATCGTTAATTAAATTCACTGTTACTTTTATTTGTGTTTCATTATTTATTGTTTCAGTATTTCCTTGTCATACATAGAAATTTTATGACTTCGTTTTCTCCGTATATCCTGAAATATCCCAACATCATATTCGCTTCTAATTTTTGATCGAATTAGACTACAGTTTTGTGGAACATGTTTCGGCCTAATCGAAGTTATCTGTGCAGGATAGCACTAGATTTAAGCCCATATGTAGTACAAGAGAATATAAAAACTTCATCAGAGACCAAACATAGACTTCAGGTGAAGCAACCTGCTTGGAAATGAACGAGACTTTTGAGACAAATATATACATCTCTCTTATGATCTCGGTGAGGGTAGACA
This sequence comes from Parnassius apollo, assembly GCA_907164705.1. Taxonomy (NCBI): domain Eukaryota; kingdom Metazoa; phylum Arthropoda; class Insecta; order Lepidoptera; family Papilionidae; genus Parnassius; species Parnassius apollo. The sequence continues at coordinate 1,529,826 of CAJQZP010000667.1, read as the reverse complement.
GCGTTCAAAGAGCAGCGAGCCACTTGGACTACATTTAGTCACTAGTGGTAAAATCAAAAAAATGTACAACCGACTTCAATACGACCTAATGAATTTATTTGAAGTCAATTAATTACGCATTATTTAAGGATAAATTGAAAACTACAGATCAGAATATGATCATATTTATATTGGGCTACAAAAAATATACCAGCTTTCAAATAAAAATAGAATCATGAAAATCAGTTCACCCAGAAAAAAGTTCTGATGTAACACTCATAAAAAACAGAAAGTCGAATTTAAATATCTCCTCCTTTTTGAAGTCGGTTAAAAAAGTTAAAATTGGAAAAATGAAAAATTTGTGATAGGCCTTCTCTTCACCTACACAATCAAAAACCTTAAGTATATCTCATTAGTCGCCTTTTACGAAACGCTAGGCAACCACAGTTGGTACATTACTTTTGTTAGAAGTCCCTCAGTCATAAATATGAGACCTAATAAGTCCCTTGCCATAGGCCCTGTGTACATCATCATCATCATCATTACAGCCCTTCACAAGTCCACTGCTGAACATAGGCCTCCCCCAAGTAATGCCACAAAGCACGGTCCTGAGCCACCTGCATCCATCGACTTCCTGCATGTCTTACCAGGTCGTCACTCCATCTAGTGGGGGGTCGCTCTACACTACGCCTACCGGTACGAGGCTGCCACTCAAGAACCTTTCTTCCCATCGGTTATCGGTTCTTTGAGCTATATGGCCGGCCCATTGCCACTTCAGCTTACTAATCCGTTGGGCTATGTCGGTCACTCTGGTTTTACTGCGGATATCCTCATTTCTGAGTCTATCACGCAGTGAAACTCCGAGCATAGCCCTCTCCATAGCTCGCTGAGCGACCTCATACGGCCAGCGATGAAGGACCACGTCTCAGATCCGTAACTCATCACTGGCAACACGCACTGGTTATACACTTTAGTTTTCAGAGATTGAGGTATACCTGACGAGAAGATGTGTCGTAATTTCCCGAACGCTGCCCAGCCGAGTTGAATCCGTCGATTGACCTCTCAGTCGAAGTTGGAATTACCTAGTCGGACTATTTGTCCCAGGTAAACGTACTCGTCAACAACTTCGAGCATAGTGCTCCCAACAACTACCGGCATAGGTGTGACATGGACATTAAACGTGATCTTTGTTTTGTCCATGTTCATCTTAAGACCTATTCCGTTGGGAGACACCATTGAGGTCATTGAGCATAGTGCTAAGGTCCTCCAGCGATTCTGCTATAAGGATTATATCGTCGGCAATTCGAAGGTGAGTGATGTACTCGCCATTGATGTTAATACCGTATCCTTTCCAGTTCAGTAGCTTGAAAACGTCTTCCAACGCAGCGGTGAAGAGTTTCGGGGATATAACATCACCCTGTCTTACACCTCTCTGCAGTTGGATAGGTTTCGTACTCTGGTTCTGTACTCGGATAGCCATCGTAGCCCTACTGTACAAACACTTCAGCACTTCAATATACCGATAGTCAACTAAGGCACCGCTGAAGAGACTGTAGCACCGCCCAAAATTTCGACGGAATCAAAGGCTTTCTCATAGTCAGGCAGAGGGGTTTTTTTTTTGTTCTTTTTTGGTTTACGGTGTTGGGAGTGGAGTCCGATTAAAACAGCACGTAGACGCGGCTCAGAAGGGAAATCGGGCTGTAGTTCTTCAAGAGAGAGTTGTCGCCTTTCTTAAAGAACAAGACCACCGCGCTTCTGCTCCACGCCTCCGGAGTAGTGCCACCATGGAGGACGGAATTGAAGAGCTTTTAAAGGACTTCAAGTACCGGTGTTCCACCCGCTTTCAGAAGCTCCGCTGTAATTCCATCCTCGCCCGGGTTCTTGCCGTTTTTAAGGTGGTGGGGAGCCATTCTAATCTCGCTCAGACTGACGTCCGGGATATCATCGGAATAGTGTCGGATAAGACCTGCTCTTGGATCGTTACTCACACTTGCGTGTGGCTCCAACGATGATGTGTACAGCTGCCCATAGAACTTCTCAATCTCACTCAGAATCTCAGGTGTCCCGGAAACGATGTTGCCACGCTTAGTCTTCAGCCTTGACAGTTGGCTCTTTCTGGCAGACAGATCTCTGGCAAAGACTTTGGAGCCCTGGTTCCGCTCGATCGCTTCTTTAATACGAGCAGTATTAAAGTTGCGTAAGTCTCGCCGCGTGCATTTGGAGATCTGTCTGTTCAGTTGCCTGTATGCGGCCAAATCTGTTGACGATTGCAGCCTCATCTCCCGTCTAACAGCCATGAGATTAAGAGTGTGATCGGAGAGTTTTTGTGTTCTTCTGCGGCGGGTCTTGCAGAACTTAGCTCCAACCGCATGGACAGTTTCCACGAGCTTGTCATTCATATCGTCCACTGCATTGCAATCCTCTAGGCACTGAAAGCGGTTTTGTAACTCGAGCTGAAAGGTTTCGGGATTCTTGGATTAGAGCACGAGGGGGACGGAGCGTTGACTTCATTAGACGAGACCTCTCCAACTTAACATTTAGGTTCAGTGTGCCTCTAACCATTCGGTGATCGCTGCCAGTTTTCACCCTTGCGATCACTGAGACATCACTGAACAGTTGGTCATCGTATAGGAATCAATCATTTTTTGTCGAACCGTCGGGGCTCGACCAGGTCCACTTCCTGTGGGGCCGCTTCTGGAAGAAAGAGTTCATCATAAAGAGTCCCTCTTTTTCCATAAAGTCGGCCAGCTGCTGGCCCCTTCGGTTCCGTTGCCCTACTCCAAATTTCCCCACCTTCAGCTCACCGCTTTCTCTTGTGCCTAGTTTTGCGTTGAAGTCTCCCATCAACACCGTGTAGTGGGTTTTGGAGGAATGCATGGCTCTGGAAATATCCTCATACATTTCCTCCACCTCCTCATCGGGATGTGCCGAGGTTGGTGCGTAAACCTGTATGACCTTCAGCGAATACCGTTTGGTGATTCTGAGTATCAGGTACGCGACCCTCGTCGACACACTCCCAATCTTTACAACGTTGTTGACGAGAGACTTGTGGACGATAAATCCGACACCTCCTTGGGACAGATGGTCGCCCTCCCGGTGGTAGAACAAGTTGCCGGACTCGAGGATTGCCGTATCCTCCCCCTCTCTTCGGACCTCGGATAATCCAATAATATGCCAGCGCAACTTGTCTACCTCTTCTTCCAGCTCCAGTATCTTCTCGTCAGTCCTCAGAGTGCGTGCGTTATATGTTGCCAGGTCGAGTCGTCGTAGGTGGCAACCGAACCTCCACCGGAGATTCTTAGCACCCCCTGCCCCGCCGTTACCATGGTCGTCACCGTAGCCAGGAATAGCGGGGTCGCCGGGGACTGGGGGCCGTTTTTTTGCGTCGTTATTCATGTGGGGATATTTGCCATAGTTGCCGCGCTTGGCGAGCGGGTTGGCAACCGCAGTTTTTTTTATTATAACACAGTTGTTATCAGAAAGATGCTGCTGCCCATCTCCTGCCTGTCTCCCTCTGTCGCCTCTTACGACACCCACGGGAAGATAATATCTTCCCGTGGGTATCGTAATATTCCCCCATATTATGGGGTAGTGGATATTCTCAACCGCCACTACACGGCACTGTTTACCCTGACTATAAATCCCTTCGCAGTTTTTTTGTTTTTATTTTTAGTTGAAGACCCTGTTGTTCGTCTTCTGTTTCAATTTCCCTCTATCGCCTCTTAGACAGACGCGTGATTATATACTCGTATGCTAGTGGATATTTTTAGACCGATATAGCACATAATATATTAAAAATACATTGGGTGAATTGATCGAGCTGGTTATAGCTTGGAGCGCAAGTAATAAGTTGTGATCATTCTGATCCTATTACCGTGGATTAACGCATCTCCTTCTTAGCAGCCGGTGGACTTTTCCGAGCAGCTCGGAAAAGACCACCGTTGAACATTTGCCCTTCTCTCATTTCAGATAGGATTAGCCCTAGTTATCACCCTTGGCTAGTGGATTTACGATTACAGAAACGGAAGTCTTCAGCTTGGACGCTGCTTCCTGTCACCAACCTGGATATTTTTAGCTGGCGTAAACGACCTATTAATTTTCGAGTATTACGAATCTGACATACAATGGATTCTATTACACCGCCACCAAATTAACATTATTAAAAACAATATGTTTTAAAATATCCACGACATTTCTGCTAACGGAGCGGCGCTACTTTCATTTGATCTTGGAGCTATGTGGCCGGCCCATTGTCACTTCAGCTTCTAATCCGTTGGGCTATGTCGGTTACTCTGGTTCTACTGCTGATATCCTCATTCCTAAGTTTATCGCTTAGAGAAACTCTGAGCATAGCCGTCTCCATAGTTCACTGAGTGACTGAGCTTCCTCATACGGCCACAAGAACCACGTCTCAGATTCATAGGTCATCAGTGGCAACACGCACTGGTTATATAATCGCGTTTTGAGATTTTGAGGTATGCCTGATGTGTCGCAATCTCCTGAACGCTGCCTAGCTAAGTTGAATCCGTCGATTGACCTCACGGTCGAAGTTGGACTTACCTAGTCGGACTACTTATCCCAGGTAAATATACTCGTTAACAAGTTCGAGCTAAGTGCTCCCAACACCACCGGCATAAGTGTGACATGACTTTCGTTTTGTTCATGTTCATCTTACGACCTATCCATTGGGAGACACTATTCAGGTCTATACTATTCTATACCGGAGTACTATATCGGAGGTGAGTAATTTACTCGCCATTGATGTTAATATAGTATCTTTTCCAGTCAAGTAGTTTGTAAACGTCTTGCAATGCAGTGGTGAAGATTTTCGGGGATATTATGTCACCCTGTTTTACACCTCTCGGCAGTTGGATAGGTTTCGTACTCCGGTTTTGTACTCGAATAGCCATCGTATCCCTACTGTACAAATACTTCAGCACTTCGATATACCGACAGTCAACTTGGCACCGCTGACTGTAGAACCGCCCAAATTTCAACGAAATCAAAGGCTTTCTTATAGTCCACATACGCAAAACAAAGTGGCAGATTGTAGTCTTCGGACTTCTGTACAATTTTCCGAAGGGTATGTATATAATCGTGTATAAATCGTTCTATTGTACTAAAGCCTTTTCGGAAACCGGCTTTTTCGGGCGGTTAGAAGTCGTAGAGCTTGCGTGCGAGATGATTCGTATTGACTCTCGTAAACAGCACGTAGACGCGGCTCAAAAGGAAAATCGGTCTGTAGTTCTTCAAGAGAGCGTTATTGCCTTTCTTGTAGAACAAAACCACCGCACTTCTTCTCCACGCTTCCGAAGTAGCCATAATGGAGGACGGAATTGAATAGCTTCTGAACGGCTTTAAGTATCGGTTTTCCACCAACTTTCAGAAGCGCCGCTATAATTCTATCCACGCCCGGGGATTTGCCGTTTTTAAGGTGATGAGAGCCATTCTAATAAGAGCGTATGAATATTTGCCCTCATTAAATAATTCAATTAGGATCGTGATTCGACTTAAAGTAACTATAATGTCATCCTCATTGTACGTGGTAGAACCATGCTGATGCTATTGTTGCTATGCGTTTGTTGTTGTTGTTAAGTTGACGTCTGGCACTAGCGTCATCTAGTGTCGGGTAACAGAGAGAGAGGAGAGCTTTCTAGAAAATGACATGACTAATCTTTCAACCAACAGCGCCATCTAGTATCGAATTGAATAACTAAGCTTTCTAGAAGCCCCACACTCGAACTTTCTGCGTCTGGTCGGTCGGCGCCCGTATCTAGGGGAATATTCTGGATGTTTCGGTGGAAACGTGTATTTAAACCCGCTGCATGCCACGATCGGGGCAGTACTGAATTAGGCGAGACAAGCGAAGCTTCGGAGCGAAATAAAGTGAATCAGTGTGATTAATTATTAGTGTTTTAAGTTTTAATTGGTGTTCGGTAATAAAAGTGTAAATTTTGAAAATCAATCGGCAGTTTTTATTGTCACGAACCTCAAGCTCGTAACAATAGGTGTTAGAAGTGAGATAAAATCATGCCGATTTTACCTAAGGAGGAAATGGAGGGTGTCCGTACCCGAAGTCAACGCCAGCAGGAGACGGACCAGAGAAGATTTGGTGGTGCAACGCCGCAGACGTCGGGGGGCCAACTGCCAGTCACGGTTGCTGGCCCGTCAGCAGCTCTTCCACCTGCAGCACCTGACTTCGGTGCTCTCATGATGATTCTGCAGGAACAGGCCCGCCGGCAAGAGGAACAGGCCTGCCAGCAGGCGGAACAGGCACGCCGATTGGAAGAGCAGCTGCGGGGTGGACAGGTGGAACAGGCTCACCGACAGGAGGAACAGGTCCGTCAGTTGGTGAGCAGCTACGAAGCCGACAAGAGGAACAGGCCCGTCAGTTGCAAGAGCAGATGGTCCTCATGAAGGACCTTCACGCTACCTTCTAGAAGGAGATAAAGTAGGTGAAGGATAGGGTTGCTCAGCATAACAACCGCCTGTCGGAAGCTGAAACCCAAATCGCGAAAACTGAAACCCGGTTCGACCAAGTGAACAATCGGGTTGACACCGTGATGACTGACGTGAAGAAAACGCTGGACGACCTCAAACTGGGGGATGGAATTACAGCTCCCATAGTAGCTACAACACCTTCGCTAAGTGGGTTCAAAGTACCACCGTTCGACGGGACTTCTTGCTGGTCAGCTTACAAAATCCAGTTTGAAGCCGTTATGAAGATGAACGGCTGGAATAAAAGTCAGGCCATGACTGCTCTCACACTAGGCCTACGCGACCAGGCTTTAACTGTTCTGGAAGCTCTCGGTGAGGAAGTGTCTTATGAGTAGCTCCTTGAGGCATTGGAGGCGAGATATAGCGACGCCCACCTGGAATACGTCTTTTGTGCACAGCTTAAAGATCGCGTGCAGCGCATCAATGAAAACCTGCAGCAGTGGGCTCTAGAGGTGGAGAAGCTGGTGCGAAAAGCATACCGGTCTGTACCTGTGCTCATTGAAGGGAACCTGGTTCAGACATTCATTGACGGCATCCGTGACCTTGAAGTCAGAGCTGCTGTGAGGCTCGGGCACCACGAAACGCTTAAGGACGCCTTGGCCCATGCACTGGAGGTGGAAGCCGTGCGGCAGGATCATCGTTCCCATCGCGTCAGGGAGGTTGCAGCAGCTACAGTTCGCGATCTTAATAAAGGATACAGCCCTAGGTGCTATGGCTGTGGGGAAAGGGGCCATCTTCGATCCAGCTGCCCTAAGCGAACCCTAGAAAGGGGAAGGTGAACGATCTCAGGAGGGTAGTGCGGCCAACAGCACCGCCCAGCAGCAGCAGGGAAACGAGTAAAAGCCACAACTGTGGGGCGCGTGCTGGCTGATGTAAAAAGAGCCCCAAGGATCTCGATCTCACAAACCCATGATGGGAACAGTCTAATCATCAAGGGCGAGGTCAACGGAATGCCGTGTAAACTGACCATAGACACTGGAGCCTCTCGTACGGTTGTTAGTTTCCAACTTATAAGTCAGTTCCTTGGGGACTCCGCATACAACCGAAAATGCATTAATTTGGTAACAGCCACCGGTCAGCGTAGCGTTCGTGGAGAGAAGGAGATGGAGTTGAAGCTAGGCAACGTGATCTACCTGCATAATGTCATCGTAGCTGATATAATGGACGACTGCATCCTGGGCCTAGACTTTATGAGGAATAATTGTTGTGAGATCGATGTTAAGCAAGGTGTTTTGAAATGTGAACAGGAGGAAATTTTTATGGAAGGTACATTACAAGGGCATTAAGAAGATTATTCTTCCGCCAAGATCGGAAACGATTGTGCCGGTTAGTCCTCCTCGAAACGCTGGGCAAGCTCACCGTTGTGTACTTGTGGAAAGGGTAAACAATGACCTTCCATGGAAAGTAGCTCGAACCTTGGTCAGAACCACTTACATTTCAGGAGTACGTGTGCTGAACCTTTGTGACCAGGAACAGATTAAAGAAAAAGGCACACTGGTTGGTACTTGTGATGAAGTGGATTGGTTACGTCGGTGCCAATATCTATCGAGTGGGGCCCCCAGCAAGGATGCACAAACGAGAGTGACCACACTTTTGGAAGACTGTCGCAGCGTTCTCTTCCCGAATGGTCAAGGCGAAGAAGTAGTTACTCAAGTATGCCGATGTATTCTCATCAAACGATGCTGACATAGGAAAGACTGGCTTGGTTCAACACAAAATAAACACAGGAGAAGAATTGCCTATCCGTCAGCGGCCAAGAAGATTGCCGGTAGCACGTGAAAAGGAAGTGGAAACCATTATTGAGGGAATGGTGAAGGGTGGTTTATTGAACCTTCATCTAGTCCATGGTGTTCACCCGTGGTGCTGGTAAAGAAGAAGGACGGCAGCATGCGGTTCTGTGTTGACTATGGCCGTCTGAATGACGTTACAAAGAAGGACAGCTATCCTTTGCCAAGAATTGATGACATGCTGGACATGCTTACAGGAGTAAAGTGGTTTAGCACGCTGGATCTAAAAAGTGGCTACTGGCAAGTTGAAATCGACCCTAAGGTCAAGGAGAAAACTGCGTTCTCGACGGGAAAGGGTCTGTGGCATTTTAAAATAATGCCGTTTGGATTGTGCAATGCTCCAGCAACGTTTGAAAGGCTGATGGAGCTTGTACTTACCGGGCTAATTGGCGATGCCTGTCTGGTCTACTTGGATGACATCATCATCGTGTGTCGTACGTTTGAGGAACACCCTGGAACGCGTGCTCATGAAGATTCAGAGTGCCAATCTCAAGTTGAGTCCGAAGAAATGTTCACTATTCAAACGGCAAGTCAACTTTTTGGGGTATGTAGTGTCAGAAGAAGGTATCCGCACGGATCCGGAGAAAATCGCCGCTGTCAAGGATTGGCCGGTTCCAAAAGACAAGACGCAGTTTAGAGCATTTTTGGGTTTGTACTCCTATTATCGGCGATTTGTGAAGAACTTTGCAGATATAGCCAAACCTCTGCACAAGCTAACCGAGGAGCGACATTTCTGCTGGTATGAAAGTTGCAATATCGCTCAGGAGCTCAGGTCTGTGCAAAACACCTATTTTGGGATACCCTGATGCAAGCAAAGAATTTATAGTTGACACAGACGCAAGTGATATAGGACTTGGCGGTGTGTTGTCTCAACGGAATGGTGACCAAGAGGTCGTGATAGCATACTTCAGCAAGTCGTTGTCAAAATCGGAAAGGAACTATTGTGTCACAGGACACTAATCACTAGCCGGAAATTTCACTTACGAACTGACCATGCTGCACTAAAATGGCTTTTGCAGTTTAAAAATCTAGAAGGACAAGTTGCGAGGTGGATTGAACTACTGCAGGAATGCGACTTTGAGATTGAACATCGCAGCGGGAAATCTCATGGCAACGCAGATGCATTGTCAAGAAGACCTTGTTCTGAAGATAATGATTTCTTATATTTACGCGAACACTACACATGATTAAAACTACTTTTACGGATTTTATCGCGTTTATTTTTGCTTTTAATTACTTTTATTTTTAATTCCCGACGTTTCGGGCGCTTTCCAGCACCCACGGTCACGGGGGACTGAGATGACTGACGTCCCGATGTCATTGTTAAACCCGGAGTACCTTCAGCTTTTTTAATTATTGTTTATGGTCCGATCTATGCAAAATGAACTGACTATGTCTTGAGGTCTTGCAGTGGTATGCTTGGGTTTAGTTTTAATTTTATTGATTATAGGATCCCAAGCAGGTGGTAGTACCCAGCCTCCTTCTCTATTGAAATTAGGATGTTTTTTAATTTCAATAGCCTCACGTATCATCCTTGGTAGGAATCGGTGTTCTTTCGCGAGGATTTGTGGTCTATCAAATCTGATGTAATGGTTGGGGCCATCCAGGATGTGATCACAAACTGCAGACTTCCCGGAACGTTGATGCTTCACATCAGCTATATGTTCTTTTACGCGGGTTCTAATTGATCTTTTTGTTTGTCCTATATAAGAGAGACCACATTCACAATCAAGCTTGTACACTCCTGCATCTTGTAGAGGAATATGACACTTGACGGATGGTAGGAACTGACTAATCTTCTTCGGCGGCTTGTAGAATGTTCTAATAGAAGCTCGCTTCAAGATATAGCCAATCTTGTCTGTGACACCTCTGACATATGGTAGTACAGCAGGCACACGCTCGACTGTGGCCGGCTTCACTCGGTCACTGTGACGTAGGCGCGGGACCCGAAGCTTGTTGTCGTGCAGAACTTGCTTGACGTGCTGAAGCTCGGCGGCCAGGTGTTTGCTGTCACAGATCCCTCGTGCTCTCTGTAACAAAGATTTGCCCACGGTAGCTAACTGTGAAGGATGGTGGTGAGATTCACCGTTTAAATATCGGTTTGTATTGGTCTTTTTCATATACACAGTGTGACCAATGGTGTTATTAGGATTTCGGATGACTAACACATCTAGGAAAGGTAAGGAATTATTTGCCTCTAACTCCATAGTAAATTGAATTTTAGAGTTTATGGAATTAAGATGTTCTAAAAATGCAGTTACTTTGTCTGATGGTAAAATTGTTTTTCAAATTGTTCATTGTTCTGAACATTTACTTTCTTTACATTTAATCATTGTTCTGAAGATTGCAAACATTGTACTAGGCAAGAGAGTTAGGAAGTGGTATCCGTGAGGATGCTCAGGACAGACCACCTCAGCAACAAGTGGAAGGACAATTTACAGCGTGCACAGCAGGAAGATCCGGATATCAAGCCGATTCTGCAATGGATGAAGTCCAGTGCTCCCAAGCCCAAGTGGAGCGACATCTCAGCGATGAGTTCGACCACTAAAAGCTATTGCGCCCAGTGGGACAGCTTGCTGCTTCAGGATGGAGTTCTGTGCCGTAAATGGGAAAATGTTCGGGGAGACAGCTGTCATTTGCAAATGGTTGTCCCTAAAGCTAAAGTACCGGATGTTCTACAGCTGTACCATAATGATTGTTCAGGAGGCCATCTGGGAGTTAAACGAACTCTGCTGAAGATCCGAGAACGGTTTTACTGAGTCCACTGTCGAAACGATGTCGAGGACTGGTGTAGCAAATGTACAAGTTGTGAGGCTGTAAAGTACCTCAGACTCGTAGTAAAGGTGCATTGAAGTTGCACAATGTTGGTGCACCATGGGAGAGAATAGCCATTGACGTGGCGGGGTCGTTTCCGGAGAGTGAATGCGGTAACAAATATTTCATGGTTGTGATGGTTTACTTCACTAAGTGGCCAGAAGTCTTCGCCATTCCAAATCAAGAAGCTTCAACAGTTGCAGATAAACTAGTTCATGAAGTCTTCTGTCGTTTTGGAGTACCTTTAGAGATTCAAAGCAATCAAGGAAGGAATTTTGAGTCTCAAATATTCCAGTAAACTTGCCGAGTTATGGGTACTCATAAAACAAGAACGACTTCTTATCACCCGCAATATGATGGAATGGTAGAACGATTTAATCAGACATTGGAGAGGTACCTAGCAAAAGTTGTAGACAATAGGCAACGGGATTGGGACAAGCACATACAACCGTTTTTGTTGTCATATCGAAGCGCTGTTCACGAAAGTACATCAGTGACACCAGCTTTCGCAATCTTTGGAAGACAATTACGACTGCCTGCAGACCTAATCACTGGGATACCACCTGATGCCCCACGCAGTATAACCGATTATGCGAAATGACTTGCGGAACATAACGAATGACATTCATGAGTACATCAGGCAATCGGGACAGCAAATGTCCTAAAAGATGAAAACCCAGTATGACCGCAAAATGAACAACAAAGGGTTCGACGAAGGTTCACTAGTGTGGTTGCACAATCCAGTCCGCAGCAAAGGGAAATCTTTTAAGCTTCAAGCTAAATGGGACCTCCCGTACACGATTGTGACCAGGATCAACGATGTAACCTTCCATGTGGATCGCCTGGCATGTTATTGTTGCATGAATAAGTCAACTAACGCCATCTAGTGAGAGCGAGGGGAGCTTTGCAGTAAATGACATCACAAATCTTTCGACCGACAGCGCCACCCGAAGAACTAAGTTTCTGGAAAATCTACACTCGAATACTCGTTGCCTGGCGCGCATTTACTTGAACGTTTAGGACGCTTCTTTGCTAATTATATAAATAGGTGCTGCAAGATGCGATCGGGGCAGAGTTGAACTCGGCGACACAAGCGAAGCTTCGGAGCGGAATTAAGTGAATTAGTGTGTTTAATTACTAGTGTTTTAAGTTTTAATTTGTGTAAAGTAAATTAAAGTGTTAATTTAGGTCATTTTATCGGCAACTTTTATTGTCACGAACCTCAAGCTCGTAACATTATTATGGGGCCGATAATGCTCGGGATGAGCATGTCTTAGGAGGGCGCAGTGTTGCGCGCCTAAGTTGACGTCTGGCACTAGCTCCATCTAGTGTCGGGTAACAGAGCGAGGAGAGCTTTCCAGAAAATGACATGAGTAATCTTTCAACCAACAGCGCCATCTTGTATCTAATTGAAGAACTAAGCTTTCTAGAAGCCCCACACTCGAACTTTCTGCGTCTGGTCGGTCGGCACCCATATCTACGGGAATATTCTGATGTTTCGGTGTAAACGTGTATCTAAACCCGCTGCATGCCACGATCGGGGTTGTATTGAATTTGGCGAGACAAGCGAAGCTTCGGAGCGAAATAAAGTGAATCAGTGTGATTAATTATTAGTGTTTTAAGTTTTAATTGGTGTTCGGTAATAAAAGTGCAAAATTTGGTAAATCAATCGGCAGTTTTTATTGTCACGAACCTCAAGCTCGTAACACTATATTATCGTTGTACGAATGAGTCGGCTCGACTGTTTCATCATTCCATCTTCGAATCCAGAGGGGAAAACGCATCTGTATTTCGTTTCTGAATCGAAGATCGATGTTGATGTGTATGGGCCACATCATCCACTTGGTATCAGTGGATTGTGTAATCAATCGTTACCCTTATTACATAAAATAAATTAGAAGTATTCCCGAAATTTATTTACCATTTCTTTAGAGAACCTAACCAACGAATTTTATTTGATCCAAGTGTGCACTACTCTAAATGAATTATTGTATATTATATACCAAGTATATAGTATAATAAATAAGCACACTTCCAAAAAATTTCCAAGCCAAGAGTATTCTATCTTTTTAATTTTAAGTATAATCTAAGAATATAGTTGAGTAATAAATCTATTAGCCTTAGTGTCGTAGAAGTGAAGTATGAAGCTTTTCAGGCCTCCGTTAATTTCACAATGACCGATCTTCTTTATAAAATTTCGTAACGGGAATAGTGGGCGGTGCAAAAATTAAAATTCTCCTGTAGCACACTGAAGACACGATTTTTATTAAAGCAAAAAACGCCGAAAAGCGCTTCGAAGAAGGCTATACAGCCCTGCGGGAGGCTTTTATAAGGCGAACAATAAATCAAGGGCGGGAAAATATTTAAAAGCTTGCCGTACCAAGATTCTTAGGTTTCTTCCACTTTTGACTATACAAATATTGTTGTGTAGTCAGAAATAAATACCTTTTATGTATTAATTTGTATTTTTAAAAATGTTACCCCAAGCTGGAGGAAATTTTACATACATAATTTTATTTTAAAACTACCGTCGTTACACATCACGTATTACGTTTAGAAGCTTTGCATTTGTCAAAAATGATAAAAATTGATATAATATTTATATTAGACAACACCATCATGAAAATTTAAAAAAGTCAATAATCACGATCTAATAATATAAAACGATGTACCTACTACAGTCGTCTGTTGTTCGATTAGAGGAAACTTTTTGAAACGGTACGTATATTAGATTTAAAGAATTGCATAATAAGGTTTTAACAAAAAGTACGAACCCACTACATAATAAAAAAATCCACGTAATAGCTTCTGAAGTCGGTGCAAAAAAATAGTGTATCGAAAAATTAAGCACCGACTTCAGAAGCTAATATAGAAACTACTGCTTTTATGTTTTGTATTCGGTTTTTACCTTTAACTAAAAGTTCAATTACTTTACCCTTTAAGTTGTATATAGATTATCGCAAGTTTGAGTGGGTTTTTTTTACATTAAAATCTATCTTCTTCTTATCCATCTTTGGTGATGGAACTTTTCTTCTATTTTATATTAGTTTGATGTATCCTTATTCAAATATAAGTTGGTTCAGCCGGTTTAAAAAATGAATATAGAACCTCCGATTTTTGAACTCGATTAAAAAGTATTCATTTATTTTAACTACTAGGTGTCGAATATTAAGGAATGGTTTGTGTAATTATGGACCTACTTAATCAACGTGGCAATCACAGCAAATCGTCCAATAAAGGTAGAATGTAATGAGTCAACAGCACTTATATCACGTCATACGTTTGGTTAATCAATGTTAGTGCTCTGGCGGCCGATAAATGTATGTTTATTCATTCAAAAACTTTTAAATTTAACAAACGTCAGCGTGATGAGTTCAAAGTTAATGCGACAGTCCAAATACGTCACACTACTGGGCATAGGCCTAATCTTATTTCTAAGATGGCTTTTACGGCAACAAAGTGTCCGCGGCGCCACTCTATTGCATATTAGCGGACTTTACATGCCTTTGAAATATTTCCTTTCATTTATTAGGGATGTAGGTTTCACGATATCTTCTTTTACCGCCAAGGTCTCTGTACATAAACATTTAAAATTGCAATTAATAATTTTGTTAATGTGCAGGGGGTTGAACTCGCGAACTCGCTTGCATACTGCGCTTAGCATCTAAGCCATCACGGCTCTATGAGCATGGGCAGATATTTGTCGTACACCTGAGGTTAATATCCGCATTAAAGTATAGGTTGATTATTTAAAATTATTGTACTCAATAATAAGCACGCGATGAATTAGCCTCGTCGTGAATTCAAACTGGTGAAATTTTCAGCGCCGGAGGGAATCGAACTAGAGTTGCAGGTAATAAAAAGGCATTCCAGTGCCTGAGCTATCACGACAATTTTAGACGTTGTTTTTTCTTCTTTCTTCGTTCTTTTTTTCTTAAACATTCCCCGAATAATTACTAGTGAATCCTTTTATGCCAGGTATCCAATAACATTCATGGACCTACAGCAAAATTCTTAGTTCATTTAAAACTTTATTACTACACCGGTAGAAATAACTGACTCTGTAAAATTATATCATAAGTTAAACGTTTTGGTTTACTCTCCTGATGTCATTTTACTTTTTGAAGAATTATATATTTATTTACCACTCGGCTGAAAATATTTCACTTCTGGAATAAACCAGCAAGAAACCAAGAAACGGTACTGCTGTGTTTTATATGGTGAGTGTAAAGAACCGGAAACCTTTTTTACTGGAAACGAGGCATCTTAGTCCTCACGGGTGACAACGCATGTGTATTTTGATTCGTTATCGAGGATAGATATAGATGTCTATGAGCCACAGCATCCACTTACCATCGTTTCGCCATCGCTCGTTTGCCACCCTTATACTATATTTTTATAATAACTGTAAAAATACATATATAGATGAATTATTTTATTTTCTGAGTACAACCTAAAAAAACATAATATATAATTATTTGGAACTTCTTAACAATTGTGGAAACCTTTTTGAAAAGTTTTGGAACAGCCAATTAAGAGAGTGTCTAGTTCCGAGTTTGGTAATCTAATAATGGTTAACATAAGTTAGTAAAGCACTTACCTAGGTGTTCGACTTAACTTTATTAACTTTCATTAAAAAATTATTACAGATAAAATAATAAAAAACACTAAAGATTCAAATTTCATTTATACATGTCACACAAAATGTTTATAACTACCGTGTGTTCATAATAATATGATTATAATGTAAAAAATATTTAAATAATTCCACTTTATTACAAAACGATAACGTGGTAGAGCCACGCTGCAGCTACATATTATATTATGGTTGTAGCACGAATGGGTCGGCTTGACCGGTGTAGGACCACGTTCTCACAGAATACCAGCGGAAAATAGCAGCTTAATGCTAAAGTTTCGTATGTTGAGTGTAGAGAACCGGAAACCCTTTTTACTGGAAACGAGGCATTACATTTATTTCCTCAGGGGTGACAACGCATCTGCATTTTGATTCTTAATTTAGGATAAATGAAGATATCTATGGGTCACAGCCTCCACTTACTATCAGTTGGACTGAATGCTCGTTTGTCACCCCTTTTCTATGAAAAAAAAAAACCTTTTTCCATGGGGCTTCTTTCGTGAAGCATCCTTGCTTTGATGGCACTGACAGAGAGGGCCAGCAGGACCATGTCGTCCGCGTAGCTAATATTATTGCGCCATACGTCACCCATGTGGCACCCGACCCTCATCTTGATGAGCCCTTCAATCAGCGTATTGACCTATAAGATGAAAAGCTTTGGTTAGCTTAACCTTCCTGAGTACTCGTTTACCCACTTTACTGTATTCATTTGATTGCCGTACCAATATTTTAATAGGATGATCAACTGTGAAGGCAGTCCAATTAGCTCCAGCATCTTCCACAGGATGTTGTACAAGACCAGATCGAATGCTTTAGATAAATCCATGAAACAAGCATACACAGAAGTGCTCCTGTCTGTGTAGTACCTGACAGCGCGTTTCAGACTCAGGTTGCACTTTCCGTGGATAACTGTGACTTAAATCCAAACTTAAATCCAAATTAGAGTTCATGTATGTTCAGGTAACAATCTAATGGAGAGTTCAGCTCTCCGTAAAACACCTTAGCAATGGTTTTTGCCAATGATATTGGTCTATAATTCGATTCGTTCGTCACACAACCTGTTTTGTTCGTTATAATCGGCACCACATCAGCTTTCGTCAGGTGCAGCGGCAAACACAAATTAAAAGGCAATGCAATCACTATAAAGTAGTGAGGTCCCGCATTCTGTAGATGCTCGGCGGTGAGACTGTCAAGGCCTGGTGATTTACCTTTAGTCATAGACAGTTTTACTATTCACTAACGTGTTTACACGTCCAAATTTAATCTCAGCATCGGCATCGATGTCGCTGACCTATATAACTAAAGTAAAAAAAGTTTGTTTGTAATAAAGTTATTTTTGAAAATAAATTCTGTCATATTGGTACGCATCATAAGTTGCAAGTGGAACGAAGCACATCTTGTGGGCGGCTGTGGTATGGCAGGAACATTGTTCGTTTCCTGCTGCATAAAATATATTCACGCTACGTTGCGCCGTATAGAACTATCGTATACAGCGAAAGAATATTTTTTTATAAATATAACACAAAAAGTTTATAACACTTCAGTAATATAATCCATGGACACCTGCAACGAACTCCAAAAAAAGAAGGCTTCAGATGCGTTGTCACCTCTGAGGACTAAAATGAAGCATTCCATCCAAAACCTGTAACTATACTGGCTCTCTATAACTTTTATACCAGTAACTTCAGACTCTACAACCTTCGGAATAGTAGTACAAGCTTGGTTACTTGGCGACAGCAATATGTGAGAGTGTGGACCCTACCCAGCTGGACTCCGAGGCAGGTAGACGATCCTACCACCTAGTGATGTAAAATTACATACATAATAATAGTATAAATTTGATTAAATAAAAACGTAATAGTTTAAATGTCTACTTATAGGTTTTGAATACATTGTATACATTGAAGTAATATGTACTTACGTACTAGAACAGCTATTTCAAACAAAAAATGTGCGCTACTCCATGTTCGCGCGGTTGGTTTTTTATCATAGAATAAACATAGGTAGAATTATCACTAATAGATTGTATTGTTAAATAGGTAAATTATATCAAGTACAATTTTTAAATTTTGTTGTTTATTTTGTATATTATATTTGATTATTTAATATAATATTATATCACAATTATATTTTTAATGATATTTTTATCTGAATATTTTAAAATGCCAAATATTAAAAAAAAAAACATACTAAATGTATGTTTAACAAAACTTATTTATATAAGATTTAAATTACAAATATATTTATTCAAATTAAAATAAGAGTCGTTCACAAGCTGGGAACGCGAGAGTTAATGACAGTCGGGTAAAAATGGACGAATTTATTCCACTTTGACTTTGATGTGGAAACCTAAAAATAAAATAAAAAAATAATGAGCAGATTCAAATATAAAAAATTTGCCTAATTATGATAACTTATATATGTTTCTACAAAAAATTGTGCATAATATTATATTCGTCTTAAATTTAAGTACCCACAGAAATGTCGCATCTGAACAAATTAACTTCATAATCTATATTATTCCATTGCACGAGATGGCGTCTTACAAAAATTTGTTTTATTATTAACCTATAATACTTTTTTTATTAAGTATCTTTTGAAACGATAAAAAGTTATTCCATGGTATTTGCTAACATTACTTGAATTATTTGTGCAATATCTAAAAACACAACAAGGCATATTTTATCGAGAATTTTTAGTATAATTAATCAACACGTGTCAACTCACTAGCGCCTAGCGACTAGCCTGAGTAAAGTGCGGCGCTAACGCCGAAATTGAATGGAACAGCGTGATCTCTCTCCGGTTGTATCGGTTTACCGTCCCATCACACATTGAGAGGAGAGAGTGCACCTGTGCTTGCCTGCTTGCGCATATACTTGGGCACTATAATTTAATTTTTTTTACGTGGTAGAGCCATGCTGCAGTTATATTAGTAGTATAGTTGTAGCACGAATAGGTCGGCTCAACCGGGGAAGGAACACGTTCTCACAGAATAACATCGTTAATCAGAATCAGAATCAGAATTAGAAAATATTTATTTGCCTACTTGTGTATTTACATTTGCATCCTCACGGCCGGTGAACCGTGTGAGGGTGAGTCAGCTAACTTATGTCCTAGGTGGATCTGTGTTTGCTGTGTTTTGCTTATTCATAATAAAGTTTATACAATAAAATTATTATGTATTTCATTTGTTTTTGTGTACTTATTTGCTAGCCTTAATTACCTTATCCTAAGAGGGTGCGGGGCTCCCGTGTTATCGGTGGGCCATTGCTTGTAATTTTTCTTTTTTGGGATCATATACAATTTCACCTATTCTATGGTTGGTCCTGAGGGGATTGAATTCTCCGTGCGCCAGGTAGGCGTCACCGGGGGATTCTAGGTCTTCTATTCCCAGTTGGGCAATGTTGTCCAACATCTTCTGATTTATGTCCTCGGCACGTAGGTGCCAGGCTTCTATGTCAGCCATCTCCCATAGTATCTCTGTGGATATTCTTTTCGGTAGTTGGGCAGCACTCTTGAGTGCCATTCTGTATTGTCTTTCGATTTTACTCAGGTTCGTCGCGCTGTACCTCGATAGCAGTTGGACCACTCCGTAGTCCAGCAGTGGCAGAATGCAGGCCTGTATTATGGCCAGTTTGGTTTCTAGATCTGTTTTTGCATAGTATCCAATTATTGGGCCAAGGGCTCCTCTGACCCGTTTCAGTTTCTTCACTACCTTTTCGGTGTGTTGATTCATTCTCATGCGTTTATCGAAGACCTTTTTTGAAGAAGGTTTTGGTATGGTAGCATCTGTTGTTTTAATTTTACCGCTGGGCGGTATTTACTTTTCTTTGAGAACATAATGCACTCGGTTTTCTCTATGTTGCATTTGAGCCCCCATCTCGTATAGTAGTTAATAATAGTTTCTGCTGCCCATTCCGATCGCATGGTTGCATGGTCTGGGTTTGTGGCTCTGTTGAGAATGCAGAGGTCATCTGCGTACTGTGAGAGTTTGAGCCCCTTAATTCTGTCATGTATGTCCCAGATGTCATGGACATACACGTTGAAAATCACCGGTCCCAGGATCGATCCTTGAGGCACGCCATGGAGTATAGGTTTCTCCTCTGTTTCAGTTGTTCTAAACCTGCCTTTCAGTTGTCTGCCTGCAAGGTAGTTTTCTATAATTTTTGTGATGTTAGTGGGTACGTCTTTGTCTTGTAGCTTTTTGATCAAGCCTTTGTGGTTAATCGAGTCAAAGGCTTTCGAGAGATCTGTTGATATCATAACATCGTCAAATAGTAGCTTATTGTTGCTGTGTTTCGTATGGTGAGTGTAGAGAACCGATGACCCTTTTTATTGGAAATGAGGCATTCCATCTAAGTCCTCACGGGTGACAACGCATCTGCTTGCGTGTATTTTGATTCGTAATCGAGGATAGATGTAGATTGTTATGGGCCACAGAAATCATTTACCATCTGGTGGACTGTGTGCTCGTTTGTCACCCTATCTTATATATATATAAAAAAAACTATAATCCTGTCTTACAGACTGGCAGCCGTGACCGAAATTCGGTCTGAAGGACATTACCCTTATTATAGTAGAAACTACGTCCACATCATGTGAATTTAAACATATATTAGCTAGTTAGGTTATTAGTATTGTTATGTTTTAAATATAACAACATAAAAGAATAGCGGTTGACTGACTGTAATTATTGACGTAGGATAATGTGTAGTACCGGCATAAATTCACTTCCACATAATTCCCTGGATTTCACAAAGAATACAGACAGCTTTATCTTCTTAATAACAGTTCACAATAATAAAAAAACTGCGATTTCCAACCCATCTGTCAAACGTGGCAACTATAGCAACAGGGACCTTAATGAAGAAATTTATGTATAGGCCTATTTTCAGCAGTAGACTTTCAGTCGTGGACGCATAGTTGGACTAACATTTTTTTCGATCGAGGATTACAACAGCGTTCAAGAGGCTGTCTTTAACTATCTGTTTTACTACCTATCTTACCGCTTAACAGCAGTATCACTTACAATAATACGTTCCTTATGACAAGATGGAAAGCCAGTTTAATAAGAAACTGTGAATCCTCATTCCTAGTCTACCGGTAGGTTACCAAATCTGTGGCTTTGTTTGTTTGGTGTTGGTTGAAGGTTCAAATATAGAATCAAATATTGTAGAAATGTTTTGTTATTGCTACAATTTATTTTAAGACACATCAATTCGAATATAAGTTCATAATTTATAGTTGGAGACGATTTAACATCAGAAGAGTAGCGTACTCAGTTGTCCACTCTTGTAAAAAAATTCGTTGGAAGGACAAATTAATAAGTTTTAAACTATAAGCAATGTATGATTTTGGTGCTGATCCAATCCAATTTTGTAGTGAATATTGTGTAGGTATCTTAGATACTCTAAAAATTTGCATGTTCCTCATCAACTTACAAAAGCCCAAAATTGGTCATATGGGCCTCTCCTTTTGTAAGGATAAATCTGTTTTTTTTTTCTACCTTCCTGCCTTTTTGTGTCCTTCAGACCGAAATTCGGTCACAGCAGCCTAAGACTAGCCACCTGCGCAGATCAGTTTATAGTGTATGAGTATGTGCGGAAGAGCAGATGCACTCTCTAAATCGCACTTTTCATAGTCATATGGAAGGGCAATCCGACATGACCGAAGAGGGATTAGGCGTATAACCAACGACTTTACGTGCTTTCCGAGGCACGAAGTTAAAAATAAACCAGTTTCCTAACTCCGAGCTGCTACTGAAGATTTCTCCGCAGAAGGATTCGAACACGAGACTTCATGATAGGCAGACTAGATTACGACTAGAGATGCCACGAATACTCGCTATTATTCGGTATTCGGCATAACTCGATATTTTTTCGTTATTCGTCGAATACCGAATAATAGTTAGTATTATTCGGCCTTTTGAGAATAGTTGTCTAAAAACTATCGACTTAAAAATAAATCAAACTTAAATTTTTCATAAAAAAAGGCGCACTTAATATTAATTATTATCATGAATATAGAGTTAGCCAAAAATCACTCATGTCAAGCTGAAGTTAATTAGTTGGGCTTTTTAATTAGTATTTAAAGTCTAAATGAGTCAGTCAAGAGTAGAGTCGTAATGATTGTGGTGCGAAAAAACTAGTTTTTCTGGACGATTAGGATCAAGTCGGTTGCGCTTTTCTTCATAAATCAAACCTGTCTCGGAAAATAGTCTTTCTAAATAAACAGAGCTTGCTGGTGTGATTAAATATAATTTAGCTTACTTAAAATAGAGGATTTGTCATGATTGTTTTTCTTTTTTAATTACACTTTAACTATTTCAGTCTTTAATTCAATAGAAAATTTTAATCAAGAATATCTTTCTTAACTTAAACACTTGTTCTTGTTACGAAAGTTAAAACGTCGACCGACGTCACGTCAAGCAAGCTCATTACGAATGACAAACAAATGCGTGCCGCCCAACTAACCCCCCTGCCCCCTGCCTAACACACGAGTGGAGGAAGGGAGGCAGAGAATTAGCGTAGGTACAATACTCGTCATGCCGCACTTCATGCTCCTCTTCATGCCCATCATCACTCCCTGTTTTATTTTGTAGGTTTTTTGGGCGCGAGTCAAAGAACTGGCAATATGAGCGAACGAAGTCCGAATCGAGCGCTAGTTACGGAAGCGTCGTTCTATTGCGATCAATAGATGTCATCCACCATCTCTGTTAGTGAGGACAACGACGTGTATTTCTTTTAACGACATTGATATAATTAGCTTTAATAAATATGCATATAGCTCGCACGCTGCCACAGTTTAAACATGAATTGTGTTAAAGCAAACACAACCAAGTGTGGAGCGTCTCGATTAATTGCGCGAGTAGAGCAGTATATGGGCAGAGAAGGCAGCATCGCGGCAAAGTGAGGAGTAGAGCGATGAGCAGCGCGAGGAGTAGAGCAGTGAGCAGCGCGAGGAAAATAGAGTGGCGGAGCCACAAACACAAGCGAAGTCGATTATTTGCGAAATCCCTTACAGTATTAAAAGTTGGGTTATACAAAACAAGGTATTCCCGTAAAATAGGTACAAGAAAAGGGTAGCAAGCATTTAAGAATGTAAAATCAATATAATATGAGACTGATTAATTTAACTCCATTGTTTATTTTCACATAACCTTAAAAAAATTGAGATTACAGTAAAAAATAAGTGATTGGTAAGATCAAGACTACAGACTACAAGCGTAATATAATTTGATAACAATAAAATTATTGTTATATTCAATTTTAATATCGAAGAATAATGACGAGCTATTTGACTTTTCGCCATAGGCAACGGCGATTAATCGGTATTCGAGTATTAGCTATAACAACAACCATTAGACCAACGAGGCTGTCAACATACATTGACAAAATTTTAACGTTTTTAAGTCCACCAGATAAAAGTTCCTTCCTATTATATCCCTATGTCATAACTCATAACAGGTTTATCTGTAATTTTTATTTGCCCATCACACCATTTCGTCACACCGAATATCGTTAGAGACGACTAAGAGAAATACCAGAGTTTTCATGGCCTCCAATAGACATAGCCGGACTCCGTCACTCACCCAAGGTCACGTTATATACCTACCAACTAGCGTACTCTCGGGAGTACAGGTATCAGTGGAATGACGCACCCTATAAAAACGGGTAATTTAATTTTTAAGAATTAAAATAAACAGTTTAGAATAAAAACATTATTGAATATGTAAATTTTTTTTTAGTTTAATAAAGTTTTTAAACTATGTGTACTGACGTCAAATTTCGTATATTTTCAGGGATTTTGTTGTAAAAGCGTATACATCGCCCCAAGAATGAATTACTGACTCTGTGGAGTCGAGTAACTGGTACCGAAATGGCGGGATATTGAAATTATGTAGTGGTTATTTTAGCACGACCTTGTATATGATTTTTTTGCCTACACAAATTTAATTTGACAAAGTAAAAAAAATAAACTTGTTTTATTCATGATTCATGTAATTTGAGGAATTTTGAAAATAAAAATGAAATTAAACAACTAATACATTAAAAAAAATAATGATTCGATTTTTTGAAAATTTTTACCGATTATTTGAATATTTTGCCGATCATTCGCATAACAACGAATTTTAATCATCCAAGCACTACGGTAATATACATAGCGACATATCATTGAAACGAGTAAAAAAAGTTAATACTGGTTATTTTTTCATATTTTGCTTTGTTTGAAAAATTTAAATTTAAATTAGTGATAAAAAACTATACACGTTGTAAAGAAATATAGATAACTTCATAATTCTTCGGATTTACGTAAAAGGTTATTTTAAATCCTGTGAGTACGCTGGTGCAAAGTTATTGCGGAATGATTAATGTGAAACGTCAAAAGGTATTTCTTAGATTTGGTGGACTATAGTAACATTATTTAATCTGTGTCGTTAGCAGCATCCAGGCAAACCAGATTTAAACTACCTCGACCGGCAACGGAGAGCAGCGTCGTACGCGAAAGGCATCTGGCACTGCTAAAGCGGGCTACATACGACACGATATCGGTGGCGATCTAGGGTGGAAAGAAATCGGGGCTTATATCGGGGCAGACCCTACACAGGGGCCTGCCTAGCAGTACGCGTTCGGACTTGGAGCGGAACGCATATGCGGTAGATTTCTTCAAAATAGTTTCAATTCTTTTAAAACACCAACGTGTTGGTTTGGCATTAGCCCTCTCGGTTAATTTATTCGAAAATAGAAAAAGAGAAGTTGCTGGGTGAAAAAATGGCTCCAAAAGAGATAAAAATTAAGCCACATAAACGTACTAAATGGCCTGTAATCCAAGGACGTGATTAATTTTCTCCGGATGGATGAAGACAGTTTTTATAACCTTCTAGAAATGATTTCGCCACTTATATAAAAACGTCAATTTCTCCTACCTATGCTATTTAGATTTCTTCTCTTTGTTCATTTCTGATTTGGTCAAAATCTGGTTATGTATTACACACAACAAACAAGGAAATAAAATACTTTTGTATAATAATATGTATACTTTTTTTTTAATGTAATCTTTATTTATGGAGTAAAACTATCAGAAAATAAAATAGCTTATATCTTTTTTTTAAACATAAAGAAACCTTTAATTTCGGACGTACTCCCTTTTATATAACTTGTTTGTTGATGTGGAGATGGTGAAGGAGTAGAAGTTAGTTGTTGATAAGAGGATGAAGGCACGTAAGAGATCGAAGTGTGGTCTTGTGGAGTTGTAAGAGATATGAGTGCGGTCTTGTGTTGATAGCGTTGGAATAGGAGTTAGTTGTTGAGGAGAGGCTTTATCTTCTCCTTACTTACATCATACACTCTACTTTACGAACGGCAATAAAAAAATTAGTTTAGTAGGCATTCTTGACCATGTCACTTCGCAGGGTCACAGGCTAGGGTGGATATGATTTGAATTTCGATAAAATTTCAATTAATTTATTTATTTTATTCACTTTTTTTTTTTGGTTTTTTGTAAAATATCTGTGCCATAGGCTTCTACTCCGTTTATATGATTAAAATGTAAAAATTTTGTTATATAAAAAAGGCCATTCAGTATCACTGTTTTGTTAACATCCTTCCGCGAGGGTTGCCGGCAGCGACTGCCAAAAGAAATCGGGCCGATGCGCCTACACACACGCAGTAAGGAGGGGGCGGTGCCACGATCTAGGAAGCATCGGCTGATCTAGGAAGCATTTTTGCTCCTGCCAGCCGATTAAGGAGGCGATATCGGCCACGACTTAGGATGGCCCTACATACGACACGATTTAGAGGCAATCTAGGAGGCATCCCCACTACTCCACCCTAGATCGCCACCGATATCGTGTCGTATGTAGCCCGCATAAAGACAATCCGTCTGCCAAACGTGTTGAATATGACATATACTCACTATAGCGGAACATGCCTGCAAGGCATTGCGTCTTTATAATTACCTATGTCTATTATTTATACAAACCATGTCATTTTAGAAGAAACAGGTGATAAACGAGAACGCTATTCACTAGATAGTAACTGGAACCATAAAAATGTTATTAAAAATCCATTATCGAATAAGAATCAAAATGCAGATGAATTGTATAACCCCTGGGAACTAAGATGAAAATGGAATGCCTCCTTTTCAAAAAAGGATCTCTGGTTCTCTAAACTCACTACACAAAATACAGCATGAAGCTGCTATTTGACACTGGTATTCCATGTATGTGTGTATCAAGTACTATAACTTATTCTGTGGTATCAATAACAAAATAATTACGTATCTATTATTGTGCATTCTTAGGTCTCACAAGGATATTGTTACTGACCTGACTGTGAGAGTATCGAGTGAAAAATCATTCCTGAATATGGTTATCATTACCCATAATTAAAGTTAAAGGGTAAATGCAAATTATAGGTAAAGTAAATCTTAACTTATACCTAATCATGCATGAATTTATTTTTATATCATTGAAAAGAACTAGTGGCGAGGCAGCTCGATAGCCCATCCATTTTGCTATTTCATTTGAATTACTTCTTTGATTCGATTCCACAACGCTCTCGGGGATTAACGAATACGTTTTCGGTTTTTAATTAATAATGGACACTCTGCTCGCTTTTTTATTTATTTTGTTTCTAGCTGCAAATTTTTAAAAAGTTTTTGTTTACGTAAGCATATAGTATAGTTTTGTATAAGTAATTAAATTATATTACTATAAGAGCAAAACTATAGTAAAAAACCGCGGTTGCCAACCCACTTGGCTATTTAACATATAGGACCCGATGATAATAAGGTTCAAAGAAACGACTCCTAGTCCCCGATGGCTCCGCTATTACATTATGGCAACTATTATAACGGTGGGGCAGGGGGGGGGCTAAGAATTTCTGATGGAGGACGACTCGGCCAGGCAACATTTATCGCATGCTCCATGGCGACTGACGGGGTGATCTTTAAGCTAGAAGAAGAGAAAGATAAGTTGCGCTGGAATATTAAAGAATTATTTGAGATCCAACTGTAAGTATACCTGGTCAAATCTCCGACAGTTCCATGAAAAATGAAATTGATTTTTTTCGTGGTATAGCCGTGCTGCAGTTATATTAGATGTATAGTTGTAGCACGAGTGGGTCGGCTCGACCGGGGAAGAACCACGCTCTCACAGAATACCAGCTTAAAATAGTAGCTTAATGTTGTTGTATTTCGTATGCTGAGTGTAGAGAAGTGAAGACCCATCAGTATTCTTTTTAGTCCTCACGGGTGACAACGCATCTGCATTTTGATTCTTAATAGAGGATAGATGCAGGTGTCTATGAGCCACAGCAACCACTTACCATCAGGTGGACTGCGTGCTCGTTTGTTACCCTATCCTATAAAAAAATGATGAAATGACGACCAGATGGCAACTATTGAGTAATTAAATGGAATTTTTCACAGCCTAGTAGTTATACTGGCTCTCTTTTTCTTTCAGAACAAAATTTGCTGGCATTTCCCTACACGTAACTTAGGCTCTGCTGCAGCTAATAGGTTCTTCATTTTTCGTTATTCAAAAGATGTCGTGTGTTCGAATACGGCCGGTAGAATGTTTTTCTTTACATTTATGTTTGTACTATGTGACACGTAAATACGTAAACGAGAATATATGCCACCTGGTGGTAGGTGGCCACTATAGCCCATAGACACCTGTATTTTTAAACAAAGAAGGTCACCGATTTGCAGCTCTGAAGGCTAAGAGAGACGACTTATCGGTTCCTACGCAGACAGACTCCTAGGTAGAATAAAAGTCCTACCACCTAGTAGTAGTACCTATTAAAGTTAAAATACATGTCTAAGCAGTAAAATATTTATATAAGTAAATACAAGACATAGTATGGATAAATAAAAGCGCTAGGTCCCAGCATCGCACGGGTTATTTCTGGGACTCAACAACAGCTATACCTACCGGGTCCTATTGTGAACCCATATCACCCAGTGATCCAGTGGAATACATACGAAAAATTTCATCAAAATCGCTCCAGCTGTTTTTGAGGAGTTCAGCGACAAACACACGTACAAAAGAATTATATATAAAGATTACTCTGTTGTCAAGTTTCCCACGTTTTTGCTTGGAACTCTCTAAAACTTACACTAAGAAAGATTTAAGAAAGAAAATATAAAATATCACCTCAATAATACACCTGACTATAATACTAATGGCAACGTCACCATCTCAAGCATCCTGTTCACGTTGCAATCGGCAGTGCAGACCTTATTAGATGTGCCGTTCAACGAAACAGCCATAAGCATATTTCCAATCAAACCGCACAGAGGAACCGAGATATATTCACGATTCTTAATAAAATGCTTTGGTAAATTTCAACCTTGCCATTTTTTCTCCTTATGTCATCAACAGTAAATATTCAAAACAATATCTTACAGCTGTGTGTTAGAGTTAAATTTAGCTTAGATCAGTGATGCTTTAAGTCGTTTAAATAAGTTGCTAAAGAAATAGGATTGTACCGTCTAGCAGAGCACACTAGCGTATAAATAACGTTGCACAATACACTTGAGCTAAATCAAGGAGCATTGTTGAAGGGGCCTTGTTAGCTGTACCGTGTGCGACCACTGATTTTTTTATTTGATATCTCAATAAACCCCTGTGTTTAGTAAGGGTTTCGAACAGGTTTTGGCTGCCAGTTTTATTTTATGTTTTTCACCCATGGAATTTGTTTTCTCAGTCAGCTTCGGGGTGTATTTGATTTATAATTTTATTAAGAGAACTGTTTTGTTAAGTAGAGGGTTATAAACTTTATTGTTAGTGTGGAATTTTCGATCGAACCCCGAAGTTTGGGGATATCCTGCTGCGTCTAAATACGGCTTTTTTAATGTTTAAATTTTATACGTCAGTTTGTATATAGACTTGTCTAAACTTATAATAACGTAATATAAACCTAAGTATCTTTCCACTTTTATTGGACAATCTTCTTAACTTAAAATTTAAATAGCTGAATTTTCATATTTGTTGCAATACTAATTATAATAAATGATAATTGTTAGTATCTCTATAGAATACACAATATAGTCGCACAAATGTATGTACAGTTAAAATGAAAAACTGGTAACCAATCAGTTTGTGCTAAAAAACTTACAAAAACTGTCTGATAATCGAGACTGCAAAACATCGGATAAATAACTTCACTTGAATTATATTTCTCGCACGTAGACTTCGCCATTCTCGGCTAGTCCTACTAACCATAGATCTAATATGAAATAGATCTGCCAAATATAGGACTTGTACATTTAACCGTTGCAGTTTTTACTAACTTATGCAATCCTAAATAATTTTTGATATAGCAAAATTACAGCCTGTAAATGTCCAATAGCAGTGAACAGGCATTCTATCAATTTTGAGATGATATGAAGTATTTTCTTGCTTTTTATTTCATTAGTAGAAAATTGTGCAAGCATTTCACCTGAGGAAAAAATAATTACTACTAGACGAGTAAATAATCTGTATGTGTTGTCACTCCTAAAGGCTTAGGTGTAATATCTCACAGCCTGTATATAATTGCTCTCCTACCCTTCAAATGGAAACTCTGCAGTTAGTGCACTGCTGCTTGGCAACAGGAAGAGACAAGATATTTCGTATACCTATAAATTACCTCGTAGGGATTTTGCTGTAGCTGCAGGCAAGTTGGCAACCCAGTTTTTATAAGGAAGTGCTGCTGCTTGTCTCATGTTTTAGATTTCCTCTGTTGAACTTATTTATTATTTATTTTTATTTTATTCTTTATTGCATCCTTAACAAAAGAATACAAAGGGCGGACTTAATGCCTTGAGGCATTCTCTACCATTCAACCCATACAAACCCAACTTATACAAACAGATATAGAATATTAGCGTGAAATATTTGCATAATGCTGCTCTTTTGCAGTAAACCCTTTTTTACACTACCCTTTTACTTTTTTACATTACCCTTTTTTGACAAACGAGCACCCATTCTACCTGATGGCGTTTGAATACTCTGGCACATATAAATCTTCATCCATCTACGATTAAAAATCAAAATAACAGTAAAAGTACTTTACACTCACCATTAGGAACATACAAGTGTTAAGTTGCTATTTTACGTTGGTATCCTGTGAGAGCGTGGTCCACGCTCTCCTAACCTAACCCAACCTTAATATGACTGCAGCGTACCACGTATATATCTAAAGCGTAAAATAACAGCTTAATGCTTAAAACGCGGAATTCCATTTTAATCCTCAGGGATAATAGCGCATCTGCATTTTTATTCTTAATTGAGGAAGGACGTGTAGTTATGTAGATGTGTTACCATTAGGTGAACTCTCGTTTGTCACCTTTATTTTATAAAAAAAAACTTGGCTTACTAGGCATTCTATCTTCGCCTTCACGGGTGACAATGCATTTACATTAACATTCTTAACATAACAAAAAGTCATACCTACATCTGTATAGGAGCTATAGTATTCAATTGCCATTTCGAAAAAAAAAAACTTTCATATTTGATTCAAAACCGAATAAAACAAATTTTACAGATTTTATCGAATTTAACTTTAAATTGTTTTTATATTTTTATAACTTCTGACCTTCAGGGTGTTTTATAACACCTTTGGCCTTAAGGGGAAAGGAGGGTGTATTTTTTTCAAGATTTTTTCAAGATCAAATGAAAATAATCTGGAGGTTATTCTTATAAATTCTTAACTCTTTGGTTGTCTTTCACAGGATCAAGGCCCCGCGCGTATAGATTCCAAGCATGCGGTGCAAGTTTACCCCGTCTTTCAAGTCGCGGTAGACTCGCACTCAGTGCAGGATCCATGCACAGGCCATCTTTCAGTATCTACGTGACGCACTCGGGAGCTTAGATGTAATTCCTGTCTTTTTAAATTTGCACATTGGAATATAGCTACGTAACTCGTTTTGCGACATCGCTACAGTGGTTGTATTTTCATTTTGCTATGTATTGCATCTTTTGTCTATACCGCCACTGTACGGTGGCGGTGTAAGAATACTCTCCATGTGTATCTATTTTGATTGCGTATTTTATAAGAAAAGAAGGTGACAAGGGAACACACAATATGTTGTTGCAGTTATAGCACTCTGTATAACTACAGACTGTAAGCTGGAATTGCATAACTTCTCTCTCTCACTCTCTCTCCGTTCCAAAATCAGATCACCAGACACTCGGCCCTTTATTAGGACGTAACAGTAACGGTTACGAAATATTGTAGAAATTCAGAAGTAGGTACCTTTATTCTGCAAAATGTGTATTAATCGCTATCAATTAAATTAACTAACGTCTGCTGTGTTAAAATATTGTATGTTATGCTCGCCTAATCTTCTTTTTCGATTTAGCAATCCATTGCCCTTTGAAGTGATTGAGGAGGGTAACATGTGTCTTAAGTATTAAAATATATCAACTTTATTTTTTTGTTATTTCATTATCGAATTAACATCAACGGTTCCTTGGACATCTTGGTTCCAAAATATTAACAAAAATGTGATACTGACTTGCAAAATTTCTTTCACAGTTTCTCCTCCAGGCAGAAGAACCTTTATTTGAAACGATAGCAGATTAAAAAAATACTTCATTGGATTAAAAAAAAAGTCGGTGCTTCACGTCACGCTCCGGGAAGTCTGCAGTCTGCGAACATGTTCAAGATCGTCCCCACCATTACATTCGTTTTGATAAACCACAAATTCTCGCAAAAGAACACCGATTCCTACCAAGGATGATACGCGAGGCTATTGAAATTAAAAAAACATCCAAATTTCAATAGAGAAGATGGATGGGTGCTGCCACCTGCTTGGGATCCTATAATTAACAAAATTAAACCCAAACCTAAGCATACCACTGCAAGACTTCATGATACTATAAGCTCGTTTTGCGTAAATCGGACAAAAATTAATATTCAAAAACTGAAGGTAGCCGGACTAACTATGACATTGGGACGTCAAACATCTCAGTCCCCCCCGTGACCATGGTTGCTGTAAAGCACCCGAAACGTCAGGAATTAAAAATAAGTAAAAGTAGTGAAATAAACGCGATAAAATCCGTAAATTTAGTTTTATTCAATGTGTAGTGTTCGCGTAAATTTAAGAAATCATTTTATTTCGTGCGTCAAAAAAATAAGGAGTTTAAAATTCATTTCATTTTCATTAATTTCATAATCATATTTCATTTCACATTCTCCTAAATAATAAAAAAAAAACTTAAACTCAGTATAAACAACTCTTGCTTTTAAAATATTATAACTTCTAATAGCTGTGTTATTCATTATTGTGATGCAACCCTTTTCTAATACACACAAAAACTAATAATTAATCTATATCAAAAACTAAAAAAGGTAGAACACCAACGAAGACGAATCACTACTCATAATTCGAATTTCGAATGCTGACAAAAAAACAAAATGGCCGGGTTCCGCGCGCATAGCATTTATTAACCCAGCCTGTAATCCCTCGGTCCAACGTGATAAATACAGACCGCTCTTAACTTTTACTCATGAGTCATTATGGCATTTAAATAATTCGCGGCAGGGAGCGAGTGGTGATTTATATTTGTGATATAGTACGTGACGCGGGTGTAATCTGTGCTCTCAGACTATATGACATAAGGAGAACGTGTAACGGGACGGGATCGTTTTTACTTTTAATTAGTTAGTGAAATTATGCATAAGGGGACTTACAATAGGCAACGCTAAAATGGTATTGTGTACAGAACTGGAAAGCTCTGGTTAGTTGCTAAATAAACATTGCTATAAACCCAGATGTTCTTAAAATATTCATGTAAAAATGAATCGATTGGCTTTTAACGTAACCGGGCCGTGAATTATAGTATCGAGATATGACATCGCGGTATTAGAAAAATCCACCGTATCGGTTTGAAAAACTTTAAAAATGGGAAGATAAAAAGGCTGTAACTTAGGTTCGTACTGTAAATCTAGTAATTTCTGAGAGGTTATGAAAATATGAGCACTTTTTTTAAAGAATAAGGGTTACAAACGAGCACACAGTATTCACTTACCATCAGGTGGCCTACCTGATGGTAATTGGATGCTGGGACCTATAGACACCTACATTCATGCTCGATTAAGAATCAAAATGCAGTTGGTCACCCTTAAGGCCTAAGAAAGAATGCCTCGTTTCCAGTAAAAAGGGTCTCCTGTGGTCTAAACTCACCACACGAAACACAAGGTGCTATTTTATGCTGTTGTTCTTTGAGGGCGCGATCTTTCCCGGTCGATCCGACACATTGGTTCTTCAACTATAATATATCTACCAGGTGGCTCTATCAGGCCTCATAATGAACCACTGTTATAAAATTAATGGGCTACAAGGGCTCAGATTATTTTGAATTACTAACAGATGTTATTTTACACATGGTAAGTTCCTTCACAAGCACAGGTATTCCATTCGCGGTCAAATAATTTCAGGTAGAAATTCAGCTAAGTGATTCCTAAAAGTCCTAAAGACCCTCCAAATACAATGTGCATGTGTTCAAGTTGATAGTGAATAGAATTTCTTAAGTTAAATAAGTGAGTTTTATCTTCGGCTGCGTCACCCCTTACCGTCTGGTGGGATAGAAGTTAAGCGGTGGCTCATAATACTTAAAAGAAGACGTAGATTAACCCTACCTCAAAAGGCGTATCTAGTCTTTGACCACTAACTGCGGTCATAGATTAGAAAATTTGGTTACAGATAATATAGATTATAATATTATATAAAAGTATTGGATGTAAATGAAAAACAAAACATAGATTTTTGTCGTGGCATATTAGGAATAGAAAAAGTTTATAGTTTGAAAACCAAATAAAGGAGAGCCCTACGAAACAGAGAGACTACGAAAAAAACGCCTTCGAACTACTGCCATCATGGTATCTTTGGCAGCCAAATAAAGCATTGCCTATTAGAAGACCCGCATCCGGGATGGAACGAGCAAATTGTAACAAATGGCCACCCCCTCCCCCGCTTGCTCCTCTCGGGACTTTTAGTCAGTGAAATAAACAAGGCGATCTGCCAATATCACTCGCATCGATTCCTCGCACCGCCGAGTTGATTTATTCTGCGAATTTATTTTTTATATTATTATTGTCCCATCAAAAATAGATCAGTTTTGCTTGGGGGTCGCTTTGACGATTGTTTGTCAGATGTTGGTTTGCTTCTCTTGTAATCGTTTCCGTTTCGGTTTTGTTACGGTTCGTTTATTTTAGGGTTATAAAAATATGACATTGGAAATTTATTTTTTGTACCTTTGCGTAAATTTTTGATTGATATTTTCGAAGTGTTTTTATTATTTATAACTTCCTTGCCTTTTTTGTTTGTTTCGACTAACAAAAGAACATCGTAAGGTAAACTTTCGATTATGATATCATAAAAAAAACTAAATTATAAAAATCTATTTCAAATGTGATCTTTGGCTGTAAATCAGGAGACAAAAAGATGAAAAGTCTCCTTTGAAGCTGTTGAACAAAATATAGTAAGGCAGCTTGCTTAATCATCTCTAAGGAGACTTATTACATTGCAAATTAAATAAAAAATATATTCTTTAAGTACAAACACACGTCCCTTTTGAAAGCATTCAAGTTACAACGCAATTTATTACCATCATAATTAAAGCCATTAAAGAGAATTGTAAAAAATAGAACTTAAAACTCACAATTTGCGGTTACAAGGACAACTGAACGAGCGCCATCATTAGTACAATTATAGTGAGCTTGTCAAAGTTCTTTATGTCGTTAAGGCGAAGATTTATCGACGGACAAATTTTCCCGAGCACCAATTTAGCTGACGATAATTATTTTATTAATGGAGATTCTTCGCAATATCTGATACTTGGTCATTATTTTCACGAGAAATTTTATTTTAATATTTACTGGGGAATTTTCATTAGTAGAGTTTTGTAATCTCCTTGTATTTATGAACAAAAAAGTGAGTCTGTGAGATTATGGAACTCACCACCTCGTGATTTTGGGACTAATACGTTTTTTGTCTAAAGGATCGGTTATAAGTTTAAATTTAGTCTGAATCTGCCTTTAATTTTTAAACTCTTTAAAATTAGGTTCCTTAAAAAAATAAAGGAATATAAAGCGTTGCCTTTGTGTATCGCAATCTTTTTATTTCTCCGTCACTGAATGTGTGTACAAACAATTTTTTCATTTGACATTTTAATTTTTCTTATGAAATTCGAGTGAAAGAGGAGCTGACAAACTACTCGATGCTTAGTGGCCACACCAGCCAACTAAACAAATACGCTATACTAGATGCGTTGACATCTTTGGGGACTAAGATGGAATGCACAATACTGCTTCCTCATACCTGCAACTCGGAATACAATAGTGGCAGCAAATTAAGTAAAAAGGAGGGAGAGGTCAACTACCCAAAAAGACCCAGAAACCATATAAACCAGGCAGCGACTATTATTTTTCTTCATCCTATAAAAGACATTTGCTAGACTTGGCCATCTCCAAGTAGGGGTATTTTCATTAACTTGGCATGAAGTAATACGGGTGTAGTACCATACGTTACACAACTTTTGCCCTGCCTCTCACCACCAATCTGGGTATTTGACGAATGACGTAAACAAGATTGTTATACCGCCACCTATCGGAATCCATAAGATCATTTTAACACATTCCGTAGTCACCTCCTATGACGTCGTTCTTTCATGTCGCCGCCATATCTAGATCTAAGATCTGCGTTTTAAAATAAAATGATGTGTTTTACTTGAGGATGTCTCGTGTGGAGGCGAAACACGTGTCGTATCGTCTTTGGTGGTGTGTATTTCCTAGTGTAGTCGTGCTGAGATGAGTGGTAAAGAGGATAGTGCGCGCAATTGAGGAAGGGCAGGAGGTGCTTTTTAAACTAGATAGGACACATTATTTTATTTTATTTCGCGAATCTGAGCTAATTAAATTCTTAACATCGTTATTATAATTTATCGCAAATTAACACCTGATTATATTAATTAAATGAATATTATCGTAATGATCCATCAATATTTGAAAAACTAATATTATAGCTACAGCGTGCCTGATCTATATTGGTTATAGCACGAAAGGGTAGGCTCAATCGCGGTAGGACCACGCTTTCTCATAATACCAGCGTAAAATAGCAGCTAAAGCTGTTGTGTTTCGTATGATGAATGTAGAGAATCCGACACCCTTTTTACTGGAAACAAGGCATTTCATCTTAGTCCTCAGAGGTGATCTGCAGAATCTGTCTTCTTAATAGAGGGTAAATGTAGATGTCTGTGGGTCACAGCTTCTACTTACCATCAAATGGACTGTGTGCTCGTTTGTCACCCTCATTCTACAAAAAAATATAAATAATGTTACGATTGTACAATGAGTGGTATAAACAATATAATTGCGTCCATTGTTATAATATACAGTTTTACATGATATAAAAATAATTGTTGTATATTTTTTTTACTTTCAAATAAACTAAAATTAATTTACTTAACATCAGTGTGAATTTTATTAGAAGTATATGTTTTAAATTAAATAAATTGAATACTATTTCTAAATTTTCATAAGTTTAATGACTAATACGCAAGTGATTTTTTTAATTATGCACATTTAAAGATGCTTGTCTAATAATTGAAACGATAAAAAATAATTTAAATTCTCGCAAGATATGAAGTGATTCAAAATGAATAAACTTTACCGAGACATTAAGGAAAGTACGGTGATAGTACTTTCCCTTAAGACTTGCGGGTACATCAAGGGGCACACTCAGGGTCTTTTCCGGACCAAAGACTACTTAATGTAAAACTTGTTTTTAGGTATTATTTATAGTAAGCGGAAGGCCACAACTTTCTTTGAAAATAAAAGTTTTTTTTAAACGAGAACAAATTTTAAACGAGAACAAATACCCATGTTATATACTTAATTTTCATAAAGAGAGCATATTACAATGGACTGAATAATATACATATATAGTAATGCTCCGTTGGTCTTGTGGCCGTAACATGCCGCTAATCATGAAGTCCCGGATTTAAATACCGATGCGGGTAAACGTAAGTTATAGGGTTTCACTTTTAAGAAATTCTCAGTAGCAACTTTGAGTCGGGTAGTTAGCAGTTTTTCATCTTAATGCCTCAAGAATTAAGTGTATATTATGTAAGCACGTAAAACACTATCGCGCCTGATCTCTCTTCGGTCGTATTGAATTGCCGCGTAATCGGACTATGAATTTGAGAGAATAGAGAGCACACACACTCGTGTCATATGAACCTGTACCGCGCAGATGTCGCAGTGACCGGAGTTCGGTCTGCGGGACATTACTATTTTGCCACTGTCATAATAAAAACAATTACACAAAAAGACTCCGTTAATTTCATTTTTTTTAAATGACTTTTAAAACTCTAGGATAATTTTTGTCATCAGTGACTAGTTAAAGAAAAAGAGAATTAGCCATCAGAGACAACATGTGCGTCGCTGACTCTCACATTCCTCTTACTATATCACGTGATAATAAAGTTAAGACATAAAAAGAGAAAAGGAGGGAAGAAAAACTTATAAGAAAGCTTGATACTGACTGTGACGCTCGAACTGAGTGAGGATTACACCATTATCGACAACATTAACGCTTCAATCCCCATAAAATTCCCATGCAGTCGGAACCCACCCACAGCACTTAAAACCATTAAAACTTATACTAAGGGACAACTTTTCTATGAAGAAGTTTGGCATTATAAAATCTATACAAAATTCTCTATCCTGTGGTCTAAACAAAAGTTAGGTTTTACTTCATTACAAAAAAGATTTTATTGTATTCCGATAATAAAAAAAATATACCAGCAGATGTCGCCAGCGTGAAAATCGCTATTATTTTTATATATTACTCGAAATTATTTACGTAAAAAGATAAATTATATTCACACAACAACTTTTATAACAATATTATAATAAAACATTATTACTATAGTTTACTAAACACTAATAAAACACTAAAAAAATTCAAAAATCAACACAACAACATCCAAATGAAAATGACGTACGTAATGAACGTTGAATATACATTATCCATAAGAATAACTGTTTTTTTATTCCACTATAGGATAGAAAATTTCATATTGATTCCATAATGCCAAACTTCTTCGTAAAAGTAGTAGTAAAAGTAAAAGTAGTAGTAAAAGTAGTCTCTAAATATATGTTTTTATAGGTTAAATTGCTGCGGGTGGGTGCGGTCATACTTGACCGCTTGAATTTTGACGGAATATCGAAGCGGTCAAATTTGGCCGCTTAGTGTTTCAGAGGTTAAAATTCAGAGTCGATCTAAAGTTGTCTGATTTACATAGATCTCTCCTAAAACTGACACAATGCACGGTATTAAGCCACCTTTTCTAAATTAGTTGTTATTATTGTCTCGCTTTAGAGCTGAATTAAGTTTTACTTATAATAAATTGTAATCTTATCTTATAATCTGATAAGAAAAGGTTTTGACATTAATAAATAATCGTTGCTAAAGGGTATTTTGCAACATTCGTATCCACATTATATTGGTTACATACTACACGAAATCGCAAAAGTTCTGCAAACATTTAATTCCTTCTGACGTTCACACATTGGAGAAACTCGGGGCTCTGCCGCAATATTTAAACCGTTATTATGCACTTTTAAAGCAATCTGCGACTTCAGGTATGCCAACAGTGTAAGCGTCGTGGAGAGAGACTAGATGAAACCAAGAACAATTTTACATATCCTAATAATTTATTCACCACGAAAATTACACCTTTTGGACTCTGGTGATATCTCCAAGATAATGGTGATGTGTATCGGCTAGTTTTCGGTGAAATACTTTTCAACTAGTCCGTACTGCTGAAAATAGGCCTTGCCCATACATTGTCACAAAGTATAGTCCCGGGTCACCTGCATGTATTGACTTTCTGAATTATCAGGTCACATCTATTGGGCAATCACCCAACCCTGCGTTTTCCAGTACATGAGTTAAGGAACACTAGTGATGTAATTCAATATGGATGATATTGATATTCTGTTATGGCAACAACTTCTGAATAATGTCCTCCAGACCGAATTTCGGTCACGGCGGCCTGCCTCAACGGACGCTAGCCATCGGCGCAGGACAGGATTATAGTGCCCAAGTGTACACGCAAGCACAGGTGCACTCTCTATTCCCTCACTCTCATAATCCGATGGGATGATAAGCCGACACGACCGGAGAGAGATCAGGCGCAGGACCATCGGCTTTACGTGCTTTCCGAGGCACGGGGGTGAGACAGCGCCAACTTCCTGACTCCGGGCAGGCACTGAGAATTTCTTGGCAGAAAAACTCAATAATTGATTTTTTGGCCCGACCCAGGATTCGAACCCAGGACCTCATGATCAGCAGTCACACTACTACAACCACTAGACCAATGAGGCAATCAGCTTCTGAATACTTTCTAGAGGTACCTACACTCTAAAACTTAATCACTCACACTCCTTAACAAAAGCTACCCTTCGTCTGATCAGTTACAGTATAAGATACATGGAAACGATCACGACAGATCCAGAACCGATAAATCAACAGTTAGAGTTTTAGATAAAAAAACTCTGACTGTTGATTTATCAGTTGATCGGTTCGTTGGCTCCGACTTTGGAACTTCCCTTGAACCTAGCGCTCACGACTCTGTTGTCAAACTCCGAATCTAAATAATAATTGATAAATTCTAACTGCTATGTTTCAACTATACTATGTAGGTACATCCATTATGTAATGAAAGAAAACAGCCAATACATACCTAATATATATTACTTACAAACAAAATTCGTGGTAGAACTAAAAATAGGTATTATGGTTGTGACACGAATGTGTCGGCACGACCGTGTTGGGACTACGCTCTCACAGAATACCAGCATAATGCTCCTGTGTTTCGTATGGGCAGTGTAGGGAACTAGAGAATCTTTTTACTGGAAACGAAGCATTCCATCTTAGTTTTCAGAGGTGTCATCGTATCTGCATTTAATCCTTAATTGAGGATAAATGTGGATGTCTATGGGTCACAGCATCCACTTACCATCAAGTGGACTGTGTGCTCGATTGACACCTTTTATAAAAAAAGCTGCCATAGAATATCGTAGTCACCCAACTATACAACAGACGGACTGTCATATATAATAAAAAATAAATAACACAAAAATAATAAAAAACATGTACAGTTCCAAAGTTAAATTTAGGAATTAATATTAACGTAATCGATATGAGATATTATCATTATTATCATCATTGCAACACATCAAAAGTACAAAGTAAAGTGTAAGTGTAACGCCTGATAGGAAGGGCCTGATAGGAGGAAGATGCTGCTATCAAACTCCTGTTTCAGATACTATATTAAGCCTCTTACGACAACGCCATTACACGGCTACTCTAATTTAATTTTAAATTCAGATCATTTCATTTATAATTATTTTATCCACACACATATCATTCTGTAAAATTGAGTGTTAAAAAATCTTCTGACACTCAATTACGTTAAAAATATATCAAACCAACCCGCCTTTACGTACTTGTAAATAAATATCTCGATTATCTTCATTGCAAATAAAATTTTGCAAATACAATATGTATTCACGTTTTCTTTAAAAAGTATTGTCCGTTTAAATTCGCAATAATACGCTTTTAAAGCAATTATACGAAATGGTAACAAAAGGAACGCACGTACTACGCAGACTATATTTCGGCGAGTGGAGCATATGGCGGGCGAAAAAATTCAAAATTAAATTCTGCGTCATGTGCTGACGCTCACTTCATATGCTAACCAGCCAGTTTCAAAATCCTTTTGCAATAAAGCGGTATTAAACGCGGTTTTTAAAAAAAGATTTAAAAAATAAAAGGAACGTCTATTCCTTTTTCAAATTAACTTGCTATTTGCTTTTGAATATTTTAGATTTTTGTTGGTAAGACATGCAGAAAGTCGATGAATGCAGGTGGCTCAGGACCGTGTCTTGTGGCATTCCTTGGTGGGGGGGAGCTATGTTCAGCAGTGGGCGTGTGAAGGACTGTCATGATGATGATGATGATTTTACTGTTTGTGCTTTTATGCTTCCTTTTGTAGGTTGTTGTTCCTTTTGTGTGTTGTTGTAGGGGGTATTTTGTGAGTTGTGACCCTCTACATATAATTGATATGTAGTATATTAATGTAGGTTGTATCTTCTACGTTACGGGATGTGGTAATTAAAACTGTGTCCGTTTCCGTAGAGAGCGTTTATTGTACTGAAAATACTTATGAATAAAAAATGTAATTATAGTGAACGTGTCGCGCGCGCAGGCGCGATATCAGCATTATTTTCTAAACTGTTGAAATATCATGTACTTGCTCGTACATCTTGCCAATTTTATAAACAAGAAGAAAGTTTAAGGCGATGAACCCCTATTGAGTTTACGGGCAGCCGTTGCGATCACCGCATCCACACTATCGATGTCCGAGACCCCATGCTCCGATGAATGTCCTTGGGTTGGCTGCTCGACATTGTTGGGGTCTGGCTTGTCGCGAAGATTCACGCTGCAGCCTTGACATCTTCTTTTCAGCCGGAAAGTCCCCCATGCAATGAAGGCTACAATAATAAATCCGACTAAGGTGTACAACACATAGTTGTGTGTGTCATGTGTGAGTGATTGTACACTCAGTGTTTGTTGCTGTTCCTTGACCTTATCAATGTTGTTTTTCAGCTCTTGTAAGGCGTCTTTATGATCTTCAGGTCCAAATGTATGATTAAAGTCTGTCAGTATGTGGTTCAGGCTTGATTCACGCATGTACATTCTTTCTTCACTGCCTGTTAGTTTCAACTCGCTGTGATAGTCGTTGCGAGCATGAATGATGAAGCTTTCTCCCTTGAGCATACACCCAAGTCCGAGTAAATAATCCCCGTGCCGTGTAAGTGCTGTGACGTCACTCCAGCTGGGCAGAAAATGCGCATCGTGCAGTCTTCGCAACAGGAGAACAGCCACGCGCCACGATTGTGTAATCGCACCCACCTGTCGTTGCAATCCAATACTCTTGTGCGGCATGTTGATGAGTCGCCATTGTTTAATATTTGCGCTTCACATAATGTATCGGCTACCTTAATGTTGTAAATAGGTTGATTGATAGCACATAACATTTTGTTTTCTTGCAGATTTAAGCATGATGATACATCTCGGTTTTCTAAGGGTATTATCATGTCCCCTTTTAGGTTTACAGCAAGGTATTCAGATGTGAGTACTATAGTTTTCTCTGTGTGTCCAGTTATTTGCGGAATAGGAATGATGTGGTTAAGTTCATATTGTTCGTTGTTTATTAGCGGTAGCTTCACTTCGAATATTATGTATGCACTTGTTAAGCGCACGTGCACTCGCGCCAGCTTGTATAGGCTTCGCGTGCAATGGCGTGTGTTCACACAGGGTAGCGATAACTCGCTTGGTAAATGACCGGAGATGATGTTGAGCTGATCTTCAAATTGGTTGGGCTTGATGAGATGGGTGTCAACTCTCCCGTCCTTCACGTCAGTTACTAGGTCTAGGAGTTGCTGTTGTATTTGTCGTATGTTTGAAATGATCAAGTTCACGGCCAGAGCGGTAGCTGTTATGTACATAGCATTGTCATGGCTGATTTGTATGCGTTTTTCCGTTTCAGCGAGATGATTGTCGATGATACGAAATTGTGTGTTCATTACTTCCTCGTTTCTTTTTAGAAGATTATATTCACTTTCGATGATCGATGTGTGATTTTTGTAGAGATTCAATAGATGATTTTCGTTTGACTGGATTATGTTGATATCCTTCACGTACTGATTGGCAAATCTCTCATCCAGAGTACCAAAAAGGGAGTTTGCTAGGTATCCTATTCCATTCACTAGTCCTCTTTTTCTTCGAGACGGTCCATGTTCTGATCGTAAGATATCGTTATAGTGTTGAATTTCGTTAAGTTCGTGTTGAAACTGGGATGAAATTGTAAGATAGGCTGCTTCCTTCTTGCATAATGTGTTCAAATGGTTGACATAGTTTTGTATGTTGTCCAAACTCCGCCAATATGTCGTCATGTTGTAGTATACAACCATTTTCCACTTATCTTGAATAATCTGCACATCAGACACCTTGTCAAAATAAACGACTCTTGAACTGCTAAGCCTTGTTATGTTGATCATTTGTTGCGTAGTAGGTCCAACACACATCGAAAATATAAGTAGTAACGTACAAAAAAGGTTGTTGAAGTGTTTTTTGCCGTTGTTGTTTCTTCGTTTTCTTTGTGTATTTATTGCAGGCTTCGTAGTGTCAACGTCAGAAGATGCAGTTGTATAAGATGACGGATCCAACGGAAGGCGTGACAATTTTGTAATCGGTCGCTTCATATTACTTGTTTTAGTTTTCAGTGTGACGACTCGTACCCGGCCGTCCGCACCTGGGTGAGTCTCCAACACCCGTCCCAGGATCCATTTGGCAGGAGGAATGTTGTCTTCTCTGACGATAACGACGTCCCCAACTTCTAAGTTTTTAGTAGGGAAGTGCCATTTGCTTCGAGTTTGTAGAGTTTGAAGATAGTCAGTAGACCACCTTCTCCAGAAGTCCTTGTACATTTTCTCCGTAAGTTGCCATCTTGTAGAGAAGGTCATGTCATTACCCTCAGCGGATAGTGGTGATTCTAGAGAAGGCTCGCCGATTAGGAAGTGAGCTGGTGTCAAGCAGTCAAGGTCTTCGATATTCTCTGACAACGCCACCAGGGGGCGAGAGTTGAGACATCCTTCAATCTGCGCCAACAGTGTAGAAAATTCCTCGAACGTAAGTTTTTGATCCCCAAGTACTCGTTTGAGGTGATGTTTCAGGCTTTTTACTGCAGCTTCGTAGAGTCCACCAGCAGTAGGCCAGGAAGGGGCGTTAAAATGCCATTCAATGCCCCACTCTGACATGTTAGTTATGACGTCATTGTTTATGTAGCATTGTAATGCCTCCTTTCGTTGTTTTTCCAATGCTCTTGCTGCGCCCACGAAGTTGGTGCCGTTGTCGCTGTAGATGTGATGGGTTCTAGGCGGCACACATTCGTTTCAAGGCGTTCAGAAAAGCCACTGTGCTGAGATCGGAGACAAGTTCGAGGTGAAGAGCTTTTGTGCACAGACACACAAATACAGCTACGTAGGCCTTCATTGTCTTTATTCCTCTGCCCTTGTTAGCCTTTACCTCCACATGCCCAGTGAAATCTACACCGGTGTGTGTGAAAGGCCTTGATGGTGTGACGCGTGGAGGAGGTAAATCACCCATAAGTTGGTTGTTGTTGATAGTTTTGAAGCGATGACACGTGATGCACCGTATAAGTCGTTTTTTCACTGCTCTCAAACCGCTGATAATCCAATATCTGTTGCGTAGATATGATAGAGTTAGTCTGGCCCCACCATGCAGGGTCCTCTTGTGCGCTTGGTCGATCAGTAACTCCGTTAACCTGTCATTGTAAGGT
This sequence comes from Parnassius apollo, assembly GCA_907164705.1. Classification (NCBI taxonomy): domain Eukaryota; kingdom Metazoa; phylum Arthropoda; class Insecta; order Lepidoptera; family Papilionidae; genus Parnassius; species Parnassius apollo. Next base: position 1,485,689 of record CAJQZP010000667.1, on the reverse strand, counting down.
AAGATAATTGGATGTTTTTGTTCTTGACTTAAGTTGGCATTTTCCAGACGTCCTCCTACACGTAAGATTTCGTGTTTGTCCAGGAATGGATTTAAGTTTAAAATGCTGCTTGTTATTCGCACTTTATGATGTTTATTGAGTTGTGCAATGTCGTCGGCGAAATGATTAGTTTGTATAGCCTTGATAATTGCATTATGTGCGTTCTGCAGGTCACTCGTTGCTAAGTACGATGACCGCATGGCATTGTTGACGTCACGTGCATTGTTTATGAACCGAAGTATCCAACTTAGGATTCGAGTTACGCGTGCCATACAGCTGTGTTTGTTTAAAAGTTCTCCGATTAATGGCATCGACCTTTGTGACACGCAAACTTGTTTGACCTTTTTCTCTTCAACAGTTGTGTGGAATTGGTCTTGAAGTGGGAGATCGTTGTCTTTTAGCCAAATAGGTCCCCACCATAAATGATGATTCGCCAGTTGTAGTGGAGTTAGGCCTCTGCTGGCACAATCTGCTGGGTTATATTCAGACTTGACGTGCCTCCAGCATCCCGATGGCATGATGACAGTGATCTGTGTTACGCGATTAGCCACAAATGTAGTCCATCTTGAAGGCCCCCCTTGTAACCAACCCATCACGATCATAGAATCTGTCCAACCATGTATTGTTACAATCTGTGAGTTTATTGACTCTATGACCTTTTTCATAAGTCGAGACAGTAGTAGGGCACCGCATAGTTCAAGCCGTGGTAAAGACGGGGGTTTTCTTAATGGTGCGAGCTTAGTTTTTCCCGCCACCAGCGTGATAATTTGTTGCCCTTCTTCACTAATAGATTTACAGTAGATAACGCAGCCGTAGGCTTTCTCGGAGGCGTCACTGAATCCGTGTAACTCGATGGGCTGTTTAGTGTTACCAATCCAGCGTTGTAAAGCGATGGTATTGATAGTGGGCAATTCTTGTTGAAAGGTTGTCCACTCTTGTTGTATGTCTTCCGGAAGAGGTTCATCCCAATTTGTTGAAGCAAGCCAAGCTTGTTGAAATATGAGTTTTGCCTTCATTGTTACCGGAGACAGCCAACCAAGTGGGTCATATAATTTTGATAGATCAGAGAGCAATGTCCGCTTCGTTGTGACGTCACGTGTGTTACTAAGTGGCGCCTTGAACGTAAACTGATCAGTGTGCGGATTCCAGGTTAAGCCGAGTGTTTTGTTACTCTCTGCGTCCTTGAAGTCAAACATATTCTGGCTTATGAGATGTTCAGGTAAAGTTTGAAGCAATCTGGGGTGGTTACTAGCCCATTTGCGAAGATTGAACCCACCGCCTTTTAACAGGTCAATCAATTGGTTTTGAGCGTCTTGTGCTTCTAACATGTCGTTGCTGCCACCAAGTAGGTCATCCACATACAGCTGGTGAGTAAGGATCTCTGCCGCGAGAGGATAGCGGTGTCCATCGTCCATTACGAGTTGTATTATGGTGCGCATTGCCAAAAATGGTGCAGCTTTGGTACCATATGTTACAGTGCACAGTTGGTATTCTTTGATGAGATCTGTAGCAGAGTCACGCCATACAATTTTTTGCAGGTGTTGATCTTCATCGTGTATCAGTACTTGACGGTAAAACTTCTCAATGTCTGCAGTGTAGACGTATTGAAAGGCTCGCCAACGTAGAATCATAGATTGTAGGTCTTGTTGGAGGTTAGGCCCGCACTCCATGAGATCGTTCAAGCTTTGTCCTGTACTTGTCTTGGCAGAGGCATTAAAGACTACGCGCAATTTTGTAGTTGTTGAGTCCAGCTTTTGTACGCCGTGATGAGGTAAGAAGTAGCTTGGCTTATGGTGTTCAGTGCATGGCTTCATGTGGCCGAGTTGTAGATATTCGTCAATAAACTTCTTGTATGACGTAGAAAATGTTTCCTGTTTGGCCAATCGTTTTTCTAACTGCCGAAATTGTGCGATTGCCTGTGGCTTAGAAGTGCCCAAGGTTTGTTCGTAGTTTATTTTCATTGGAAGTCTGACTGCATATCGTCCGTCTTCTTTTCTTGTTGTTGTGGTTGAATAAATAGATTCACAGTATTCTTCCTCTGATGTTAGATTGTGATTGGTTTCGGTTATCTCCTCCATCTCCCAAAATCGAGATACATCGTCAAGATTAATGAGCACGTGGCAGTTGAAGGTTTTGATATTGCCCAGCAGTACCCAGCCCACTTTTGTCTGTTGAGCCATGGGTGCGTGTGAGGGTCCTCGTAGCATACCACTCATTACTATGTCAGCATACACTCCAGCGTCTAACAGAACGTCCACTGGTCTCGAGATGTTGAAGTCGGGATCCGCCAGTTGTATGTTCTGAATATGTGGCCAGTCTTGTTTTTCGAAGGTGTAATTAGGCAGGTTGCTGAGCATGTTGGCCATTACCATGGCTTCGATTGTAAATGAATGGCCTCCGTACAAAGACTCACAGTCTAACCGTACGGTTCCGTTGCTATGATGTGCTGACGTCCCTATGCCTGAGACTGTGGCGTTTCGATTTTGTCTTTGCAGTCCCAGCCGTTGCGCAGCATCTTCAGTTATTAGATTTATCTGTGATCCTTGGTCGAGAAGGCATCGCAATTGAACAGTCGATCCATCAGCTGCCATCACCTTTAATTGAACGGTCGCTAGTAGGACTTCGTTATAATTTCCAGACACGTGGTTTGCCTTTTGCTGTGACGTATGTGGCTTGTTGCTAGGTATAACGTTATTCGAGACCGCGATTTCAACTTTGCGGTAAATATCGTGCAATGTTGTGTGGTGTGCTTCTTTGCACACGCGGCATCTTTTGTTGGAGTTGCATTTATTGTCGTTGTGTAAGTACAGGCAATTGCGACAAATATGTAGTTGCGAAATTGACCTCATTTTGTCTTCCGGTGACATGTCTTGAAACGACTTGCAGTAGAGTAAAATATGATTGTTTTTACACAGTGGGCAATTTTTGTCTGTGCTTGTATGATATGCTCGAAGAAAACTACGCCTGTTGGTGTTGTTAAAGTCCTTCTTAAATTGAGCTGTTGCCTCCTTGTTGGTCGAATTGTTTGACTTGTTAGGTGTCTGTCTCTTCTTTTGAACAGGTTCAAGCGCAGTAAACTTGTTTTCCAAGAAGTTTATCAGCTCATCCAAGGAAGGTAGCTCTCTCGGAGCCTTTCTGATCTCCATGTAGGCTGCATACGTGTCGGAGTCCAATTTGCCAGTGAGAATGTGCACCAGGATCGGATCCCAAGTCGTTGTGTCGATGCCCAGATTGTGAATAGCATGTATGGTCTCGACACTTGTGTCATGTAGCTTCTTCAGCTCGTATGCATTCTGTGTTTGCAACGCCGGTTGTCCCATAAGGGTTTGTATATGTTTTGTAAACAAAAGTTGTCGGTTGTTGTACCTATGGGTGAGTATCTCCCAACAGGTGTCGTAATTATCAGCTGATACTGTAAGATGCTGTACGATGCGCTCCGCCTCGCCTCTAAGTTTGCCCTTGAGGTGCTGCATCTTTTGCGTTTTTGTCAACATGACATTGTTGTGGATGGCTTCACAGTAGAGGTCCATGAATGTAGGCCACTGGGTATAATTACCAGAAAAAGAAGGAATCTCAATTGTAGGCACTTGCTGATGCTGTTGAGATACTGAGTTAAGCTTACGATTCAAATCCCTTTTTGTAGTTTCGTACAAGGTTTCGTATGCAGAAAACTCTTCTTCGTAGCCTACATCACCGCCAGAAGTCAGGTTATCGATTTGCCAGTGGAGCTCGTCGATCAGTTTCCAGCGAGACTGCAGCGAATTCAGTTTGTCACAAATTTCCCACTTTTCTGTCAACTCTTTGGTGTTGATGTTTTTAATCACCCTAGAGAGCGCCCGGAAATTAGTGCGTTGTTGGCTAATGAACTCATCAGACCTTGATGGTACTCCAGTTTCCGCAGTTTTCACCTCGTAGTTCGTCAGCATGTCACGAATCGCTTCGTACCGCTTCTTTGTGGTGGTGTAGGTATCATTGATGAAATAGTCGTCATCCAAGTCACTGTCTGTTTTTTTTAGAACACCATGATTCATGTTGAACACCTCCCATTGAGCATTCAAAGCATCCAACCTTTTCTGTATGTATGTTCCTGACTTACGTGAATCAGAATCCTTTTTGAAGTTAGCCTCAATTTTAAGGATAGATTCAATGATTGTTCTCTGTTGTTGAAGTAGGTTCTCCATGGTTTAAGAACGATGTTGTAAATAGTTGGTTTCAGATACGTGTGACTGCGACTCTTACCGTAGTATGCACCTCAATCAAGCTGGTGAGACCCGCTTGTGGGAGGCCAGCAACCAAAGTGACACTACAGATAGAATCACGAATAACTCTTTTTTTTTTTTTTTTTTCAAATACACTTTACTGTTGAACTATTGTAGACGTAATATGCAAGTCTTAGTTCACGTCGAAAGCTCGAAGGACCAAAATGTAGGGGGTATTTTGTGAGTTGTGACCCTCTACATATAATTGATATGTAGTATATTAATGTAGGTTGTATCTTCTACGTTACGGGATGTGGTAATTAAAACTGTGTCCGTTTCCGTAGAGAGCGTTTATTGTACTGAAAATACTTATGAATAAAAAATGTAATTATAGTGAACGTGTCGCGCGCGCAGGCGCGATATCAGCATTATTTTCTAAACTGTTGAAATATCATGTACTTGCTCGTACAAGTATCTATGTACATAAGATAGTAATAAAGTAAGGTAGTAGATTCCCGGAGAAACCTGCCAGGCGTGAAGATTAATTATTAATTTATTAATTATTACTTTTTACAAATAAAGACGCGTTAGACAAACTGAATCCTTATGATTCCGTTTGACAAACGTCATTTTAAAACCTCTTACCACTTTTATATATATATATATATATATATATATATATATATATATATATATATATATATATATATAGGAAAATTGTTTTGGCAGTCTTTTAAATTAGCATCATTTTAAAAAGAATATTTGCAGTCTACCTTATATCGATATTAAAAGCAGGTGGTATGAACAGATGTTTCGAGTATCCAAATGATTTAAAACCACAAATTACTCCTTTTATATCCGTTGACCACAACAAAGTTGAATTTTCACGCTGTAGTAAGAAACGTACTGTTCAATAATGTTTCGTAATTACTCTATTTACGAACAATGCTGTAATTTTAGTTTACTGATTCAAATTTCATACGGAACAAGTATTTGTATGGCTCAAAATAAGGTCTGATTTTTGTACTAGTTCAATTTGTGTGAGTGTGTAAACTGTCTATACAATACAGAAATAAATCTTAGTATATGAGGTAATGTTTCTAAATATCAATAAAAAATCAGAATCAGAAATTAAAATTTTTGAATAGAATTAGTCAATTAACCATTTATTTGATTCATAGTTACACATAAAACACATTCAAAACAAGAACATAATTTAAGCTTGTTACAAATGCGCTCGGCGGGGGAGGGGGCACACTAGAGGATAATTAAATGAAATTGGTGAACGATGCGAGTGGTATCGAGGAGCACCATCTTCGTGTCGCCTTAAATGACTCAAGACATAGTAAACAATCACAAAAATAGTTTCGGTCTCCACACTACCCCACAGGTAAGTTATCTTTAATGGTAATATCGTCCAGGAATATCGTTTTTTGTATCAAGTTAACACATTGCATAAACACATAATCTCGTCCAGACCAAATTTCGGCGGCCAGCCTCAACTTGAGCCCCGAGTCACCGACTCACTCTCATAGTCCGATGGGACGGTAAACCGACACGACCGGCGAAAGAACAGGCGCAGGAATAACGACTTTACGTGTTTTCCAAGGCATGGGGGGGAAACACCGCCCATTTTTCTGACTCCGGGCAGCTTCAGCAATTTCTTGACAGAAAATATTCATTATTTAGTATAAATGACAGCCTTTCCTGGGACCTCATGAAAGGCAGTCATTAATACTTAAAAAAAAACTGGAATAAAACATCAACCTATGCGTATATAGTTAAAAAAAACTTCAATTCTAAATAAGAAATAAACGCATCAAATAAGAATAACATCAATTAAAACCCCTCGGCTGCGGTCTGAGGTCAAAAGTCCCCGGCATTTAAATGAAATAGACGTCTTAAAAACAAGAAAAGGACACAGGATACGAACGTCAGTGGCCGCGCTGGCTTTAATTTATTTAATTACAGCCACCCGTATATTGCTCCTTCAGGCTTTTTATTTTTAGTCGTCTGATTCTACTCACCATCTTTTATTTAATGTTACATAATACATGACAAGATGAATTAAACGGCTAAATTGCAATTTAAGCGTCTGCATTTTTAATTCTTCTAATAATGATACTATCCTCCAAGCCAAATTTCCGTCACGACAGCCTACACGAAGACTAGCCGTTTGTTCCCGAATGTATGCAAAAGCACAGGTGCACTCTCTATTCCCTCACTCTGACAGTCCGATGGGACGGTAACATTCATAAACCGAAAGACATCAGATGCAAGAATGTGATTCTGACAGAGCTAAAGCTCGTGCACGAGGGTGAACCACCGCCAATTTAGAGAAATTATTAACGGGAATCCCAATAACTGATTTTTGCCCGACCCGAAATTCAGATCAGGTCATCAGCCTCATATTCAGCAACCACGCTTATAGCCACTATAACAACGCGGCAGTTAACAAGACATAATATAGTAACTATCATATAAGATGAATACATTATGGTTTGCGCCCCGTCAGTGATAAACAGAGATGTCAGTAGAGGTATTTTACGTGGTAGAACCATGCTGCAGTTATATCTATTGTATAGTTGTAGCACGAATGGGTTGGCTCGACCGGGGCGGGACCACGCTCTTACAGAATACCAGCGTAATATAGTAGCGTATTGCTTTGAACGCTGCTGTGTTTCGTAGTAGTAGTGTACAAAACCGGAGACCTTTTTTACTCTTTTTACGCATTTTGATTCATAATTGAGGATAAATTAAGGTAAAGTAAGGAGTAAGTCTATCTATGGCCCACAGCATCCACTTACCATCAGGTGGTTTTTATGCTCGTTTATCTTCCAATTCTATTAAAAAAAAACTAAACCGTTGGATTCCTAAAATCAAACAAAATCTTCTATAAAACTAGTGCGAGATAATTTGTAAAAAAATATTTTTTTTTTTTACAAATTATCTATTCCGAATGAGGTAAATTAAAAAAAATCACGTCTCTCGTCCTACACGATTAAGAATTGTCCGGTCTCTCGTTGTTTCTGTATAATAAAAGGAAAAAACAATGCTTTTCTTCTTGCAAAGATTAGTATACATCTAAATTCATATTCTTGCATCCACTTATACGATCTTGCAGCCCTGCTGTTAAAGGAGTATTATGTAAAGAAGCTAACCTAAAAAGAATTATAAAAAAATCCTTAGCATCCGACAATACACGGAACTAGTATGAAGTGGTAGCGTAGGTAATTTGATATTTTAAGAGTCGAGATGGGTAGATGAGAAATACTAGAAAGATCATCTGTAGATTGTAGTACAACCATTTCATATAAGGCAGTCCCATGTTCTAGGAGCATGGTGAAGAAATGATACGTAATAGGTATTGTGATTACCACTTTCTTATAATTAGAGAGGATCACGTTTTCCAGGACGATGAACTGATAAATCCCAGATCAGTGGCTAACAGCAGTGTCTACACAATCTGAATACTATATCCAAGCAATCTAAAGTTTAACACAGAAACAGAATTATAATAACATATTATACAACAACTAAGATGCTGTTGTCGCAAATTATTTAAATATTATAAGGTACAGTATAATTAAATACAAGGATTTAGCCCTAGAAAATATTGCTTATGCAACGTTTATTTCCGTTTTGAAAAAAATTACCCATGTTAGCTATCTTTCTTCTTTTCAAAAATGTTTCCAGTGCTTACTACTTTTTCACCTTAAAAAACCCACAAGTCGTTTATGATGTCATTTAGTTCTTGATCCAAGTAAATTAAAAATAAAAACAAAGGATTAATAAAAACTTCTCTTAATAGTGCACTTGGAAGATAAAAGCAATTGCCCGGGCTACCGACATAACAAAAAGTTTAATTACAACACTAGTGAGAGGACAAACAATTACACACTTTTTGCGATAGAAACGTACATTCACACTCATATTATACTAAATGACGCAGAACACGAAATGTCTTGGACTTCTCCATAATATACGGGTAGTGAGGAAGCACAATACAATATGCATTGCGTTTTGTAGCAGTGAATAATGTTTATTTATTTCTTTTAATATTTTTTGATAAATCTATTTTAAAAAATTCATGACGCAGGAATATTTACGAAGTAAATCTATTTTTAATGATAATTAGATATTTTAAATAGTAAAGAAAGTATAATTTGGAATGCCTATAAATTAATTTATAATACACTTCTCATCAAAAAATCAAAACATCTTGCAAGTTTATGTTATGTAAGGGTTATCAGTTTTTTTTTTAATTATTTGCGAATAAATATCAAATGTCGCTTAGTAGTGAGTTTTATGAGGTTTTCAAATTCTAATGTTATTGTTCTAAATTCAAATTAAATTTTCATAGGTTTCATGTTTTCTTTAATGTATGGAGGAGAGGAGAGAATTATTTTGTATGGAGAACGAAGGCAATGAATGAAACAACACACGTAGGTGAAAAAAAAACTGAAAAACTTTTATTATATAACGTTTAATAACTACTGTTCCGTCGTCGAGCTCTTATTGCCGCTTCCATCCGGCTTTTCATCGATCGGATTAGAGTTACGATGACATGCTGTGGAATGTTGTCCCATTCTTCCTGAATGGCACTTTTCAGCTGGTCAAATGAGTCTGGGGCAAGATCTCTCCACTCCACGTTCCTTCAACCTTCTTCTAATTGTAGAGTCACTTACAGCGACCCTGCGTACAACTTGAAGCTGCTGCTGCAGTTGAAATGCATTAAGGCGCCGGTTTCGTAAAGAAGTTGATACAATAAATCGATCATCTCTCTCAGAAGTGACCCGATTCCTGCCAGATCCAGAACGGCGCGTGAACATACCAGTCTCTCGATAGCGGTTGTAGACTCTACGAGTATGAACAGATGAAAGGCTTACATGCAATGTTCGAGCCTAAACACCCTGACTAAGTCCAGAATCCAACAATGCCACCACTTGGGCGGCTTCTGTAGGCGAAGTATCCATATGTTTTAGGAAATAAAACTTTTTTCAGACGTCTTAAAGTCACAGTGAACAAATTAAAAACAGAAACGTTAAAGATAAACGCAAATTTTTAGTTTTCAAACGTGAAATGTTCTCCAACTGTACGCATTTTTGCACATTTGTCTCAAAATAGTGATTCATTTCATTTAGAGATAAATAAACGAAATTCTAATTTCGAATTTTGAATTTTCGCTTACCATTGTAATGGCCAGATTGCCAGTTAATAAGGTTTTTTTTCATGGAATGAAAACTCTTTTGTATTAAATTAGGTGTTTCAATTTTTTAACAAATTAAAACGAAGGTGTTTCGATTTTTTTTGATGAGAAGTATATTTTAATGGCATTTATTATTTTTAAGGCCGTGTGTAGCATATCATAGCGCGGGTGTCGTAAGAGGCGACTGAGGGAAACAAATCCGGAGAAAGGCAGCAGTATCTTCCTAATAACGACTACAAATTATAAACTGCGGTTGCCAACCCGCTTGCCAAGCGTGGCAACTATGGCAAATATCCACTGGGAGGCAATCTATGCGAGAGGCCTATGTTCAGCAGCGGACTTTAGGCTGTAACGATGATATTATTATTTTTAAATATTAAAGAAATTTTAATGCGGAATGCCAATAGTATAACTAATTTTTTTAGGCCGAGTTCAAAAAAAAGGAGCTCGAGGAGGATTTTCAATCGGCTCTATGCCTAAAAATTTATTATTATGTGTAATTCTGCAAATATATATATATATATATATATATATATATATATATATATATATATATATGTATATATATATTAATATTTTCAACCGACGTCAAAGAAAGGTGAAGGGTTCTCAGTTGTTCCAAACTATATATATTTGATCAAGATCTGACCAGTATTTTTTGAGTTATTCCTAATAATGCGTATTTAAATGACTTCTAAATTGTATATTGATCAATTTTTATACGTGGTAGAGCCACGCTGCAACTATATTATGGTTGTAGCACGAATATGTGTAGTACGTGTTGTGAGAGTGTGGTAATTCCCAGGTCGAGCCAACCTGCTCGACCGGGGAAGGACCACACTCTCACAGAATACCAGTGTAAAATAGCAGCGTAATAGTGCTGTGTTTCGTATGGTGAGTGTAGTGATCCGGAGACCCTTTTTTACAGGAAAGTTGTCTCTTACGACACCCATGACTCAAAATGTACATTTTACACTATCTTCCAAGAAATAACTATCAAAGTAAAAAAAAAATACAATTAATAAAGTCTGATAACAAAATTAACCAAGATTGAGACAATATTTAATCCCTATCTGAAATTTTAAGCAATGATCTTATCGCATAATCAAACATTTACAAATCGGTTTATTCAGAAACTACCAGATTTTTGATAGTAAAAGTTCTTAGAGAGTTTAGACGTAAAAACATTCTTATAAATAAATTACTAGCTTTAGCTAAATAAACAAATACTCAGAAACAATTTTTCGTTTTATTAGTGAGGATTGAATTCCCCGGTCCTCAACGAATGTGATCCTACCGAGGGTTATCTCCAATGTTCGCGGACAGAATATTAAATCGACGTCTATGATGCAATGTACACTCAGATTGGGCGTTGAAAATGTCGGCGAATTTTTATACCTCCCTTCACGCACATACACAATTATATCCTTCGCAGCTTATTCGTATCGTATTTAAGAAAGTCACGTACAATTCCAATTACTCAGACCTTTTGCGATTTGTGCATTGATTACGGTGATTTACTTTTGCGTCGGTTTGATTTCGTAAGAAGAAATCAATGTGAAAGCGATGATATTATTAAACATGTATTATTGTTAAACGTACATATGTAAACACTTACGCCTGTTACCCAGAGGGGTAAGCAGAGATTACGCATTTCCATTTGGCACGATTCTGACGCACATCTCTCGCGTCCTTTATATTATATACCTACGCATACATGCTCGTTGGTTAAGGGTACATTTAATTTGGCTCATTTTCAATATATCACCAATTTGGTCGATAAAATCCTGACTGGGGCGTCTCTTTCCGACTATGCCATTCACTTCTGCAACAAACATTGGAAAGAGTTCCCCATTCACTCTTTCTACATGACCAAACAATTGAAGCAATTTTTTCTTAATCCTGTTCACATCATCTTGCAAATCACACTTTACTCTCGTCACGCTATTTCTCACCATGTCTTTCAGATTCAGCCCTAAAATACACCTCGTTATAAGCAAACTGAATTATCTGCAGAGATCTTTTGAAATTTATGTTTTATTCAAATGTTTCACTTTTGCCTTACTTTGATTGCGAAATGAGAAACAAATTATTAAAATAAGATATAAGAATCGCATAATTGTACTTTCGCATAATATTTGATAGTTAGTTATAAGTTTTATACGTGGTAGAGCCACGCTGCAACTATACAGTAGAGATATAGTACCCAGAGTATAGAGTACCCATTCGTGTTACAACCAATGTAACTATGGTTGAAGGACGAATAGGCCGGCTTGACCGGGCAGGGGCCGCGCTCTCACAGAATACAGCGTAAAATAGCAGCTTAATGCTGCTGTGTTCCGTATGATGAGTAGGAATCCGGAAACCCTTTTGTACTGGAAACGGCATTCCATCTTAGTCCTCAGAGGTGAAAACGCATCTGCGTTTTGATTCTTAATCGAGGATAGATGTCTATGGGCCACAGCATTCACTTTCCATAAGGTGGACTGTGCGCTCGTTTGTCAACCCTATTTTATAAAAAGAAAAAAAGTTTTATAGTCTCCACTACAAATCTAGACCAAAAATAATTATATGAAAATTTCATTTATATATATTTTCAAACTGCTGATAAATCGCATCTTAAACTCCTACCAGTATAAGGTTTTCTTTTGTGCCTGGGAGTCCTTGGTGGGTACCTCTCCTTTTATCTATCTGACGTCAGTGCTTACTTTGATATCTGAAGGGTATAGAGACCAAATAAAGTTACAGGCTGTACGGCATTCCATCTTAGCCCTCAGAGGTGATAAAGCACATGTAGCTTTTTTATTGGAAGTTGGCTTCGGGTGTCCGTGAAATGCCTTTTACCATCAGGTGGACGGTAAGTTGGTTTGTCACTTATTTTATAAAAATATGTATTAATATTTCAATAATTCAAAATGCTAAAACTTAGAAGCCTAATTTTTATCTAATTGTGACAAAAAGTCATAACAAAGATGAATAAATTAACTAATATCTATAGTAATAAACGTTACGCGAAGTAACTTTATTCCAAACATTTAACAATTTTTGATACTATCAACTAATAGATAAAATGTTTTTAAATGCTAAAATGTTTGTCCCAGTATTTGTTCTGGAACTTATAGGTCCCAGGTATATGTAAGTTACAAGTACGAGAAAAAAGAATAAGCTAACTGTGTTATCAGCATTTCATGTCGAACAAGACGACTAATTGAATTTTGGGATTTCACTTTCACAATTTTTCATCTATACCTATATTTTTTGATTAAACGTGTTCCTAGTACCTTGCTGCTCTTTTAAATGTTGCATATCACCTCACGGATAACAGGCGTGATAGTAAATATGTATGTAAGTTAGCAGAAGCTCCTTTCGGGGCATTGTTTAATTACATATACTTCCAACTTTTTAACGAGAAGAGGTTCTATGACGCAAAGTTCGTTAGTGCTAGCCGTTAATCGTGGAGAGAACAGTAGTTACGTTGTACCAGTTCTGGCTCACTGAGTCAGAAGTGGTACAAGTACAACGTTCATCGACTCACGATCCTAAAAAAAAAGAAAAGGTTTTGGCATGCTCTGATCACGAATCTGCGGTCTATTTTTGCGTAATATGCACGGTTCCGGAGATGTGCAGATCAATTAACTCTTATCTAATTGATATCCGGTGAGGGCCTCTACCGTCATTAGCGCTTCATTGTTCTTATCTATTGTTCATTGAATACCGTCATTATCTATTCGTCGGATTATCAGTGCTATTATATTATACTCCTTTGTTCCTAACTTCAACGGTATTCTGAATCATCAATAAATCACATTACCTAATTTTGTTACAATTTTTATTTACGACATACAAAATCTTATTATTTATTATCTATAAATAGGAGACATCTAATCGCTTTGTGTTACCTGTAAATATACTCGTAAAACTATGCATTGAACTTCTCTGAAACTTATATAGCAAATACATTAAGCAATATTCGCCACAAACTGATACAAAATATTATTACTTATTATCTATAAAATAGGAGCGAAACATCTCATCCACTAAAATATCGTTGTACAATGAGTTACCTGTAAAGATACTCGTAAAACTATGCATTGAACATCCCTGAAACTTATATAGCAAATACATTAAGCAATATTCGCCACAAACTGAAGTCCACTCATTCTGAATCCTATCAACATTCCAGTTCCATCTTTTACAATTCCTTTTTAAAAACTCTAGATGATATCGTACAGGTGCTCGTCCGTATGAATCAAAATATTGACCGACGTCATTCGTATCGATATATAAAGCTACCCAATGTGACCCTGGTTTATCATCTGTATCCAAATTGCATATTATATACGTTGGTACGTGGGTGTACATGGGCAGTCTATTAGCAGCATAAACATTATTTTCTAGACTGGGGTGAATCTTTTCCAGATGTTGTTGTACATCTAGTGTATCCATGATATTACTGCTATTAGTAGATTATTACAGTACAATCTACTCAATGACTAACATAGGAATGATCAATTATAGTGATTTCTAAATATTGAATTGCATTATTTTGTGTTATACAAAACGTATTTGAGTCATCAATACACTGAACAAGACGCAACACGAATTAATGCTGAGATAAGCAACAGAATGTGAGATAAACTTGTTGACGCATAAAGTTACTATCAATTCCACTGCAGAAATTATTTAGATTAGAATTATTACTTACTGGTACAATATAAGACCAAGCAACTGCAGTCATGGAGTTAGTTTATGGTCGTTTGACCGCAGTGGATCTATCAATACTACATTTGTGTTACTTCCACGCATCAAAGGCCATGGATGTAAGTGTTTATTCTATTGACAAACTTACTTTTCTTTCTGTTATTTTCTTACGTGTATGATTTAGTGTGAACAAATTATATTTAAATATTGTGTGTGTATATGATTAAGCCGTGGTAGCTCAGATGGTTAGCGCAAGCTGTAAATTTCACAGTACACGACCCGGGTTCGATCCCCGCCGGCACCAATTAAATTGTTAATTGCAATTTTTAGTGTTTATTCTATTGACAAACATACTTTTCTTTCTGTTATTTTCTTACGTGTGTATGATTTAGTGTTTACAACTTATATTTAAATATTGTGAGTGTACCGCATCTACGAATACTAAAGGAGTTAAAAAATACTTTTTTTAACAATGACAGTCATTAGTTGATCATTAGTGAATGTGATTCTGTTTACTTAAATTACAGGAAGTCAAGAGCAGAAGGAAGAAATGGGATGATGGGAAGTAATGAACCATTGTTATGTGAAGTTTGTTGGAACAAACATATTTTAAGTCACGTGTAAATACTTTTAACATTTTGATGCAAAATGACACCAAATCTAAAAAAATATTAGATACATCATCGACATGGACGGATTTTACATTACATATCCTCATAAACATATTCAATGTAGAGAAATGGCTATTCTAGACGTAAAACCATCTAATATGATGCGTTTATCGATCATTATTTGTTTCGGCCAAGTTACCCTTTCAATTATTTGTCGCTAAAAGACAAAAAAAAACTGTTCGTTATTGTGAAACACGCGTGCACGGCATTCCATATTTTGATGTGACCGAAGAATTAAAATGTGCCTACAAACAAGAGAACATCATACCCATATTAAATTGGTGTATTAGAAATTTGTGCAAAGACGATGTGATCGCATACAAAGGTGGTTCAACAGAAAAACAATTTTTAAAAATGTTGACGACGAATGATAGAATTTTTAATATTGAAGAATACAAATGTACAAAATACAATGATTTGGTAAATGTCATAAATTTAAACGAACGTTATGCGTGTAATAATTATATATTTACAAAAAATAATCACAAAATTCTACATTGTTCTTGTGACGAAGTGTGGGTATTTTACAAGTGGTAATTGCTTGAAAATAAAATTTTAAATTAATCATAAATTTTGTTTGATTTCCCAAAAACATTAGTTATAGTACACAATATATATTAATTGTTTACACCAACACTTTCATTTTTTATTTCACCCCTTAGAACTTTAGACGTGTGTAATGTTTCACTTTATACATCCGTTTACTGCTATTGTGGCAGGACCAAGTGGATGTGGCAAGTCAAATTTTGTAACAAATTTCATAAAATCAGTTACAGAAATATGTAATTGTGATTTTAATCACATTATATGGTGCTTTGATGAAATGCAACCTTTGTATAATTTACCAAATGTTAACTATCATCAAGGAATTCCAAATCTTAATATGTTTGATGGTGAAAACCCACATCTCGTTATTATTGATGATCTAATGAGAGAATCCGATGGAAGAATTGTGGATATATTTACAGAAGGTAGTCATCACAGGAATCTCAGTGTATTTTATTTAACACAAAATTTATTTCATCAGGGTCATGTAAAGACCCTGATGAAATAAATTTTCATCAGGGTCAGGTAAAGAGACATATCTTTAAACTCAAGTTATATAATATATTTTAAAAATCCTCGAGATAAAACTCAAATAATATATTTAGCACGATAAGTGTCACCAGATAACCCAAAATTCATTGAAGATGCCTACAGGGATGCAACTCTAGAGGCACATGGATATTTAATGGTAGTTTTAAAACAGAATACCAATGATTTTTGTCGTATCAAGACAAATGTCTTCCCATTTAATGGCTTCTGTACAGTCTACGTCCCCACAAAAGAGTTTAAATTCACCAAGAAACAAACAATTCAAATCATTGCTAAATGATGCATCGTCGACTCACAACGCATAAACATTTGCTAAACGCTTTGCATACGCTTAAACCAAAATATCAAAGAGCATTACTTAAAACGTGTAATGAAGAAGAAATTAACTGTATTTGTGAGTGTATTCATAACGTTTTACAAGGAAAAGTACCTCTTAAAAATCAAGATAAACAAAAATTGAATAAACACAAAAATATACTCCGTAAACTAGTGCGTAAGTGTAAACATAAACTAAGAAAAAATATAATTATACAAAAAAGGAGGGGCTTTCTTACCAATAATATTAGGTGCAATATTGAGTGGATTAGTGAGTGGACTAGCCAGTTAACATGGAAAATGCAAAGAAAATGATACTTATCGAACCTGGATTGATTGAAAAATTAAAACAAGAAAATAAGGTTAATAGTAATTTATCTCGATTAGATATTGAAATGCAAAATATTATGAATAGTAAGACAGAAGACCGAAAGAAATGGATGTTATATTTACAAACACTGCAAAGATACCTTCATTTTATCGAAGAGGATCGTCAACTACTCAGATTAACTAACGTCGATAATTCCATTAAACATAGAACTATTTCTCTTATCTCATCACTTCCCAAAATCGACGCAAACTGCTTTGCTTTTTCTCCAATAACTGATGAAGATGTTCGTAAAATTCTTTTTTCCATTAAATCTAAAGCAACTGGCTATGATGATGTGAGTAGAAATATGATTATCCCCATACTTGACAACATTCTCCCAATCATTACCCACATCATCAATTTTTCTTTCTCTACTGGGGTTTTTCCATCTTTTTGGCGTAAAGCATTTGTCCTTCCACTTGCCAAGTTAAATAATCCCAGTTCTGTTAACCATTTTCGACCAATTTCTATACTTCCCTTTCTTTCAAAGACTTTAGAATTAGCTGCATACAAACAGTTATCCAGCTACATTTATAAAAATAATCTTCTTAGTCCCTTGCAATCAGGTTTTCGTCCTGGGCATAGTACAACCACTGCTCTCCTTAAAGTTCTTGATGACGTACGAGAGGGTATGGAGGAATCAAAATTAACGGTTCTTGTATTAATTGACTTCTCCAATGCTTTCTGTACAGTTGATCATGACATTCTTCTTGCTATCTGTAAATACATGGGTTTCTCTTCGTCAGTTTTGGATTGGTTATCAACTTATCTTCGTGGTCGCCAGCAAAGAGTTAAAGTCAACCAACAGTCTTTCTCTGATTGGTCTGATCTTACTACTAGCGTTCCATAAGGCGGAATTCTTTCTCCTTTATTATTTTCTATTTTTATAAATCTCATAACTGTAAATTTCAAATGCTCCTACCATCTGTATGCTGACGATTTACAGCTGTACGCTCGGATTGATCCAGCAGAGGTTAACTCCGCGATCGAAATTTTAAATCTAGATCTTGAGGCCATCTGTGACTGGTGCAGAAATTATGGAATTGCTGTCAATCCTGTTAAATGTCAAGCGATAATTCTCGGTAGTCCTCGCCGTATAGCTAAATTAGATTTTAATTCACTGGAGCCTATCGTTTACAATAGCACAATTATTCCTCTTAGTCAAGTAGTTAAAGACCTTGGGTTAATAATTGATGCTAATTTAAGTTGGCGTTCTCAGCTGGCTGAAATAAGCCGGAGAGTGACAATCACCCTGCGTGGCCTTTATCGTTTCAAGAATTTCCTTCCAACCGAGACTAAGGCTATGTTGGTGCGAGTGCTTGTTTTACCACTCATTGATTATGCTGATGTGTGTTACTCTGATGTGAGTCAACTACTTCTGTGCAAATTGGATCGTTTATTAAATAATTGCATCCGTTTTATTTTTGGCCTTCGTAAATACGATCATGTATCCATATATCGTTCTAAGCTTAAATGGCTCCCTATCCATCAGCGTAGATGTATCAAAATTCTTCGCACGCTTTTTTCAATCCTATATGATCCATGCACTCCCCAATACCTGAAATGCAAGTTTCAGTATTTGGGTTCTTCTCACGATCGTAACCTGCGATCCTCCGAGGGAACTACATTATGTGTTTTTCCTCGCCGTACCAAATTTATGTCTCAGTCTTTCGCCGCTGAGGCCATAAGGCTATGGAATAAATTACCCCCTCATATCAGAAAACCGACTTCTGCTGCCACATTTAAGAGGATGGTGACTGATCACTACCTTTCTTCTTCCAACAAGTAACTTTCATATTTGTTTCTGCTTATATGTGACTTGACATCTTAAATTATTTAATTTGTTTTAGTTATGTTCGTATGTAAGTATACTTAAAATGTATGTATTATGTACTATTTAAACATTATGTATGAAATGTATCATATATTACTTAGGTTAATTGTAGTTGTGTATATTTATTTTTGTATTTACACTTATGGTATGTCTATTTATATATTTACATTTACGTATAAATTATCCACATATTTTATGGCACCTGCTAAAGTTCTCTGCTTAGCCCATGGTTGACTGGTAGAGAATGCCTAAAGGCATTAAGTCCGCCAATTGTACATTTTAAGTGCAATAAAGTTTTTTTAAATTAAATTAAATTAAATTACCAGTTTATTCTGATACATCTAATGAAGATTCAAATAAGTCTAAAATTGGTTTTAAAAATAAAGATAGAGATCTAAAAACTTCAGTTGATGCTGAATCTTTGTTGGATGAGAATCGATCCATTAAAAGTAAAGAAAATAATGAAAATGCACTTTACACACCATTTCAAATACTCAGTTTAATACCAAAAACTTATAATAAAAAAGAACAGTTATTATTTAACTTAGTTGAAACAAGTAAAAGTAAAATACGTTGGGATAATGAAGGTACAGTCATAATTGATAATAAAAAAATTCCTGGAAATAATATTGTTGATTTAATTGATGATTCACTAAGACCCTTAAAAAGAAGTGATCCAGTAGGGTGGAATAGATTTGCTGAAGTATTAAAGGATATTAAAGTACCACTTACTTATATTGGAAATCCAAAGAGATGTGAGTTTATTAACCAACTTCAAGTATAAGATCTGAACAAACCCTCTGAGATTGAAGTTCAAGAGTTTTTTACACCGAGTAGAGGAGATACAAAATCTATAACTAAAATAGAGTTTTCTACACCGCGTAGTAGAGATAAAAAGTCTACAACTAAAATACGTAAAAGGGTTGAGTGGGAACTAGAAGAAATTAATAGGATTTATTATGATGCATCTAATACCGCTAGCTTTGGTAGTATTGATAAATTATCAAAAACCATGAAGGGTAAAATGAATATAAAGCAAGTAAAGGAATGGTTAAAATCACAAGAAACATACACATTACATAATCCCATTCGAAAAAAATCCCGCGTAATAGGTACATTCTATCAAATATTAATGAACTGTGGCATGCTGATTTAAGTGATATGCGAACTTATTCTCAATATAATGATGGTTTCAAGTATATACTTTGTGTTATTGATGCATTTAGTAAATATGATTTTGCAAGACCAATGAAAAAGAAAAACTCAGAAACAACTAAAGAATGTTTTGAAAGTATATTTACTGAAAGTAATTTAACACCTACTCACATACAATCTGATAAATGTACAGAATTTGTTTCAAAAGATGTACAAATATACTTTAAATCCAAAAAGATTAATTACTATACCACTAACAATCCCGACATTAAGGTCAGTGTTTTTGAATGATTTCAAAGAACACTAAAAATGAAAATGTGGCGTTATTTCACTCATAATAATACTTATAGATATATAGATGTTTTACAAGATTTAATATACTCTTATAATCACAGCTTTCACTCTAGTATTAAGATGTGCCCATGTGATGTAAATTCCAACAATATTATGACAGTTTGGACTAATCTTTACGATAGACGGTCAAACAAACTTTCTTTACTTTTCTTAAATACCTAAACCAAATTTCAATGTCGGTGAATATGTTCGAATAACTAAATATAAACATGTTTTCCAAAAAGGATATTAATCAAATTGGAGTGATGAAATATTTATTATATCTTCAATAATTGATAGATCTCCATGGGTTGTTTATACAATAACAGATTTACAAAATGAACCAATAGTTGGTATTTTTTATGAAAGAGAATTACAGAAAATCACATACAACCCCACCTCACAATATAAAACAGATAAAATAATTGACACTCGTTATTCATATAACAGAAAAGAAGTATTAGTGGAAAGGTTATCCAGATAAATTTAACAGTTCAATTTTAGCTTCTAGTTTAAAAGAAATATGAATAAAGAAAGTATTTATTTAACTTTGCTCAGCAATCAATGGAATACTTTTCTGATAACAAGAAAACAAATTTTTCAACGAAATTACCAAAATCTATTAAATTAGAAGGTGAATGGTCGGTTGGAGTTGTCGAGTTTCAATATCCATGTACCATGTTTACTCAAAATCTATGTTAATGCCTAATGAAGATAAACCATCCATAGTGTACTACAAAAAACATATTCTAGCTACCAACTATGATAACGTTGAGCATATTTTAAGAGTGTTAAATGGTATCGGAGAGAACGTGAAATTTCGCTATGATGAAATAACAAAATTTGTGTCTATTTCTGTTTTGGATAAAAATATAACATCCGTAACATTATCACCCAAATTAAGTTTACAACTAGGTTATAAACCAAATAAAAATCTCCTAAAGAGAAATTTTGGAAAGTGTCCTGCTAATTTACACTTAGGGTTACCATCTCAACTATTTCTATATTGCGACATTATCGGTCCTCAGATTGTGGGTGATTTTATGACTCCTTTACTAAGAGTCATTTCATTAGATCCTACAAAATACATTTATGGTGCAAATATACACGTTTTCTCTCAACCTCACTACTTATCTGTTATGCGAAGAGAGTTCGATACGCTGGAAATAGTTATAAGATCGAGCACAGGACAAAAATACCATTCCAGTTTGGAACCCTGTGTATTAAACTACATTTCCGAAAATTATAATAACGAATTCTCTTCGTGATCATCATAGATGTCCATATGAAAATTATTATACACATCAAGCTGGGTCAGGAGTTGGAGTAATTTATAAGGGTTCACCATACCAACGCGGTCATGGTATTGGGAGCTGCTAAGGGGGTTATTTAGATCAGTTTTACCTTTACTTTCAAGTGGTGCTCGAGTGATTGGTAAGGAGGCATTAAGCGCTGGAGTAGGACTTTTATCGGATATGTTTCAAGCGCGTCCTATGGAAGCCTCAATAAAAGATCGTCTAAAGCAAGTTAGTACGAATTTAAAACGAAAGGCTGATGAGAAAATTGATCAATTTGACATGACAGGAACCGGGTATAAAACTAAAAGAAAACGATTGACCTCGTTCATTCCACAATTAACTGATAAAGTGCAAGCTGCGAAAAAACTTGGTCTCAAACCAAAAAATATCAAAGATATATTTTCAAATTAAATTTGTCTTTACTTCATAATCATTCTTGCGAGTGGGTTAAGACAGAATTGGATTTGTTTGCACTACCGCCTACACAAACTAGCATTGAAAATGGATTGTGGATTCATTATAAACCAATTTCATCTCTTGGTGATGATGGACCTATCGAGTTTCAAGTTCCCGGGACAGGCGATGACTACATAGATTTGTCTCATACATTACTCCACATAAAGGCAAAAATATTAAATCAAGATTCAACTAACTTGATATCAACTACAATTGTAGCACCTGTAAATAATGTAATGTAAAAACCTGTAAATGAAGGTATCTTTGCAGTGTTTGTAAATATAACATCCATTTCTTTCGGTCTTCCGTCTTACTATTCATAATATTTTGCATTTCAATATCTAATCGAGATAAATTACTATTAACCTTATTTTCTTGTTTTAATTTTTCAATCAATCCAGGTTCGATAAGTATCATTTTCTTTGCATTTTCCATGTTAACTGGCTAGTCCACTCACTAATCCACTCAATATTGCACCTAATATTATTGTTAAGAAAGCCCCTCCTTTTTGTATAATTATATTTTTTCTTAGTTTATGTTTACACTTACGCACTAGCTTACGGAGTATATTTTTGTGTTTATTCAATTTTTGTTTATCTTGATCTTTAAGAGGTACTTTTCCTTGTAAAACGTTATGAATACACTCACAAATACAGTTAATTTCTTCTTCATTACACGTTTTAAGTAATGCTCTTTGATATTTTGGTTTAAGCGTATGCAAAGCGTTTAGCAAATGTTTATGCGTTGTGAGTCGACGATGCATCATTTAGCAATGATTTGAATTGTTTGATTCTTGGTGAATTTAAACTCTTTTGTGGGGACGTAGACTGTACAGAAACCATTAAATGGGATGACATTTGTCTTGATACGACAAAAATCATTGGTATTCTGTTTTAAATATATCATTAAATATCCATGTGCCTCTAGAGTTGCATCCCTGTAGGCATCTTCAATGAATTTTGGGTTATCTGGTGATACTTGTCGTGCTAAATATCTTATTTGAGTTTTATCTCGAGGGTTTTTAAAATATATTATATAACTTGAGTTTAAAGATATGTCTCTTTGCCTTTTACCCTGATGAAATAAATATAGTATTAAATAAAATACACTGAGATTCCTGTGATGACTACCTTTTGTAAATATATTCCACAATTCTTCCATCGGACTCTCTCATTAGATCATCAATAATAACGAGATGTGGGTTTTCACCATCAAACATATTAAGATTTGGAATTCCTTGATGATAGTTAACATTTGGTAAATTATACAAAGGTTGCATTTCATCAAAGCACCATGTGATGTGATTAAAATCACAATTACATATTTCTGTAACTGATTTTATGAAATTTTTTACAAAATTTGACTTGCCACATCCACTTGGTCCTGCCACAATAGCAGTAAACGGATGTATAAAGTGAAACATTACACAAGTCTAAAGTTCTAAGGGGTGAAATAAAAAATGAAAGTGTTGGTGTAAACAATTAATATATACTGTGTACTATAACTAATGTTTTTGGGAAATCAAACAAAATTTATGATTAATTTAAAATTTTATTTTCAAGCAATAACCACTTGTTAAATACCCACACTTCGTCACAAGAACAATGTAAAATTTTGTGATTATTTTTTGTAAATATATAATTATTACACGCATAACGTTCGTTTAAATTTATGACATTTACCAAGTCATTGTATTTTGTACATTTGTATTCTTCAATATTAAAAATTCTATCATTCGTCGTCAACATTTTTAAAAATTGTTTTTCTGTTGAACCACCTTTGTATGCGATCACATCGTCTTTGCACAAATTTCTAATACACCAATTTAATATGGGTATGATGTTCTCTTGTTTGTAGGCACATTTTAATTCTTCGGTCACATCAAAATATGGAATGCCGTGCACGTGTGTTTCACAATAACGAAGAGTTTTTTTTGTCTTTTAGCGACAAATAATTGAAATGATAACTTGGCCGAAACAAATAATGATCGATAAACGCACCATATTAGATAGTTTTACTTTTATTGAAAATGTTTATGAGGATATGTAATGTAAAATCCGTCCATGTCGATGATGTATCTAATATTTTTTTAGATTTTGTGTCATTTTGCACCAAAATGTAAAAAGTATTTACACGTGACTAAAAATATGTTTGTTCCAACAAACTTCACATAAAAATGCTTCATTACTTCCCATCATCCCATTTCTTCCTTCTGCTCTTGTCTTCCTGTAATTTAAGTAAACGGAATCACATTCACTAATGATCAACTAATGACTGTCATTGTTAAAAAAGTATTTTTAACTACTTTAGTATTCGTAGATGCGGTACACTCACAATATTTAAATATAATTTGTTAACACTAAATCATACACACGTAAGAAAATAACAGAAAGAAAAGTATGTTTGTCAATAGAATAAACACTAAAAATTGCAATTAACAATTTAATTGGTGCCGGCGGGGATCGAACCCGGGTCGTGTACTGTGTTGTAATTTACAGCTTGCGCTAACCATCTGAGCTACCACGGCTTAATCATATACACTCACACAATATTTAAATATAATTTGTTAACACTAAATCATACACACGTAAGAAAATAACAACAGAAACACGTAAGAAAAATAATAATAACAGAAAGAAAAGTAAGTTTGTCAATAGAATAAACACTTACATCCATGGCCTTTGATGCGTGGAAGTAACACAAATGTAGTATTGATAGATCCACTGCGGTCAAACGACCATAAACTAACTCCATGACTGCAGTTGCTTGGTCTTATATTGTACCAGTAAGTAATAATTCTAATCTAAATAATTTCTGCAGTGGAATTGATAGTAACTTTATGCGTCAACAAGTTTATCTCACATTCTGTTGCTTATCTCAGCATTAATTCGTGTTGCGTCTTGTTCAGTGTATTGATGACTCAAATACGTTTTGTATAACACAAAATAATGCAATTCAATATTTAGAAATCACTATAATTGATAATTCCTATGTTAGTCATTGAGTAGATTGTACTGTAATAATCTACTAAATGCAGTAATATCATGGATACACTAGATGTACAACAACATCTGAAAAAGATTCACCCCAGTCTAGAAAATAATGTTTATGCTGCTAATAGACTGCCCATGTACACCCACGTACCAACGTATATAATATGCAATTTGGATACAGATGATAAACCAGGGTTACATTGGGTAGCTTTATATATCGATACGAATGACGTCGGTCAATATTTTGATTCATACGAACGAGCACCTGTACGATATCATCTAGAGTTTTTAAAAAGGAATTGTAAAAGATGGAACTGGAATGTTGATAGGTTTCAGAATGAGTGGACTTCAGTTTGTGGCGAATATTGCTTAATGTATTTGCTATATAAGTTTCAGGGATGTTCAATGCATAGTTTTACGAGTATATTTACAGGTAACACATTGTACAACGATATTTTAGTGGATGAGATGTTTCGCTCCTATTTTATAGATAATAAGTAATAAGATTTTGTATCAGTTTGTGGCGAATATTGCTTAATGTATTTGCTGTATAAGTTTCAGGGATGTTCAATGCATAGTTTTACGAGTATATTTACAGGTAACACATTTGTTGTTTGTATGTCGTAAATAAAAATTGTAACAAAATTAGGTAATGTAATTTATTGATGATTCAGATTACCGTTGAAGTTAGGAACAAAGGAGTATAATATAATAGCACTGATAATCCGATAGATAATGACGGTATTCAATGAACAATAGATAAGAACAATGAAGCGCTAATGACGGTGGAGGCCCTCACCGGATATCAATTAGGTAAGAGTTAATTGATCTGCACATCTCCGGAACCATGCGTATTACGCAAAAATGGACCGCAGATTCGTGATCGGAGCATGCCAAAACCTTTTCTTTTTTTTTAAGATCGTGAGTCGACGAACGTTGTACTTGTACCACTTCTGACACAGTGAGCCAGAACTGGTACAACGTAACTACTGAGAACTCTATATTAGTATTGCTCTTTAAGTATGCATCTTACCACTTAACTCAGAACCACGATTTATGGCATTCCATGGGGGAGACTTATGTTATATAAATATACAAAAATGCACTTCAAAGAACTAAAAAAAAATTCAGGTAACAACTTCAGAAGTCGTTGTAATTACATACGTATAATCAGCAACAGACCTATAACTGACAAAGGCATAGAAGGAGCAAAGTATAGAAGTCGTTTTTATATTTTTTTATTCTATAATGTGAGCCTTATTTAGAGTCGAATCGTAAGCTTAAGTAGCTTCCAATTTAGCTATATATTTTATTTGAAATCTATTGAATATTGAAAAAATATTATGTGTTTTTACTGAAGTGAAAAACATTAAAATTAAATATTTTTACAATATGGAGACGGATTATTGAATAAGGAATAAAATATTGATGGCGTAGGGGCGAGTATTACCGCGGCGCAGTCTCCTAGGCTCCCATAAATTACGTGAAGCCATAAAATTATAATTCTTCAACTCCTGACTCCAGTATCTACGTGATCTCATTGAATTTATAATACCTTTGCTCCTCAACTGCAGAAGATATCCGCCAATATAACGATTATACATAAAAATTAACTATATAGAATGCGTTAGCAGAAGGCTGCTTAGATATATTGTATGAAACATTTTTTTGGCAGACTAGAGTTACTTAATAAAATAAAAATAAAATGTTATTAATTTAGTAGATTCATGACAACAATCACTTTAACCATTTCATAGACAGCCTTAAGTCAAGTTGTTCTTTTTAATGGATAGGATGACAAACGAGCACACAGTCCACCTGATGGTAAGTGATTGCTGTGACCCATAGACATCTACATCTATCTTCGATTACGATAAGATGGAATGTCTTGTTTCCAGTAAAAGGGTCTCCGGTTCTCTACACTCACCATACGAAACACAGCTGTGTTAAACTACTATTTTACGCGCGTATTCTGTGAGAGTGTGGTCCTTCCCGTGAGCCGACCCATTCGTGCTACAATTATACTACTAATATAACTGCAGTATGGCTCTACCAAGTATAAAGTCAGTAAAAGATACAGTCCGTGTAGTCTATAAGATATACAGCCCTTGAAAGACCACTGATAAACATAGGTTTTGTCATGATTGCCACGCTTGGCTTTGAGTTGTCATCAGGAAGATGCTGCTGCTCATCACCTGTTTCATTTTGCCTCTGTCGCCTCTTTTTTTTTTTTTTTTTTTTTTTTTATAGAAGAGGGGGGCAAACGAGCATGTGGCTCACCTGATGTTAAGTGACTACCGCCGCCCATGATCAACCGCAACACCAGGGGAATTGCAGGTGCGTTGCCGGCCCTTTAGAAAGGAGTAAGCTCTTTTCTTGAAGGTCCCCAGGTCGTATCGGTCCGGAAAAATCACCGGTGGTAAATTATTCCACAGAGAGGTTGTACGCGGAAGAAAACTCCTTTTGAAACGTACAGTGGTGGACCGCCAAGCATCCAGATGGTGTGGATGGTATCGGGACGTTTGCCGCGTAGTGCGTTCACGAAATTTGGCGGCTGGGATTAATCCGAACAATTCCTCAGAGCACTCCCCGTGATAGATGCGATAAAATACGCAAAGAGATGCAACATCTCTTCGCAGCGCCAGTGAATCGAGCCGATCGGAAAGCACTCGGTCGTCAACGATTCGAGCCGCTCTGCGCTGGATGCGGTCAAGTGGAAGGAGCTGGTACTGGGGAGCCCCAGCCCAGAGATGGGAACAGTATTCCATGAGCGGCCAAACCTGCGCCTTGTAAAGTTGCAGGCGGTGTGCCGGCATGAAATACTGTCCCGCTCTGCTGAGCACGCCAAGCTTTTTAGAGGCCAATTTGGCCTTCCCTTCCAAGTGACCACGAAACTGCACGTCACTCGATATGTCGACGCCGAGGATTCCGATACTGGCTGAGGCAACAAGGGGGAGTGCCTTGAAACTGAGGGGATACGACAAAGGGGTTCTTTTTAGCGGTTAACGCGCAAACTTGTGTCTTCTGGGGGTTAAACTGGACTAGATTTAGTCGCCCCCAATCCGAGACTCTGTCCAGCAGAGACTCGACTTCAGACACAAGTTTGTCCCGGCACTCAAAGACGTTTTCCCGAGAAATATTGGCTCGGCCGGTGTAAAGAGCATCACCAGTGCTGTCATCTGCATAGCAATGAATGCTACGGGTTTGCAACATATCATTGATATGCAGAAGAAACAGCGTTGGCGATAGCACGCAGCCCTGTGGAACACCAGCATTAATAAGCTTGCAATCGGAGCTTGCACCGTCTACAACGACCTTGATGCTCCGATCTGCAAGAAAACTGGTGATCCAATCGCACAATTTCTCGGGAAGCCCATAGGAAGGGAGCTTCGAAAGAAGCGCTTTGTGCCAAACCCGATCGAAGGCCTTCGCAATGTCCAAACCAGCGGCCTATGCCTCCCCCTTGGACTCTACTGCCTCCACCCATCTGTGAGTTAGGTAGACCAGAAGATCACCAGCTGACCTACCACGGCGAAAACCGTATTGGCGGTCACTAATCAGCTGGTGATCCTCAAGGTACCTCATGAGCTGGCAGTTTACAATGGACTCCATTGTTTTGGAGAACAAGGAGGTGATGGCGATAGGCCGGTAGTTGGACGGGTCTGAGCGGTCGCCTTTTTTAGGGTTCGGGTGGACGAAAGCCGTCTTCCATGATTTTGGGACTACGCCTAGGGAGTAGGAGTACCAGAAAAGACGCGTTAAAACCGGTGCCAACTCTGGAGCACACGTCCTCAGCACAATTGGGGGGATTCCATCAGGCCCACTCGACTTATGGATGTCCAGGGAGAGGAGTGCTTTGCGAACCGAGCGCTGAGTGAACTGCACTTCCGGCATGGAGCTCTCACACCGCGGGATGGTCGGCGGCGTACTCCCCCCGTCATCGAGAGTCGAGTTAGACGCAAAGAAAGAGCCTAGAAGATCGGCTTTCTCCTTTGCGGTGTGGGCCAGTGAGTCGTCCTGCAGAGATGGAAGAGATGGCTGACAGAAATTCCCTTGGACAGCCTTGGCGAGAGACCAGAATGCACGGGTTCCAGAAGGAAGACGAACTAGTCTCTCGCCAATTCTGCCTATGTGCTCTGACTTTGCCTTGGCAATGACTCTTTTGAAGGACCTAGAGGCGGAATTATACTTCTTTTTAGAGCGCTGGTGTTTACATCCCTGGACGCTGATGCGTCAGCCCAGGCTCGGTAGCACTCCTGCTTATAGCATGATGCTATTTTACAGGAGCGACCAAACCATGGCTGAGATTTGCCTCCAATGGGCACCACAGAGGAAGGAATAAAAAGTTCCATACCCTGAAGTACCACATCAGCGACAGAATCCGCAACAACGTTGGGATCATCCGGCGAGAAGCAAACCCGCCCCCCAAGGGTAGGATGCAAAGAAAGACCGCATCCCATCCCAATCGGCTGACCTATAGTGCCAAACACGGCGGCAGCCTGCAGAATGCAACCGCGGTTTCAGCGTGAGTGGCACCACACTCCGGACAAGACAATGGTCCGAGGAGCCTAAAGGGGCGTCAACGGAAATCTGATATCCGTCCGGGTGAGAGGTCAGCAGAAGGTCCAACAGGGAAGGTGCATGATCCTCCACATCTGGAATCCGCGTAGGCGAAGTAACCAGTTGTGTCAGACCATATGCCAAGGCAAAATCATGAACAGATCTCCCCGCATGATCGGTTAAACGTGAACCGAGCCATTCGGCGTGATGGGCGTTAAAGTCGCCGAGGATCACGATCTCTGCGGAGGGGATCTGCTGTAGCAACGAATCTGCAGCCATTTGGACGTGGTCGAAGAGTCGGTCTGTTTCGGCATTACCGCTATGGGACCTATAGAGGCACCCGTAGACGCGCGGATGGTCGTCGCTGTCTACGCGTAGCCAAAGGATGGACAGGTCCGAACCTTCAAGTCTGCCGAGGCGTCGAGAACAGATGTCCTCTCTGACGTAAACGCAAACTCCAGCCCGAGGCACAAAGGAGTGTTCCAGTTTGTACCCCGGGCAGGAGAGATACGAGACATCAGCCGGAGAGGACACCTGCGTCTCGGTCAGAAAGAGCAGAGCCGGCCTCGCTGTCTCGAGATGGTAGTGGACGGCGTTTAGGTTAGAGTGAAGTCCCCTGATATTGCAGAAATTCACGGACAGCGTGGCAGGGGTCGCCTTGGTCTTGCTGCTCCGTTTGCCCCGAGCAGTTTTAGTCTTGAGCGGAATATTGCCCCCCCCCAGAATACGCGGGGCAGCCTGAGCACCCACGCTCAGAAGTGGAGAAACATGGTCGTGGATGCTCAGCGAGGGATTCTCCAGGGGTGCTGGTACCCTCCTGGGGTAGTCTATCATTTAATTCCGCTACCATGTTGATGGGGGGGGGGATTTGGGCCTCCGGCCACCTGCACTCACCAGACGAAACGCGGAAGCAGAGCTTCCACTTCACGCCGGTATTCTGTGAGGTCGTGGTACCACCCCGGTTTGAGCCGGCCCATACGTGCGACAGCAAAGCTGCCGCGTGGCTCTACCACTACGACACTCAAAGAATGACAAGGAGTAATGAATTTTCTTAAACTGCCAGTACACGATTTTACAGTCGTGACAGGTACTAAAATCAAGTGCGTACTACTGAATTTTATGTCCCATATATAACCACAGTCATAACCTATATTTAATTTATACCCAAGCATATATTTAAAAACACTACATGATTTTTAATTAAGAAATTAAAAAAAGTTGTTTATATACGATCCACTACTGGTCACAGACTTTGTCTCCTTTCTAAGAGGTTGATGGAGATTTGCTGAACTATTTCATTCCTCAGACAAGCTGGTTTCCTCACGTTGTTTTCCCTCCCCAACGAGGACATTTTCAAGAATAAGAGTGATAAACGTGCACACAGTTCCCCTGATTATAAGTGAATGATGTAGTTCATAGACATCTACATTTATCTTTGAATGAAAATCAAAAAGCAGATGCGTTGTCACCCCCGAGTACTAAGATGGAATGCCTCGTTTCCAGTAAAAGGGTCTTCGGTTCTCTACACTCACAATACGAAACACAACAGTAAACTGCTATGAGAGCGTGGTCCTTCCCCGTTCGTGCCGACCATAACATAGCTGCAGCATGGCTCTACCGCGTGTAATTCAGAGTTTTGAAATTGCAATTAACAATTTCGTTGGTGGAAATAGGGATCAAATCCTCGTTGCTCACGTACTGTGAAATGTACCGCAACTGTTTAAACTCCTGAGCTATTACGGCCCTTAACACATTATTTAATAATTTGCCAGCACTTACTCTCAACAATGCAGCTCGACCCTCGCTGACGTTTTCTTACAATGTTGTATTTTAATCTTCATCAATCAATCCGAATTGTTACGTAAATGTATTCAGGGCTTTTGTATGATATCCACGCGACGCGGTAACCCTTCCATAAATAAAGACCGTTTCACTGAGTACTTTGTGTTTGTTCGTACTAGTTACGTAGAAAAAGTACGTAATGATAGCAAAAAAATTAATTACGATTGTGCCTGTAGTTAAGTGGTAAATTTTGTGCAAATGAGTATACAGTCCACTTGATGATAAGTAGGTGTTGGGCCTATAGATATCTACATGCATCCTCGATTAGGAATGAAAATGCAGATGCGTTGTCATCATTGAGAACTGATAGAGTGCCTCGTTTCCAGTCAAAATGATTATCTACACTCACCATACGAAACAGCAAAGGTATGCTGCTATTTTACGCTGGTATTATGTGTGAGGGTGGTACTTTTATGATCATGCCGACCCATTCTTACAACCTTAATACAACGGCAGCTTAGCTCTACCACGTACATTTAATATAATATTATACTACTGTTTACATTAACTTTAAGCAAGAACAAATTCAACCTGGTCATATATTGGAGTGACGACCTGATGATACATACATGGAGTCGATAGAGGTAGAAGACTTAGGGACGTTCTCGTTTGGAAATCAATAGATATATCTATGTTCAACTGTAGATCTGATGATGGTGATCATCATCATCATCACCCTGCGGCAGTCAACTGCTGAACATAGGCCTTTCCCAAAGCGTGCCACTTAGTCCGATCTTCAACTTCACGCATTCAATTGTTGCCAGCCGCCTTGCGCAGATCGTCGCTCAATCTAGCCAGGGGCGTCCCACACTACGTTTAAATAAACGCTAATTTGTGTTTAGGAGTAGTCATACCATTAGTGTCCACGCATAGAAATATTAAAAAGCGTTTCGGCACCGGATGTGACTAGCTGGATGCACTGATCGAAGACTTTCGTCTTCAATCTATGCAGTATGGGTGACGAAAAGAACTGACGAAACTTCCCGAACTGAACCTATGATGGTTATACTTAGTATATATTATATTGCTTATCAATAATATAGTACAACTACTATACGTGTATATTATATATCGTTTATCTTGTATAGAATGCTGTCATAATATATAACAATTATCAGTCTGTTAAAGCTGGTGGTTTTTAAGACTGAAAATCGGTAAATGTTTATCCGCGATGAGATGTAAAGAAAAGTAATTCAACCTACTCTACCTAACATTACTTTTATTTTACCCAGGTCACTGAACATGTTTTGAGATTCCCGAAGTTTAAAAATAACGCACCCATGTTATATGTTTGTAAAAAGCAAATTTATTTTAAAATAGAACTGCATGTGCCAATCGTTCAATATTTATAAAAAAAACAAAATTCTATTAATTATCCTGCAACGCTTCCCGCGCTTTTCATTCAAAACGATGGATCTTAACCGTGAACATTTGCGTACTATGATCTATTATGATTTTAAATTTGGTTTAACCGAACAATTAAGTTTACAACGGTTACAATTAGCATTAGGGGACTTAGATCCACCACACGCAATAATTTTTAGGTGATTTGCTGAATTCAAAAGGGCCCCACAATCAGCAGTAACGGCAGAAAATGTATGAACTACTGAAATGTTGGTGCGGGAAGACCCACGAATCACATATACGAACATCGAAAAGATTGTAGGCATTAGTTCGTAGAGCATTCATACCATTCTACATCAACATCTGGGAGTGAGAAAGCTTTGTTGTCAATGGATCCCTCGTTTGCTCTCTGAAAGCGAAAAACAGACTCGTGTGGATTGGTGCCATGAAATGCGTCTACGTTTTGAAAACGGGGCATCTAGGCGTGTTTCAGAAATCGTTACTGGTGACGAGACATGGATCTATCAATATGATCCGGAAAATAAAAGGCAATCATCGGTATGGGTCTACTCAGAAGGACAGTTACCGACAAAGCTGCAAAGACTTCGCAACTTCAGCAAAAAAAGGGTGGCTAGTTTTTTTTCGCGGAGCGGACATTTGTCAACGTCAATGCTGGAAAATTAAATTAATAGGTCAGTCAACTTTGAATGGTATACTATAGTTGCAATACTCAAAGCTTTTCAAGCTGTGCGGGAGAAAAGACAAAAGACCGGGCTTCGAGTAATCATGCTACATCACGATAACGCCTCTTCACATACCTCCCTTAAAATAAAAACATTAATTGAGAAATCTGGTGTTGAAACTCTAAGTCACCCTTCCTACAGCCTTGACTTAGCTTCTTGTGATTTTCTTTTTGTTCCCAAGAGTCAAATAAAAAATAAAAGACAAGTTTTTTCTCAAGCGCCGAAGAAGCATGGCACAAAGAAGCGATTTCCGATCTGCCAGATCAAGACTGGCAAATGTGTTTTCAAAGTTGATTTAGGCAAATGGAACTTTGTATAGAGCATGACGGAGAATATTTTGAAAAGATGTAAAATAAATATTATTAAGTGTCCTGCGTATGTACATACACACACACACACACACACACACACACACACACACACACACACACACACACACACACACACACACACACCCACACACAGCACGCACACACACACACACACACATACATATATATATATATATATATATATATATATATACGGGGGGGATAAGTCGCTCGCGTCCGTAGGCTCTGACCACCTATTCCTAGGCCCACCCTACACGTGTCCCCCCGGGTGGTGCTAAATGAGCGATAAGCCGATAGCACAGACTCGGCTCCACGCCCTGGTAGAGGCGTAAAATATACCACCCTTTATCCGCACCATGAGGAACAATATAATAGAAATGGCCCCGAGTTCCCGGCGCCCCTTTAATGGGGCAGGGGTGCGAAGAATCTCCGGGAGGAAAACCGGCGACGAGGTTCGCCACCCGTCACGTTCTGTCTCCCGGAGAGGCGAAAAGTGGATTGCAGAGGTCCGTCTGGCTACGTTGAATGTATGTGGGGCAATGAATGATAAAATGGATGAAGTATGCGATATGATGAATGATAGAGGAATAGATGTGTTATGTGTAAATGAGACGAAAAGGAAGGGAAAGGATGTCACTACACATGGCATGTATACCGCATACTGGTCTGGTGTAGACGAGATCGAGCGGGCATGCCAGGGAGTAGGTATCATCCTTTCAGAAAGAATGGGCCAATGTGTGAAAGAGTATGAATGTGTAAGCCCAAGACTGCTGTGGATACGAATGAAAGTGGGCTTAAAGAAGTTGTTTGTGTTAGGGGTCTACGCCCCAGACATGTCTAAGCCCACTTATATCCGAGAGCAGTTTTGGGAAATGGTAAGGATGGTGTTAATGGAGTGTAAGGGAAATGAAAATATTATTATGCTAGGAGATTTTAATGGAAGGGTTGGGGTGAGGAGGCTTGGTTATGAAAGGATATTGGGAACGTTTGGTGATGAAAGTATAAATGAGAATGGTGAAAGTCTCCTCACCGTATGTATGGAAAAGAATCTTTTTGTGACGAACACTTGCTTTCGCCACAAGAGGATTCACATGTATACTTGGGAAAGAGGTGACGATAGAAGCATGATAGATTTAATAATTGTGGATGAAAGATTGAGGGGCGCAGTTGTAGATACAAGGGTTTACCGGGGTTCTAACGTAGGAACGGATCATTATTTGGTTCTATGCCGAATTAATGGTCTATTCAGGCGTTGGCGCCATCGGTCATCTGTGTCTACCACTGCGTTACAGCGTATTAGAACAGAAAGGTTACAAGATGAAGGTGAGAAAAAGAAGTTCAAATGTAGACTGAAAGAAAATGTAAGTGGTTTGGATGAATTATGTATGAAGGAGTTAGACTTGGAGAATGTATGGCAAAATGTAAAGAAAGGTTTAGTGGATGCAGCTACCGAAGTATGTGGTGTTAGTAAGAGAAAGAATGAAAGGAAAAATAATACGTTATGGTGGGATGATGAG
Organism: Parnassius apollo; assembly: GCA_907164705.1. NCBI lineage: Eukaryota > Metazoa > Arthropoda > Insecta > Lepidoptera > Papilionidae > Parnassius > Parnassius apollo. Next base: position 1,450,683 of record CAJQZP010000667.1, on the reverse strand, counting down.
GTACGTATGGAAGTTGAAGCAAAGAAGAGAGCATGGCTAGATTTACTAGCAACAAAGGCTGGTAATTCTAGCGGTACGAATGATGATATTGAAAGAAAAAAGGCAGTCTTTAGACATCTTAATAAGAGAGTAAAAGAAGTAGTTGAAAGAAAAAAGCAAGAAAGAACGGATAAGAATGATAGAAGAATATCGGATAATTTCCAGGCAAATATTAAAATGTTCTGGAAACTTGTAAGAACTGCCAGGGGACATTCAAAACAGCCTATGATGAATGCTATAAGAGACGAGAATGGCTATATTCTGAATGATGAAGTTTTGAGTTTAAAGAGATGGAAGTTATATTTTGAAAGCGTGTTTATGAGTGAGGAGACAACGTGTGTACTAAGTGAAGTAGAAATTCCGAAAGAAGAGGAAAGAGGTAGCGAGATTAGTGTAGGTGAAATAATGAAAGCAATGAAAAGCATGAAAGCAGGTAAGGCTGCCGGATATGATAGAGTTTCACTCGAAATGCTAAGGGCTGGAGAGGAAGTGGTGGCAGGCCTGCTGCACACCTTGTTTAATTTATGCTGGGAACTGAAGCGGGTACCGGTAGACTGGTGCAAAGCCGTGATAGTCCCAGTATATAAGGGAAAAGGGTCGCAGCAGGACTGTAAAAACTACCGTGGCATCAGCCTTCTTAGCATTGTGGGAAAACTGTATGCTAAGGTACTGATTGAAAGGGTCATGAAAGAAACTGATGGAAAAATTTGGGATGTGCAAGCAGGATTTAGAAAGGGAATGGGATGTACAGATCAAGTCTTTTCCATGCGCATGATCGCGGAGAAGTTTTTGGCCAAAAACCAAAAGGTTTTTTGTGCGTTCATGGACTTGGAAAAGGCCTATGACAGAGTGAATAGGGATGTGCTATGGCAAACACTGAACTCATTTGGGTTGAGCGCTGGCTTGATACGGGCATTGGAGTCCCTTTATAGGGACTCTAGTGCTTGTGTTAGGATCAACGGGGTCTACTCGGACTGGTTTGACATCCATAAAGGTGTCAGACAGGGCTGTGTAGCTTCCCCGTGGCTGTTCAACCTATTTATGGACAGTTGTTTGCAAAATTTGAAAGTTGAAGAATGCGGATTAAGAATGGGTGAGTTAACCGTCAAATGCCTTTTGTACGCCGATGATCAAGTTATACTTGCGTCGTCGGCGGCCGAGTTGCAAATGATGGTTACATTAATGAACAGATCATTAAAAGAAAGGGGTATGAAAGTGAACGCAAGTAAGACGAAGGTTATGGTTTTTGAAAGAGAAGAAAGTAAAACGATTTGTGAAATAAGAATAGAAGGGGAGTTGATCGAGCAAGTAGACGAGTTTGTATATTTGGGCTGCGTATTTAGCAGGGATGGGAGATATGATAAGGATATAGAACGACGAGTGAATGCGGGAAATAGAGTAAATGGGGCCCTGCACTCTATTGTGAAGAGTCAAAATGTGTCGAAAAAGGCACGTATGGCAATTCACAATGCTGTGTTGGTCCCTACTTTAACATATGGTAGTGAAAGTTGGGTGTGGCAGAAGAAGCACGAGAGTAGAATGAACGCAGTAGAAATGCGGTCGTTAAGGAGTATGTTAGGGCTGAATCTTAATGACAGGGTAAGAAATTGTGTAATAAGAGAAGAGTGTGGTTTGCAAGATGATGTTGTGACCAGGATTAAGAAAGGAATGCTTCGGTGGTTTGGTCATGTGGAAAGAATGAATGAGGAAAGAGTGACAAAGAAAATTTATGTTGCAGAAGTGAATGGCAGAGTCGGAAAGGGACGTCCTAGGCGAAAATTTATCGACCAAATTGGCGATTTATTGAAAACGGGCCAAATTAGGAGTACCCTTAACCGACGAGCATGTATGCGGAGGTGTATGGATGTGAAGGAGGCGAGAGAGGTGTGTCAGGATCGTGCCAAATGGAAGTCTGTAGTCTCTGCCTACCCCTCTGGGTGACAGGCGTGAGTGTTTATGTATATGTATATGTATATATATATATATGTAGTTTTATCCAGACGTAAATGACTACAAAACTCGTCAAAATATCTAATATGCTAACCCCGTATCTCATTACAGTTTTATTGCTTCCAAAAGCCGTTATATCGTCTTCATGACATTTTGATGGTTTAACACTACAAAGTTATCTAGTTGTAACTAACAACACAAAGAAACACGCCTAACAGAGTAGTAATGTCGTAGAGCTAGCACGCGTTATTCGTTCTTTAAATAAATATAATTATGTTTTAATAGACACACACGGAAAACATCCATACTCGGACTCAGGCTACTTGAGTGAGTCGACCACGCGTCCTGTGGCTTATATAATGGCTGTTATTATGATAAAAATAAGTTTCGATAATAATTACTCTGTTGGGGCAGAGTATTAATTCTCTGTATTTTTCCTCAAATTTTTTTTATTATCATCATTAGACGAACGACGAAGTATCGCTTTCTGCCAGCAATGTCGCCACTGAGTCGTTTGCACGCACCGTTTGTAACAGAACAGGGGATCATACAAATCCAAAGGTATAACAAAATCATTTTGAAGAATTGGTCATCACCTAATTAGAAGAAATTGAATGTTCAAAATATATTGTAGTCTATGTTTTAGTATTCTACTTTAGCGAAATGGTGAATAAAACAACGCATTTTTAACAAAAAAAAAAAACGTTAACATAAATAGAATATTTAATGTAGCTGTTAAGTAAATTTCCCTTAATAAATTTCGAAAATTTTCCGTTATTTTTGTAACTTGTAGAATCTATCTATCTGTTTAGAAAACTTAACGATCATTTTTTGATTAACTAAAAGTAGTTATTTAGATCCATACATACTTTTCATACTGTTGCATTGAAATTATTATTATACTTACAAAAATAATTGATACCCAGGGCCCGAATCGAGCTGTGGCCCATAGATATCCTCATTCACCCTGAGGACTTCAGTTCTCCACACAGCATTACGCTGCTATTTTACGCCGGTATTCTGTGAGAGCGTGGTCCTGCCCCGGTCGAGCCGACTCATTCTTACTACAACTATAATATATCTGCACCGTGGCTCTACCACGTAAATAACACTTATATCTACTAACAACAATATCTTGTTTTCAATTAACTTCCTTATCTTCCTAAGTGGCGCCATACTACTTTTTTTTGCTTTTTTTAATAGAAAAAGGGTGACAAGTGAGCACACAGTCCACCTGATGGTAAGTGGTTGCTGTGGCCCATAGACATCTACATCTATCCTCGTTTGCGAATCAAAATGCATATACGTTGTCAGCCTTGAGGACTAAGATGGAATGCCTACCTTTTCCAGTAAAAAGGGTCTTGGGTTCTCTACACTCAACGTGCGAAACACAGCAGCATTAAGCTGCTATTTGACGCTGGTATTCTGTGAGAGCGTGGTACTTCCTTGGTCGAGCCGACCCATTCGTGCTACAACTATATAGTTAAAATAGCTGCAGCATGGCTATACCCCGTGAATTTTTTTTTTCAGAAAAAGTCTTTTTTTTTTAAAACTATAAAAACTTTGTGTCACATACATCGGCGAAAAACGCCGATGTGTCACCGTACCTATTTAGCGTCGCTGGTCTGAAAGTGTCTTTAGCGCTGGTTAACGACCGTGTTAAACAAATCATAATATACACAGACGTATGAACATTTTACTGCCTTGTAAAAGATAAATTAGCGTAAGATTATGTTCTTCAGCGTGATAAAATCTTCCCCTATTTAATTTTATTGGACTTATATTTGTAACTAATTCAAATGACAGATTCTTCTAAGTCGCTTACAGAAGTTACACAACTGTAACCTGTAAAGTATTTGTTAGTTGCACTTTTACGCAAAATGAATCTTAAATCACAGTGGTATCGAAAATGATATGCCGAAACAATTCGTATCTGGATTCATATTTGTTTTAAAAATAAAAACCCAATTAAAAAATAAAACTACAAAAATTTTTATTTATACGGGTTGAACCCCTTTCGCATAAATACGTTCAATTATTAATTAGTCCTTTAAAGTTTTGAAGTTTCTAATGTAATAGTTGTTTAAGTAATTTTTTCGTAAGGTATTAAGCTTCTCTCATATGAAATACAACACGGTGATACTTTCGTCCCTACTTATTTTGACTGCCTGAGTAGTGAGCATATCATTAGCTCGCCCATCTGACAGCTTATTATCATCCGTCAGATTTAAACCTAATATTTATTAATCACCTATCTTCAACGATAGCGTAACATTTATGGAGCAGATACTATATTAGATAAATGCATTACGTTGTTCTCTAGGGTATAGTATGTAGGCCATTTAAAATAATAAGTTTTTTTTTTTTCAAAAAACATTATTCTCTCTCCACTAGTATTTTCTTCTTTATCGTGGAGGTGTTTTACATACATAAAATTGCACATGGATAAACATTTAGAGCTAGGGAAATAGTATGTGCAGGCCATATAACCACTTGTTCCGTGCGAGACTCAAACTCGCTGTTCCGCAGTCGTTATATAATTTTTTCGCCTTCCCTTCAAAACCTTCTTATTCGGGTTCTGGACCACTTACCACTACTTTTTTATTTATTCATTACAACCTATTAAGGTCTACTGCTAAACACCTATGTTTAGCGGTAGACGCCTCACATATTTGATTTGATTTGATTTTTTTTAAATAGAATAAGGGTGACAAACGAGCAAAAAGACCACCTTATGGTAAGTGGATGCTGTGATTCATAGACATCCAGACTTAACCTCGATTAAGAATCAAAATGCAGACGCGTTGTCACCCCTGAGAACTAGGATGGAATGCTTCGATTCCAGTAAAACGGGTCTCCTGTTCTCTACACTCACCATACGAAACATATCAGCATTAAGCTGGTATTTTACGCTGGTATTCTGTGACGACGTGGTGTATCTGTCCTTCCCCGGTCGAGGCGACCCACTCATGCTTCACCTATAATATAGCTGCAGCGTGGCTCATAAATAGAAAGTAAATATTTGCCACGCTTGACAGGTAAGTTGGCAACCGTGGTTTTTAATTTTCTAGTTACACTGCTGGCTGTTGTACCTCATGCCTGGTTTGCTTTCCTCAGTCACCTCTTACGACGTCTACTAGACGATATGGGTTAGCGGATATTGACCACCACTGCACGGTAGACTACTATTACTACTATCTCATTATATAATTCTAACAAGAAGTTAGTAGAAGTTCTTCTTATCAAATTCACTTTCTCATCTAACTGTAAGAGTTCACAGCTGGACTCTCACGTTGCCCATAATATTCACGATAACAGTATCAGAACTATAACTTGAACACTTTTAACCGGCCTAGATGTTTCATGCCTGGCGTGAATGGAGTGGTTATACCACCGTTTAGTCATAAAATCTTTCTGGCATATCACAGATGTAGACAATTCGAAATATTATGTATTTTTTAATTGTATATAGTTAAAATGTTAAAAAATGTGAAAGTAAAAACAGCTCTATGTTATACAAATATGATTTGGTCACGCATTAAAAAGTCATCTTGTACGTTTGTTCGGGCTTCCTAATTTATTCACTGATACCGATCTGGGAACCGCCGCTTCTCATAAATTTCCTTTTTTTACCTTCATTCGAAGAAGACCGACTATGCAAAGATACAGGGGACTATATTTCGAAAATTTGATGTAGCCTTGTTTGTTACAAATTTAACTGTACCTAAAGTATTTGAATTGATACTCATTTTTTTAAACTACTCAGTGTATTTAAAATTACAAATAGTGACTTGTAAATAAATGAAGTAATATTAAGTATTCTAGTCAAAAATTATTAAATTCTATAGATATCTTTCAGCAAGTAAAGATGACAAACAGACAGTCCATCTGATGGTAAGTAGTTGCTTTGACTCACAGACATCACTCACTTCTAGATTAAGTATCGAATGCAGAATGCGTTGCCACTTCTCATAGCTGAGATGTAATGCCTCGTAACCGGTACAAAGACTTCCATTATTATCACTATACATAAGTTTACATATTATGCTGCTATTCCAAGCTTATATTTTGTGCGAATATGGTGGCCCTGGTCAGGTTCGACCGGGGAGGGCCACGCGCAATCAACTGACGCTTGACAACTTGTCTGCCAAGCTTGGCAACTATAGTGAATATCCTCCTTATATATATATATATACATATATATATATATATATATATATATATATATATATATATATATATATATTTAATATACACATATATGTGTGTGTGTGTGTGTATGTGTGTGTGTGTGTATGTGTGTGTGTGTATGTGTATGTGTATGTGTGTGTGTGTGTGTGTGTGTGTGTGTGTGTGTGTGTGTGTGTGTTATGTATGTGTGTGTGTGTGTATGTGTGTCGGTGTGTGTGTGTGTGTGTGTGTGTGTGTGTGTGTGTGTGTGTGTGTGTGTGTGTGTGTGTGTGTGTGTGTGTGTGTGTGTGTGTGTGTGTGTGTGTGTGTGTGTGTATAATCGTTGAGGAAGCCTATGTTTCCTTTGGTAGGATGTAATGAATTGAAGAACCACGCTCTCACAGAATACCAGCGTAAAATAGCAGCTTAATACTGCTGTGTTTCGTATGAGTGTAGAGATCCGGAGAACCTTTTTAACTGGAAACGAGGCATTCCATCTTAGTCCTCAGGGGTAACAACGCATCTGCATGTTGATTCTTAATCGAGGATAAAAGTAGATGTCTACGGGCCACAGCATCTACTTACCATCAAGTGGACTGTGTGCTCGTTTGTCACCTATATTCTATAAAAAAAAATTATTTTGAGAGAGCTTTCTTGTTTGTATTACACTTTTATAGGTGTGTCTCAAAGAAAGTAAGGTTTGCCATCATTTTTGTTTCCATTTTGATTTTCATAATTGGCTTCTTACGTCGCCACTAGTACATGGGGTCAATGAAATATAATATGCTATAAATTAGTATAAATTAGTAATCGTTGTCACGACGATTTAGGCAAATACTCTCTACATTATGGGAGAGGTCCGTATCCAGCTGTAGACTTTTAAGGATTGATAAAGAGGGAAAAGAACGTTTGTCGTAACGTACAAAGCCTATTCTTAATGAAATCTATAAATACATTTAATAAATCTGTAGAAAAATAGTGTGTTCGTGATTTACGGAAAAACAACTTGACGAATTTCCACGAAATTTTGTAGGTAGCCAATAAATGACCGTGTATGACATATAAATAACTGTTTATACATTTTTGAAAGAGTAAATAAAAGGATTATGTTTCTCCATATTCTTTTAATTTATTGTAATTATGACTGCTAGTGGTTATATTACTGGTAAAGAGGATTTAGCTATACGTATAATTAATCTATAGAAAAGTGTATATGTGGAAAAGAACCTCATCGCGCCACCAACCAGAAAGTGCAGAGCAACGTCTGCTAGCCCGGTACCAGCTAGTATGTATATGAATCATAATTAATCAATTGTCGACTTACTTTCATAGAATACACATTAATTTCAAATATTCATATTTGATTCAATCACTACTCAAACAATAAACCGTATTCTATTTCTAGTGCAATTAGAATTAAAAAGAAAAACGAATGTGTCATCACCCCGTTGACAGTTGTTCCCGTAATAAATCTGTCATATCTTAATTTAAACGATGAGACATACAGGAGCTCTCCGCCTTGTTCCTGCCGAAGACAGCGTTTATGACATTATATGATTTATTTGACAGCGTCACATGCTAGATGCGCACGTAGACGAGCGTGCATTTAATAATGTGAGTAATACGTGACTTACTATGGAGCTGCTTTTTTGGTCTAGTGGTACTCGTAGTAAATATGGTCGTAGACTCGAATCCCAGGTCGAAGCAATTATTATGTTTTTTATCCTATAATATCAACTTGAGAAGTCACAGTCCGATCGGACTGTGATTGTGATATGATACCTATGTGTATACTCGATGACCTTTTTTACCGTCTGAAAAAAATAAGGTGTGACATGTGAACAGAGTAAAAGCCTATGGCATTGATATTATACAAAAAATAAAAACAAAGATTTCGAATTAAACGTTTGAAAACTTTAAACAATTATTTTGCCCTTTGCCCTTGAGCCTGTGAGTCTACAAAGTGACAAGGTCAAAGATGCCTACTAAAATTGTTTTATTGCCGTTTGTAAAGTAGTCTGTGAGAGCGTAGTCCTACCTCGGTTGAGTCGACTTAGTCGTGCTACAACCATAATATTTTAGCTGCAGTGTATATAAAGGTGAATAAAGAAAGACGTAATTTGAAAGTGATAACTGTAAACTTTAAATATATTTAAGAAGTACAATTTCATTTATTTAGCTGCACCCGACCACGTACTACTGCGACTTTAAAAGATTATCAAAACATGCGCGTGTTTGAAAGCAACGGTGTATCAAAATTTAAAAGCTATCGGATAAAAACTTTCGGTGATTTAAGATTTTGGACAAACAAACATTAATATGTTTTGTTTATATATTTTCAGATTATTGATTACATTTTAAAATTTGATATCAAATAAAACATATAAAGAACTTAAAATAAATTTTTGATTTAGCGATGGCCGTGTGTACGAATGCTTTATTAGTAGGGCTGGCTCTGTTATTTGTCGAAATCTAATTCGGGCCGACAACTACACGGTATGTACGCTACATCTCTATAAACTGTGGACTTATTAAATTATTTTCTTTTTAAATAAATTAAACGATTTTTAATAGTAAATTTTACCACAACGACGCAATGACATACCTAGAATAGCTCGCAGATTCAGAATTATGAATGGTTATGAACATCCGTGAACACCTGCACTCTTTCACATAAGGCTAAAGACACCATGTTACCTCAAGGACTGAGATTAAATGTCCATAGCCTGTTTGTATTTTTTTCTCTCTTTCTTAACCTGCATACTAAAACACAGTGGCGTATCTATGTTACCAAGGGCACCGGGGTAAAAATTAAATTGGACCCTATTTAAACTAAAATAAATACTGTAAAAGGGCAAAACTACTTCATCATCGGCTAATTTTCATACATAAAATCGCATATAATGTAAATTTAAGAACAGCAAAAATAACCGCGTTCACTTCTGGCAATCAACAATATAAATTTGATTTTTTGGACCAATCTTTACTTACCGTTGTTGTAAAAATGCGTAATTTTTTTAACCACATCTAATTAACATTACGTGCTGACAGATACACTGTAAAGGAGGGAGTAAATTCCGCTAAAAACTTTCTACAATTTATGTCGTTACAGGCACCAAAAATATCTTTTTATTTTATTGAAGCTTTAATCATGTTCCGTCCACTTTGTTAAGATTCAACCTTACTTAACTTTATCGAAGTTAGTTAAGTCGAAGTTCGCCGTATTCACAAAATAGTTCATTTGTTCATTTACACGTGTTACAAGACTGCTTATGTAATGAAAATAAAGTTTTTCCAGCTGATTCGATGAAGAGGGCTGGTCTTGGTTAATCCCACCGAGTGAACTTAGGCAGCCCACTCTGAATAAGCGTTGGTAGGCTACGGCGTGAATGTCCTCATCCCCTACCCGCTGCAGCTGTAGCAGGATAAGAGCTCATGCATTGTCAGCAGTCAAGATATAGTACAAGATATATCACCAGCGGTTTTTTCAGACCGTAAGGTTTAGGGAGCTTTAAACTTTCATAGTCTACTCCTTTCTAAGAAGCCGACAATGCACTTGCAATTCCTCTGTAATTGCAAATATTCATGCGCGACGGTGATCACTTTCCCTCTACTTAGCCGTATACTAGTTTGCCTACTTTTCTATGAAAAAATGCGATAGCTACTTAAATAACACTAAGCAATTAGAGATAAATTCAAAAACTTTAATATTTTCGTACACATAAAAATGGACTTGATTTCCTAACCGTTTCGTAAAAATAAAACAAACAAAATACTGTCGAATCATGGCTCACAGACTAAAGAAATGATTGGATACAAAAATGTCTGTATAACACGATGTTATGAGTAATGAATTATTTAAAAAGTTAAGAAAAAAAAACAAGACACCGCTGTAGTTTACTGGAGTTAACTAAATATATACGTAATCCTAAAAACCGTGTCGGGTCCAGAAATTTTATTAAGTGCTATTAGTCCATATTTTAAGAGTAAAAAACAGGGGACCCTTTTATCCTCCCTGCGGGACACCAGGATGGACGGCGGGGTTTTTTACTTCATCCGTACATAAATAGCCTTATTACAGGCCAGCTGTGAATTAAATTGGATTCATGTTGTGTAAGTAATGAAATTGTGATTGTGGTTGCTTATCCTTACGTCTAGTCAGTTTGTTGCTTAATGTAATGTTGTATGTAAATTTCAGTTTTAGGCAGGTTTCACGGAAAATTAATTTATGATGTGTTATCAAGACAAAATATTTTTGTAGGTAGATTATTTTAACAAGAAAAGTATATAAGCTATGCCCTAATTGTTACTTGGATTTGAATAATTAAAGATATGCTATATTATAATAATATATATGCTATACTCTAATTTATCAAAAATTTGTCGAAATTCAATGTAAAAATCCAATTTGTAGAAAATATTAATAATAAAAACATTATAAAATAATTATTGAAAACACTTAAACATTATTACATGTAACACTGAGTAACAAAAAGCTCATCCTTATTATAATGAAATGTAGTAAATATATTAATAGTTATTTTGCAACCATCCTCTCAATTATGTAAAATGATGTGTCCTACATAGTTTAAAAAACACCTTCCGCCCTCTCTCAATTGCGAGCACTAATCCCGTCACCACCAATCCCGGCAACACTACTCCCAACACCACTATTCTAGAAAAGACACACCATCGACGATAACACGACACGTGTTTCGCACGAGGCATCTTCAGGTGATGTAGACTCTACGGCAGCTAACCGCTAAGTTTTAAGTTCTTGGGAGGTGCCCTTCAAACTAGGTAGGACACATCATTTTATATAATTGAGGGGATGGTTGCAAAGTAACTATTAATATCTTTATTATAATGGATTTCCGCAAATTAACGCCTAATTTTATCAATTATAATAAAATGTGATTGAAATAACGCATAGTTAATTATCTCACTAAACGATCTTTAGATAGTCAATTTTGACCACACAACGGAAAATTTTTGGGTTTTCATTAACTATATCTCTATAATAATTAAGTCTCTGTGTGGTTTAAAGAACGCATTCTTACTGTTATTTTTTTGCCTTCATCAGCCCGTAAGATGCACATGAGCATCTACAATTATACGAGTAATATGAAAGAATTGCCTTAATTGCTAAGCTTGGCAGGTGATTTGAAGCGCAGTGCCAAACCGCCATCTATTCGAGACCATAGAGACCTCAGTCTATATGGTATTTATCCTATTGTATATCATCTTTTGTCATCTTTAATTAATTAAAATTAATTAGGTTATTTATGAGACGGCAAAAATACGTAAAGTTATAAAAAACATCTAAAACCTAGTTTATATCCAGCATTTACAAAACTGTTTACTATCCCCCCCCCTTTTGCAACAATGTTGTCTTGTTTATTGTAAGTAAATTAAAATATTTGCACGTCACAGCAATAGTCGTAAACATCCCAATAAAATTTTCACGTGGACTACCATTTAACAGTGACTAACGACACCTAAACTCTCGGTCACGTCGCACGAAATCATTACACAAAACAACACGTCCACTACGTATCTAACTACTCAACTTACACGTCCTGAGTTATTGTCTCAGTTTATCTCCAGTTTGATTCAGATATGACTGGATTTTGTTACTGGAGCGTACGTACGTGGGTGGTGGCTAGAAGAGATAAATATGAAGCAAAGGAGCGATTTAAAAAGATATAAGGGTTTTCGAAAATCTAATTTACGTGTAAGAAATTTAGTTGCGAGTCTAGCGAAAATGGTACGCCTATGCAGGATGTATTATTTAAATCTAATATTTTTAATATGGCGTTGTTTTTTTTTTCAAAATAATATCCCTAGTTTCTTCAATCGGTTTAGTCATTTTTAAAATAAGCCCCGACAGACAGACAAAAATTTGAAAAATGTTTATTTTTGTCTTAATGGCATGCAAATAACTCCCTCAGCTCAATTTTATTTAAATGCAAGTACACATACAAATGTAAATATATATATATATATACATACATATATATATATATATATATATATATACTTTTATTTGTATGTGTGGCAGCTTAATGTTGCTGTGTTGTTAATGTTGTTGTTAATATTATAGTAAAGTTTACATACGCAGTGGAACTACTGGATACAAGCCTCCTTTGACTTCTTAGCGGGTTTTGAGCTAGAAATTGTCCACCACGCTGCCCCAATGCGTCTTGGAAAACTACACATTTTCGAAATATTTTTGTATTTCTCAGACATGCAGGTTTCCCTGCGATATTTTCCTTCAACGTCAGGCACGTTTTTCATTAGTGCCGCCGCGGATCGAACCCAGGTTGTTCGCGTACTGTGAAATTTACAGCAAGCGCTAAGCGTCTGAGCTACCAGGGCTCCTTCATCCTAATATTAAATAAAGATTTGATCATTAGTAAACAATGGTTTATAAACTGTGTTAAAAATTAGACGTTAAGCAACAAAGAATGCGTACTAAGAAACAATAATATTTGCAGCATTATAAGCGGTATTATAACCGTAAATGAAACCCAGGTTGAAAACTACTCAAAAGGTCTAAAGCGCCAACATCAAGAAAAGTGCGAACAGCTGTTCACATTTGGTATTCAGTCCGCAGGCTGCATCACCTCTTCTTGATAACCGGAACATGTCAAAGAAAAGATTTATCAACTACATGCATGCAGACGCGACGCCCTTTATAAATTTTTAATGGTGAGATAAGAAATGTATTGGTAGTATTTGAAAAAATATGAATTTGGAGAGTATCGACTACAAATTTGACGTGAAGTTACGAAAATTAGGAATCTAACAAAACTTCAATATTTTACAAATTCAGAGGAGTTTTTATAGTTCCTGTTCAGTTGCATGAAATTTATATAAATAATATAAAAAATATTTTTATATAAATTTCATTACCATATTTCGTATATTTATAAAAAGGTAAATCTTTTCATTGATTATATTGTAAATTTTGTCGTGTCTTTTATTCACGGCTCTAGTTACTTTACGACACTCGATAAGTTTGCGCCCTTTGGGGCAGGAAAGCCCTTCCTCAAACTTCTTACGATATTATTTGAACAAGCCTTGTGAGCAGCTCTTCTAAAGCAGCCCAACTAACGCTTTGTGCAAGCAAAAATGATCCCTCGAGGTACATTTTTACCGTTGATTCAAATGACGGATTCTCAGGCAATTGATAAAGGCGATATTCGCATGCTTATAAAAAATAGCATGAGAAAGAATGGAAATAAAATACTAGGTTAAATTGCCGGTACTTACATAGTGACTGGTGCGATGTGTGAGACAAATACTGAATATGAAGCCGCCGGCGGAAACTTTGGAATACACTCCGTATCTTTTTCGGGACTAATACCTTTAAAACGTGACACATAAAGTTTAAATTCTTCTGCTTTGGTAAATTTTCAGTTTATTGACGTTTCGCGTTTTGTACGTGAATTATTGTGATCCAAGTACGCTCTTGTTTCCTTTTCCATTTTCTTCTTGGAGTTTTGGGCGTGAGCGTTTTTCTGCTTAATTTCTTTCACAAATTTATACTTTGCCTCTTTTATTTTTATTTTAGTTATATAAATTTGAATTAATATTTTTCATAAGGATTCCAAGTAAAAAGGTTCCAGAATTTTAATTAAGATAAAAAAGAAAAAACATTGAAAATATATAATTGTATCAACTGTTATATTAAAGCATACTATTAGCTAAACATTACGCGAGAACGATGCAGCGTTCTCTCCAAAGGCCATCGGTACACTTCGATAATGAATGATCGACATTCTGACGACCAACACGTGATATTAAAATATCCGTTTCCAACGCTGAAACCAACTCCCATAGGCTGAAAATGGGGAGCAACATTATCAGAGCGATGATATGAGCTTTACGCACACCAAAGTATGGGTAACTTACCCTGGCGCCTATAAAGCCTTTTTAAATGGCTAAAACCTACAGTAGGGTCAAAACTTTGATGTGATAATGATGATCTATGATTTTAATTTTTTTTTAAAGAATAATATGAGATGTTTTGTGGCTGTCTGTAGGATTTTCTTTTATTTTTAGATTTGGCAAATTTTTTGACTGAACATAAATATAACAATAGATTGAATAGCCGTGTAAAACTTGGCCGTTTTGGTAATTTTAAATGATTTCTAGTATCTAAAATAATTAGCTTGCCACTTTTCGAAACAATTCATTTGATACATGGCAGTGACAGTCTATATAGATTTTATCGTAAAAATATTTGGTCCAGTATCATTATCCAGAAAGAAGACAGAGGAATACTTTGGTACGAACTAAATACTAGGCTTGACAGTGAGTATTACTCTGACCCTTCACACCTATGATGTTAAGCCCAAACAGAAACTTTTTTATTTAAGATAGATTATACATAATACTTATTATAAGTCATTTTTCATTTTACCAATCGGAAAAAAACTTTCGTCCTGAGAAGAACCAGCAAGAAACCCAGCGGGACTTTAAAAATATAACAGCTTATAATCATGTATGTTACATTTAACAACATATAACAGATTAAAAATAGCATGGTAGCGATCACCCTTCCCAGGGATTATTAAAATCTATAAATTCCTTAATATTATAATAACCCTTTTTATAAAACACATTTGTTCCGTGTGGTATTCAAACTCTTTACCCTACAGCGCCGCAACTCATTGCTCGGCCACTGCGCTACTGAACTGTCATGGTAAAAAGTTATTTCTGATGTCATATTTAAAGTTTGGTTTTGACTGATTTACACAAAAAGATTGCAAGGACTAATAGGGTGTAAATTTTAAAATTTACGCCACTCTCAAAGTGGGGCAGCTTCATGTTAAGCTCACAATAAATTTTGATATAATTCAATCACTTGCAGCAATTATTACAAAATTTGCTTACGTGTAACTAATCTGCTTAACAAGTCATATCACTGACGATGTCTAAGGCGTCTGTTTCGCTCGAGGCTATGTAGTCAGATAGAAACTGCATAGCATACGCAATATAAATTAAATTAGGTACAAGTATATATTGATTTACCAATTTCGGAATTAAGCATCAAGCAGTGTTTGGCAATCAAGCACAGATTTATTTCCTAACAACATATGCAATAACACAATAGATTCAAAACATATAAATGTCCTCTTTTCTATATCTCTCTCTTTATTTATCCCTACCCCCCCCTCTCTCTCTGCACAAACTTTAGCCTAAACTTGATTTCTACCCATCTGATCAACTTCGACAGAGAGGTCAATCGACGAATCCAACTCGCCTGGTCAGCGTTCGATTAGATTACGACAGAATCTTCCTGTCACGTATACGTTAAAATTTGATAACAAGAGTGTACTTGTACCTGTTGACATGCGAGTGTGTGTGACATATCACACATACATACAAAGACGTGGTGAATGGGGTGATGATCTGGTAAGAAATGAACGAAGTCGATAGATGCAGATGGCTCAAGAACGTGCTTTGTAGAATACCCTGGAGTGGCCCTATATTGAGCAGTGTACTTTCTATACAAATAAAATAGGAAAATCGATGTAGTCGAAGCCAATTAAATACGCATTACCAATTTATGGGACCGCATGAAAACGATCAGCTTTCAAATAAAAAGAAATCATAAAAATCGGTTCACCTAGAAAAAGTTCTGAGGTAACATACACCACATATAAAAAAATACGGTCGAATTGAGTACCTCCTCCTTTTTTGAATCCAGTTAAAACCACTAAAATAAATCACAATAAAGTGGGTTTAATTAATAAGTTTACAACCAGCAGTCCGTTTGCGCCTCCCTATCTTAAATGTTTCTCGTGAATTGTACTGCTGCGGATCCTCCTACGCAATCATCATCATCATCATCGTTACAGCCCTTCACAAGTCCACTGCTGAACATAGGCCTCCCCCAAGTAATGCCACAAAGCACGGTCCTGAGCCACCTGCATCCATCGACTTCCTGCATGTCTTACAAGGTCGTCAATCCATCTAGTGAGGGGTCGCCCTACACAACGCCTACCGGTACGAGGCTGCCACTCAAGAACCTTTCTTCCCCATCGGTTATCGGTTCTTCGAGCTATGTGGCCGGCCCATTGCCCCTTCAGCTTACTAATCCGTTGGGCTATGTCGCTCACTCTGGTTTTACTGCGGATATCCTCATTTCTGAGTCTATCACGCAGTGAAACTCCTAGCATAGCTCTCTCCATAGCTCGCTAAGCGACCTTGAGCGTCCTCATACGGCCAGCGGTGAAGGACCACGTCTCAGATCCGTAAGTCATCACTAGCAACACGCACTGGTTGTACACTTTAGTTTTCAGAGATTGAGGTATACCTGACGAGAAGATGTGTCGCAATTTCCCGAACGCTGTCCAGCCAAGTTGAATCCGTCGATTAACCTCTCGATCGAAATTGGACTTACCTAGTCGGACTATTTGCCCCAGGTAAACGTACTCGTCAACAACTTCGAGCATAGTGCTCCCAAAAATTACCGGCGTAGGTGTGACATGGACATTAAACATGATCTTTGTTTTGTCCATGTTCATCTTAAGACCTATCCGTTGGGAGACACCATTGAGGTCATTGAGCATAGTGCTAAGGTCCTCCAGCGATTCTGCCATAAGGACTATATCGTCGGCAAAGTCGAAAGTGAGTGATGTACTCGTCATTGATGTTAATACCGTATCCTTTCCAGTCCAGTAGCTTGAAAACGTCTTTCAACGCAGCGGTAAAGAGTTTCGGGGATATAACATCACCCTGTCTTACACCTCTCTGCAGTTGGATAGGTTTCGTACTCTGGTTCTGTACTCGGATAGCCATCGTAGCCCTACTGTACAAACACTTCAGCACTTCAATATACTGACAGTCAACTAGGCACCGCTGAAGAGACTGTAGCACCGCCAAAATTTCAACGGAATCAAAGGCTTTCTCATAGTCCACATACGCCAGGCAAAGTGGCAGATTGTACTCTTCGGACTTCTGTACAAATTGCCGAAGGGTATGTATGTAGTCTATGGTACTGAAGCCTTTTCGGAAACCGGCTTGTTCGGGAGGCTGGAAGTCGTCGAGTCTGCGTGCGAGACGATTCGTAATGACTCTCGAAAACAGCACGTAGACGCGGCTCAGTAGGAAAATCGGTCTGTAGTTCCTCAAGAGAGCGTTGTCGCCTTTCTTAAAGAACAAGACCACCGCACTTCTGTTCCACGCCTCCGGAGTAGTACCACCATGGAGGACGGAATTGAAGAGCTTCTGAAGGACTTCAAGTACCGATGTTCCACCCGCTTTCAGAAGCTCCGCTGTAATTCCATCCTCGCCCGGGGCCTTGCCGTTTTTAAGGTGGTGGAGAGCCATTCTAATCTCGCTCAGTCTGACGTCCGGGATATCGTCGGAATAGTGTCGGATAAGACTTGCTCTTGGATCGTTATTCACACTTGCGTGTGGCTCCAACGATGATGTGTACAGCTGCCCATAGAACTTCTCAATCTCACTCAGAATCTCAGGTGTCCCGGAAACGATGTTACCACACTCAGTCTTCAGCCTTGACAGTTGGCTCTTTCTGGCAGACAGATCTCTGGCAAAGACTTTGGAGCCCTGGTTCCGCTCGATCGCTTCTTTAATACGAGCAGTATTAAATGTAGTATTATGTAGTAGTATGAGATCTGTCTGTTTAGTTGCCTGTATGCTGTCAAATCTGTTGACGATTGCAGCCTCATCTCCCGTCTAACAGCGACGAGATTAAGAGTGTGATCGGAGAGTTTTTGTGTTCTTCTGCGGCGGGTCTTGCAGAACTTAGCTCCGACCGCATGGACAGTTTCCACGAGCTTGTCATTCATATAGTCCACTGCATTGCAATCCTCTAGGCACTGAATGCGGTTTTGTAACTCGAGCTGAAAGGTTTCGGGATTCAGGATTAGAGCACGAGGGGGACGGAGCGTTGACTTCATTAGACGAGACCTCTCCAACTTAACGTTTAGGTTCAGTGTGCCTCTAAACATTCGGTGATCGCTGCCAGTTTTTACCCTTGCGATCACTGAGACATCACTGAACAGTTGGCGTCTGGTCGTCATAATGAAGTCAATCTCATTTTTTGTCGAACCGTCTGGGCTCGACCAGGTCCACTTCCTGTGGGGCCGCTTCTGGAAGAAAGACTTCATCATAAAGAGTCACTCTTTCTCCATAAAGTCGGCCAGATGCTGGCCCCTTCGGTTCCGTTGCCCTACTCCAAATTTCCCCACCTTCAGCTCACCGCTTTCTCTTGTGCCCAGTTTTGCATTGAAGTCACCCATCAACACCGTGTAGTGGGTTTTGGAGAAATGCATGGCTCTGGAAATATCCTCATACATTTCCTCCACCTCCTCATCGGGATGTGCCGAGGTTGGTGCGTAAACCTGTATGACCTTCAGCGAATACCGTTTGGTGATTTCGAGTATCAGGTACGCAACCCTCGTCGACACACTCCCAATCTTTACAACGTTGTTGACGAAAAACTTGTGGACGATAAATCCGACACCTCCTTGGGACAGATGGTCGCCCTCCCGGTAGTAGAACAAGTTGCCGGACTAGAGGATTACCGTATCCTCCCCCCTCTCTTCGGACCTCAGATAATCCAATAATATCCCAGCGCAACTTGTCTACCTCTTCTTCCAGCTCCAGTATCTTCTCGTCAGTCCTCAGGGTGCGTGCGTTATATGTTGCCAGGTCGAGTCGTACGTCTCGTACGCCTCCTACGCAATGCTGCTAAGAATTTCTCAATATTTTTTGTCCTGTAAACTGATCAGTTACACTGCCCTCTAATACTATACATACCTATTTATTTATTTTATTTATTCATCTCTTCACAACTCTTCTAACTGGCTAGTTAACAATAACAATGTAGTAAGGACCTAACGTTGTGAGAGACTGGTGTCTATGATAGATTTTATAATAAAAACCTGTGTTACAGGTCACCCGGCCCCCTTCGTGGATAGGTTACATATACTAAAAAGTACAATACAAAAAGGAAATACTTTTTAGTATACGTAACCTATCCGCAAGGGGGGCCTGGTGATCTGTAACTTAGGTTTTTATTATAAAACCTATCATAAACGAAACCTTTTATCTAATGATTCTTTCCTTGGGTCCACTTGTGAACAAGGCTTTTTTATACGTAATAGTGCCACGCGACCTAAACCGCGTCATCGTGCTGTTTTCGCTTCTCGAACAAGCCGGTTTTGTACCGTAGTCCACATACATAACCCTCGGCAAATGTGGACTATGAGAAAGTCTCTGATTCCGTCGAAGTTTGGGCAGTTCTGTAGTGCCTTCAGCTGTGGCATGTTGACTGTCGATATATCGAAATGCGTACGTACGTACGTACGTACGAGTACGGTACCAGAGTACGAAACCTATCCAACTGAGAGGTGTAAGACAGGGTGACATAATATACCGCAACTCTTCACCGCTGCATTGGAAGACATTTTCAAGCTTCTGGACTGGAAAGGATATGGTATTAACATCTATGGCGAGTACATTACTTTCGATTTGCCGACAATATAGTCCTTACGGCAGTATCGCTGGAGAACTTAAGCACTATGCTCAATGACCTCAATAGTGCCTCGCAACGGATAAGTCTTAAGATTATCATGGACAAAACAAAGATCATTTTTAATGTCCATGTCACACTTATGCCGGTTGTTGTTGGGAGAACTAAGCTCGAAGTTGTGGACGAGTATGCTTACCCGAGGACAAATAGTCCGACTAGATAAGTCCAACTTTAACCGAGAGGTCAATCGACGGATTCAACTACGCAGGGCTCGGAAAATTACAACACATCTTCTCGTCAGGTATACCTCAAAACACGAAAACGAGATTGTACAACCAGTGCTTGTTGCTAGTGATGACTTATGGAACTGATTCGTGGTTCTTTACTGCTGGCCGTATGAGGAAGCTCAAGATCGCTCAGCGATCTATGGAGAGGAGACATGTAGGAAGTCGATGGTTGCAGGTGGCTGAGGACCCAGCTTTGTGGCATTCCTTTGGGGACAACACAGGCCATGTTCAGCAGTGGACTTGTGAAGGGCTATAATGATGATGATGATGAGGGCCACGCTGTTTATACATATATTATGATTGTAGCACAAATGGGTCGGCTTGACGGGGGTAGAAACAGAAACAGAAATTTTGTATTCAATATAGATTATAAATGATACTTTTTTTTCAGGTACGCATGGGCTGCATTAGCCGCAAACAATCATATCATATAAAGTTTATATATAAAAAAGTTGTAAAAAAATCATGAGTTATTATAAGCAATTTTTATTACAGTAGTAAGGCCTTAAGCGTATGTGCAAACGCAGCTTATGAATCTGCGACTGCAAAAGGCGTTGCGTCGAGATTGTGTACATTGTTCCGTGATAAAAAAGTTTTTAATCTACATGCCTTCACAACTTCGCTCCTTTTCAGCCCTTGTTTTCGCGTGTACTGAAAATAAGAACAGCTCAACTGCGTTAAAGTTTTATTTCAGGATCGGCGTTGCTTTAAAAGTTAACTTAAATACAAGCCGGTAGCTCATGGGTTAATCAACTCGAGATCGATCCCTGTTGGCATTAAATAAATTAACATTAACCGCAATTTTAATTGATGATTTACTACATCCTTAGCAGTGAAGTAACACATCGCGAGGAAACCTGAATGTTTGAATAATTAAATATTTCAAGGACATGTGAAGCCCGCCAACATGCGTCTCGTGGACCTTTTTAATCATCATCATCGTAACGGACCTTCACAAGTCCTCTACTGAACATTTGCCATGAATGCTGAAAAAAACAGTGCTGAGTCACCTTCACCTGTCGAATTCATGCATTTCTTACCAGGTCATTACTCCATCCAGTTTCGAGCCGTCCTCGCTTAAATTAGCGGTACGAGCCAGCTATTCGAGAACCTTTCTTTGCATCGACTACAGTGGACCCCCGGTAATTCAGCCCCTGTCTAATCCCCTATAATCCGACATGGTCTATTATTTATTATTGAATATTTTTTTGACAATCTTCACAAATGCATGATTGAAGAAGTTGTAACGTATACGCCCCACCACTATTGTGCATGACGCGTAGGGTATTGTTCTGATTCTGAAAATTTGGTTCTGAAAGTTGAAAGATCATAATTTTCCTACGTTATTAATTTTGATATTAAATTGATTGACTTATAATTATTGATTATTTTAGTATGTACATTTGTTTGTATACAATCATTTCCTAATGTAAAGTCATTGCATATTTTTTGTAAGTTCTTTTTTAATATAGGAGAGGGGGCAAAGGAGTATAAGGTTCACCTGATGTTAAGTGACTACCGCCGACCATGAACAACTGCAACGCCAGGAGTGTGTTGCCGGCCTTTTATAAAGGAGTAAGCTTTTTTTTTTGAAGGTCACCAGGTCGTATCAGTTCTATAGCATTAATGACGTTAATTTGATAATAAAACGTAAGCTCTCTATTGTGTTATTTAATTTAGTAAATTTGACATACATAATGAAGTATGATTTGTATTTCAGAGTACATTTATGTAACATATAGAATCTATCATTGGATATGTAATTTGTCGGATTACAATGTACTCTTTTCTAAAAGAATTCCGAATTATAGGGGTCTTAGGCAGTACTCTATAATCCGACAAATTTGATAGACTGACACTGCCCTGCAAAATGTTTGTCGGATTACCGGGGATCCACTGTATTAGTTTTAGGACTACTTTCCATGGCAGATTAATAATGATAACTATAACTGCTTTAATAAGCCGCTCAGAAATGAAGAAAAGCCTGTGCTCACCAGTGGAAAGTATATAGAGCTTTATACATCACTTTTATTTTTAGTTGCAATTTTATTTCATTGAAAAAGTTTGTCTACGTCATTTAAATCCGCGAGAAAGACATTATCAACATAAGAAACGTTTGAAGCTGGTTTTTTAATAGTTTTTTTTTTATTTTGTTACCCCTACTGTTGGAAATATTGTTAGTAGGTCACATATTTTGTCCCAAGCCAACCCAACACACTGTGCAACCTACAACCTCCAGCAAAGCGGGCAGCCTCACAGCAACTACGCACCAAAACTGCAAATCATATAATTGGTAGGTGCTGTTTCTACAACATCAGAACTTTCTAAAATATTCAAGTCAGAAACGACTTTCATTATGAATTTCTAATAAAATCCTTTTAATTTTATAGGTATTGCATTGACAGGTGAAACATTTTTTTAAAGTGATATTTTTTTTAGTTAATTATTAATTTTAAACTTGCATCCTATTTATAAGCCATCCAAGTTCATATTACACATGTGATGGCGATATAAATGAGACCGTCAACTTGCTTAGTCTAGTGACTGGCCGTCGACACATACCTACTAATTCGTTTTTCCCAGGCCGTCGACGGGGTTCAGATTTAATGGTGCGAATAGCCCAGTATGTTACAATCAACAATACACCGACCAAGCATGGTTATGGGCGGGGGTTAGTCTACTCCTAACTTTTGATATTATAAATAGGACTAGATTAACACCTATTCTGTTCTCCTGTCCGGCGAGCAGTTTAGAGTATGGCTCTGGGGGAGAGCGCAGGTCATGTTGATCCCCAGGGCAAGTCTGAGGAGTTCCCTTTCACGTGGTTGCCGCCTGTTATTTGGTCTGGTTCAATAGGAAACATACAGAACAGAAACACTCGGACGATCCTCTTTTTCTTTTCTTTTATCCCTCCCCCTTTTCCTATCCCAACCCAATCCAAGGTGTCAAGCGTACCGTGCTGATGGATGCGTGGCTGGAGGGAGCCCAGTCGCAAACGGTGCCTACCCGAGACCAGGGTGATTCGGGTAGTATTTTAGCCCTTCCCTCGGCATGCGGGGCTCTGCCGGGCGTGACCAAGTATTTCCCTAGCTACTCGTGGGAACAAAATGGATGAAAACCGACATTTTGTTAAAGACAGTGAGAAGTCTCCTTTAATGGAATTAGCTGCAGGTTTGGAAGAGGCTCTTTTAGCCTCATCAACACCCTACAACAGTGCGCCCCAACCTGGGACGAGCCGTGAGGGCACGTTTGCAGCCGAACCACAATCGGAAATGAACCAGGGAGGGGAAAAGAAAAAGTTCGCTAGGCCTTATAAGCTTAGTGGGGCTGCGAGAAAAAGGTACCGAAGGCTGATAGCAGCTGAGATTGGAGCCGAAGAGGCCCTCTCTCTCTGCCAGAAGCCTTGGGTCAAAATTCCTCTGCCCAAGCCTCCCCCAGTTCCGAAGGCGAAAAAACGCAGTCGGTCTGAGGAAGAGTCCCCCAAAGACCAGCCCAGGAAGACTGTGAAACTGGCAACGGAGGAGAAGAAGCTCAGCTTCAGTGCCGTAGCTGGCTCCGCGCGTATAGGAATTCGCAATTCGAATCCTATGAGTGTGGAGTAGATGCGGCTGGTCCACCGGGCACTAACACAGGCCATCGCTAAGACGGCCTGTGGGTCGCAACCGGGAATGGGCCAAAAATTTTCCGGTTTCACACACAAGCCAGGTTGGATTCTGGTAACGTGCCTGAATAAGGCAAGCCAGGACTGGATTGTGGGTGAAATCGGAAAACTAAAGCCCTGGCCGAAGGCAGAGCTCTCGGTAATACCCGAGGGCGAACTGCTTAAGCCTACGCTGGGCATTACCTACTTGCCCCGCAGCGAAGCCGACTCTCCAGAGGAGCCGGCTGTGCTGTTGAGGGCACAAAATGAAGGGCTCCATACTGAGCTCTGGAGAATCCTCCACCGTAGGGACGGAGGCTCTTCGGAAGGCAGGCGGCAGAGTCATCTTTGGCTTTAAGATGATAAATTTTAAAGTCAGGGGAGGCTCTGACGCGGCAATGGAACCCGAACCGCCCCAACCCCAACCCTAATCTCCTCAGCCCTCCACCTCTCGGGGTTAGGCTGGGACGCCACCGGTGAGGGTGATGAAGACCCAAGGCACAGATTTCGCCTCGATTCGACGGCCTCCGCTGGTGTTGTCCAGGCCGGGAGGGAGGGAAGGTGGGAGCGGTTCGAAGAAAGGTAAGGCGGGGGTCAGGTTCGCAGGAAAAGGACGTCCTCGTCCTCAAAGGCGGAAAAGACCCCTGCCCCACACGCCCATAAATGGCTAAACCCAAGGGTAAGACGAGGGTCCTCCAAGCAAATCGTCACCATGCAGCAGCTGCTTCTGCCATGGTGGAGGTTTGCTTTGCAGAGGACAACATTGACCTCGCCCTTATACAAGAGCCTTGGGTTGCCAACGGTCAAGTTCTGGGATTGGCGGCTGCCGGTAAGATTCTTGTCAATACCAAAGGCAGTAGACCCAGAGCTTGTATAATTTATAATAAAAAATATTGAACTTATAGCTGTTCCAGAGTACTGCAACCATGACCTGGTTACAGCCTTCATAAATCTCAAGGGATGCACAGGGGCCAGAGTAATCATTTGCTCAGCCTATCTTCCCGGCGAGAACGCAGATCCTACCATCGAGTTAGAGCGAACTCCGCCCGAAAACACATCGCCGAACTTGTGGTGGGTTGTGATGCTAATGCTAACCACACAGCCTGGGGAAGTACCAACATCAACGAAGGAGGTGAGTTACTTTATGATTTTCTCATCTCCAACCGCCTGGTAAGCCTAAACTTAGGTTGTACACCAACCTTTGTAACCCGTGCTAGGCAATGAGTGACATAACCTTTGCTACCAATAACATGTCCAGGTGGATAAATGACTAGCATGTTAGTAGCGAAAACTCGATGTCTGATCACAAGCACATTAAGTTTGTGATTGGAGCATCACCATCCTTTGAAACCGTTACTTTTAGGGATCCGAAAGCGACCTCCTGGGATATCTATAGAGATAGCCTAAGGAGGAATTTGGAAACGTTTCCTAAAAGCATCAAAACAATTGAAGGTCTGGAGTTAGCGACGGAGACAGTAACCGTAGGTATCTGTGAAGCCTTCGAGGACAGTTGTTCCGTCAAAACCAAGACCTCAACACGAAAAGTTTCTTGGTGTAATTCTAAGCTGAAAGACCTTAGGGAAAAGACTAGGAAACTATTTAATAGGGCTAAGAAAACCAAAGAGTGGGATATTTATAGTGCAGCCCTAACTGAATATAATAAAGAAATTAGGGAAACCAAGAGAGCATCGTGGAGGAAGCTATGCGAGGAAGTTGAGTCTTTGCCTCGCAGTGCAAGACTACACAAGATGCTATCGAAAGCTAAACCTAATCAGATCTGGCTTCTTAAATAGCCGGATGGTATCTTCACTAAAAGTGAAACAGAAACATTTGAGTTACTAGCGTCAACCCATTTCCCATGGTCATACAAGACTTCAGCCTTGAACTCTTTCAAAGCCCTACGAAGCCCTTGCAATGAGGACTGGCGTAAAGATAAGACTGGCTGCAAAGATAATAAGGCCAAACCTGGTGCAGTGGGCTGTTGACTCCTTTGAACTATTTAAATCCAGCGGGGAGGATGGAATAATTCCCATCCAACTACAGAGGGGTATCGACATCCTTCTTCCTTATCTGGTGAAAATCTTCAGAGCAAGTTTTGCATGGGGATATATTCCAGAACGATGGACAATTGTCAAGGTTCTATTTATACCTAAGGCTGGTAGAAAGGACTATGCTTTACCAAAGTCCTTTAGACCTATAAGCTTATCTTCCTTTCTTCTTAAGACATTGGAAAAGGTTATAGATAGATATATAAGGGATGTAGCTCTAGCTACGAGGCCCATACATTACAACCAGCATGCTTACCGCAGAGGCAAATATAAGGAAACAGCCCTGATCAGTGTCATTGACAGGGTTGAAAAAGCACTGGAGGATAAAGAAATAGCTCTTTGTGCCTTTGTAGATATTGAGGGCGCCTTCGACAGTAGCCCCACATCTCTGCTGATTGAGGGCCTTACATCTAAAAATGTTGACCCCACAACCATCAGATGGGTGAAGTCGATGCTCTCAAACAGAAAGGCAAAAATAGCGCTGTTTCAAACTTCGATTGAGGTTTCAACCACAAGAGGCTGCCCACAAGGAGGTGTTTTATCACCCCTTCTATGGACTCTTGCGGTTGACCAACTATTGTACAAAATGACAGACCTACCCATTGACACATTGAGTTATGCTGATGACCTTGTGATCATTGCAAGGGGCTTTTGCCAAAGTACTTTATCGTCAATAACACAAAGAGCCCTAAACACCATAAATAACTGGTGTAGGGATAACAGTTTATCAGTTAATGCTGATAAAACTGTTATAATACCCTTTTACCAAAAAGAGACGGTTGGACAAATTAGTCCAACCAAAACTTAGTGGCAAAGAAGTACCATTTTCCACGAAAGTTAAGTACTTGGGCAATCGACCAAAAACTAACGTGGAACTCTCACCTTAGCAACGTATGCCATAAGGCAAAAATTTCTTTAGGTACGTGCAGTCGTTTGGTCGGGAACAACTGGGGCTTGCGTCCCAGTATGGTCCTATGGCTGTACAGCAGCATAGTGAGGCCGATTTTCACCTACGCCTCTATTGTCTGGTGTAACAAGGCCAACTAAAAGACGACTGCGGACAGAATAAATAGTCTACAAAGGACTGCCTGCCTAATAGCAACTGGAGCTATGCGATCATCGCCTGGAGCGGCTCCTAATGCACTTCTATGCCTAACGCCCCTTGATCTCTATCTAGATAAGGAGGCGAGGGCTAGTCTGTATAGGATTAACGCCCAGGGCGGACTGAGCTTGCTCTCCTACAGATTGAGATCCATGCTCGATTCAATTAAGGAATCACCGGTCTTATGCATGATCTCAGATATCATGCATCCACTATACACTTTTGATAAAAAGTATATAGTGGAATTATCCTCCAGAGAAGACTGGCTGAATGGCCAGGTTATCTGTGAGGTCGGTAGCCTCATATGGTATACCGATGGGTCTAAAATGGGCCTCGACGTAGGCTTTGGAATTTACGGGGAACGCCCCAAATTCAAACTTAGTATGAATTTGGGTAGATACACCTCTATCTTCCAGGCAGAAATTTTCGCCATACTTCGGTGTGCGGAAATCAATTTGCAAAAATACTACGTCAACCAAAAAATTTACATAAACTCTGATAGTCAAGCAGCACTGCTAGCGCTGAGATCAAACTTAGTGAACTCAAAGCTAGTTGGAGACTGCGTGAACTGTTTAAACGCCCTGGGTTGGAAAAACAGGGTCGTTTTAAGATAGGTTCCGGGTCACGAGGGTATTGTAGGCAACGAATTTGCCGACAAACTTGCACGGGAGGGCTCAAAGTGCACACAATTAGGACCCGAGCCATTTTGTGGAATCTCAAGAAGCCTAGCCCGATTGACCATTGAAACTCTTTATGACAATAAATCACTTAAGATCTGGTCTGACACACCAGGCTTAAAACATTTTAAAACCTTAATCCGGGCTTTTGATCGTAAATTCGCTTCAGAAGCCCTGGGATTAAGTAAAAATAAATTGCGCATTCTGGCAAGAGCCCTAACTGGACACTGTTGTCTTAAAAAGCACATGTCCATCCTGGTACTAAGCAACTCAAGGATTTGTCTGTTCTGTTCCATAAGGGAAGAAACGCCTCTGCACATCCTAACCGTTTGCGGACCCTTAATGCGCAAACGTAACACTCATCTGGGACACTATCTACTCCGCCCAGAAGAAGTGAAATTGCTAACGGCTAAGCAACTCCTTCGATTCATTGAAGACATAGGGCTTAGCAGTGAATATAGCCATAGCAGCGATCACAATAGATCTTCTAGGTAGCAGTGATACTGGTCTCTTTACCTAGACCTGCATAGCTGCTCGCACATAATACAAAAAAAAACATAGTTATTAAATAACATATTTATCTCAATAATTTATGTCCAATCGCAAACTGTTTATATGATCTAATGAAGAAGTTATGACATAAACTGATAGTGTGAAACTATTTCTTATGTACATATATATATATATATATATATATATATATATATATATATATATATATATATTAATTTTCTATCTGATACCGAAAAAAACGTATTTCAGTAAAACACGAGAATAATTCAATAGAAATAATATAATAGTCTTCAGTGAACCGTATATATTAATCTACTGGTTTCCAAATATAGTACAAGTAGGCACAGATAGGATCATGTTGTCGGTAAAAGCTAGGCCTCGGGCGAACACGTCCCGACATGAGTTAGTTCCTAAATGCTGACTGAATAACTATTCTGTAAATGAAAGCTATGTAGTTTCGATTCTACACTGAAAAAGTTTATTATAGAACAAGGGTGACAAACGAGAACACAGTCCGTCTAATGGTAAACACATGCTAGATGTCTATGGGTATCTACTTAAATCCTCGATCAAAATGCAGATGTGTTGTCACCCCCAAGAACTAGGATGGAATATTTTGTTTTTAGTAAAAAAGATTTCCGGTTCTCAATACTCACTGTATGAGAAACAGAAATTACCTACTAATTAACGCTGGCTTCTGTGTCCTTCCCCGGTCGATTTCACCCACTTACGCTACAATCATAATATAGCTGTAGCGTAGATTTACCACGTTTAAAAGTTACAACCTCCTCTCATTACAGACATTTTCAGGAAAAAGAAGTGCTCACCACCCTGCCCCAATACGTGTTGATGGCCTTCATATATTATCTTCACAATATACTTATTTTAGTTTTCCAGACCTGCAGATTTCATTACGTTATACTTACTTCACCACTAAGCACGTGATAAATAACCACTTAAAACTATAATTTACATTGGTATCGGAGGGGATCGAAGCCGAGTTGGAGAGCAACCCAATTTATAACGAGCAACAAAAAATTATCAAAATTTCCTTAGTGTTTCACTTTGCGTAGGCGGCGATCGACACTTAGTCGCTTTCCTGGTCTTCTAAAAAAAATAAAAAAAAACAGCTTTTAACCCCTTATGTACCATGGCTCTAATTCTACAGTGACACTTAACATGTAGTTGCCGTGACTTTGTCATGACTCAGATTGTGATTAGGATTAGGCCCAGAGAGTTTTAGAACTGCGAGCCTTGTCCTCCGTAATCGAGATAGAATCCCGAGGGTAGTTAAATTTTGGCAATATACGCGCAGCACACGTGAGCCAGCCAGTCAACCACCACAACGTTGACCTTTAGTGGTTCGCGTACCCCGTTCTGAGAAATCCTGCTCTATCTCGTCTATGTAAGTTCATAATAATATAGCGGATATAAGTGGATTGAATACCTAATGAGGAATGTTATGTTTGGAACCCATTTTGAGGGCCCAATATTCAGAAGTAGACTTTAGATTGAGCTGCAATGACATAACTATCAAGTGTCAAAAGCATCAAGATTTAGTAAAATTTAAAAAAAAACTAAGTTTGATAGACAATTCAAGTAACTTTAAAAAGTAAAATAACATTTAAAATATTCTCAAGAGCAGAATAACACTGCAGTTTCAAAAGCATTATTGTATATTGCGGTAATCAATAACAGTGTACAGCTTGGACGTTGGGGAACAATAGGGTTTGGATCACGTACCAAATTGTTGCCCGCTATATTTTTTCGCGCAGAATTCTTTCTGTCGTTCAATTATACTCTGGCCTATTGTGGCTTCTCTAAATTTATTAAATCTCTACAGGGTACGTAAAATCTCGTTATATTTTTTATCACAATCGTTTTGAAGTACAAATTTGATATTGTTTCAAAATATCGTTATTTGATTTTTTCTCAGAAGCATTAGCTCTCTTTAAGGATGAATCAAAAGTACCTTTGTAGCGAGAAATAAAAATACTGAAGCAGTAATATTACAACGAACTTATAATTTTTATAGAATAAGGTTAACAAGCGAGCACATTGTCCACCTGATGGTAAGTGGACGATGTGGCACGTATATGTGTTATAAAGGGTTATTTCGCAATAACCGGCGTTTGCAGAGAAGCTTCAGAATATGTAATAATGGCTAATGGTGAAGAAAAATTAATTAAATATAATCTCTTACATTCTGTTATTTTTATATTTTACATTCAAAATGCGTAATAATGCATTATTGTAAATGATATTAATGTACACTCACATATTCGTAAGGGTAATCGGTACGCAAAAATGTTGTTGCCCATAAATTTGGGATATTTCAAATAAAAGTAGAAGCCTTATTTACTCGTATTTTCAAAACCGGAATAATTATATATTATTATTTATATATTTGAACTTAAGTTTAAAAGTTGCTTACTTTTTGAAAAATAACCCTGTATAATCAAAATGCAAATGCATTGGCAACCCTGAGGACTTAAACAGAATCCCTCATTACAAGTAAAAAGACTCTCCAATTTTCTGCACACACCATACGAAACATACTGCTTTTTCTGGTACTCTGTGAGAGCGTAGCCCTACCCGAGTCATTCGTGTTGCCGTTAGCTGCTCTGCCGCATAAGTTATTTTAAAAAGATAACCTATATCCTATATCTGAGTTAAAGGAATTCAAGGGATATGATATTGACCGTTTGGTGGTGACTTGACTGTTAGAGAATCCATCAATATGAAAAATACTAGAAAGTATATTTATTTATTTATTTAACAGTTTATGTATACACATACTTTGATAGGAAAATGGTAAAAACAAAATAATGTACAAACGCACTGCTTATTCCATAAAGAAATTTCTTCCAGCAGGCCCATTGAAGGATAGTGATAGGAAATAGAGGTAGTCAAAGTGTGCACTTCATTAAAATATACAATACAATACAAATATACAAACCTCCATATATATAAAGAATACTTTATTTATATATATATATATATATATATATATATATATATATATATATATATATATATATATATATATATATATACATATACATAAATATAAAATACAAATATAAGAAAAAAAATATAATTCAATATATTATATTTTTAATGTTACATATATGAATATCTACACATCACGAATTAATATTTATGTTGTGAATGATAATGCTCTTTAACAAGTCTTTGAAACATAGACACCGACTTAGCGTCACGAATCCTAAAGGGAAGTGAATTCCACAATCGTACTGCGTTAACAGTAAAAGAATGAGAGTAGTGCATTGTATTGAAAGACGGAAATATTAACAGTGTTCTGATATTTGATTTACATGGAACATCTGGAGGATGAACAAAAGCAAAACGATTTTTTAGAAATAGCGGAGTATCAGGGTTATGTAGAATATTGAAAAGAAGACAGAGGAATCGAGTGTTCCAGCGAAGGCGGATGGGGAGCCATTTAAGCCTCTTGCGATAAATAGAGACGTAATCGAACTACTTTAAGCCAAAAATGTATCGAATACATAAATTTTGCAAGCGCTCGAGTTTAATAATTTGCTCCTCGGTAGCATCCAAATAGCAGACAATCTAAAATAATCTAAAATTGGCAAGTTAAGAGTCTAGACTTTAGATATCTTAGTAGACAAAGGAAAAAACTTTGAAGGCGTCTTAGAAAATGAAAGGCGTGAAATGTTTTCTTGCTTATATCCGTAACATGTGCGCCCCAAGTCAAATTGCCGTCGAAAATAACACTAGGTTCTTGGCAATATCTGAGTGTGAGAGAGTTTTAGGTGGGATTTAGTGGGGTTTAATGTGAGACCAAATGATCTCGAAAATTTGATAATCTTAATTAAGTCGTCATTTATAGCTTCAATTGCCAAGTTGGCTTCGGACGCCACAAAATTACGATATAACTGCAAATTGTCAGCATAAAGGTGGTAGTTAGCTGATATGACCTTGGTGATACAATTAATAAAAATGGCGCAAACGCAGAGAAGAGAGGACTCCACCTTGAGGTACACCCGCAGTTACATTATACCATTGGGAGTATATTTCACCTGAACGAACACATTGTGACCGATCACGAATATAGGAGTTAAACCATTGAATAACAGATTTAGACACATTAATCGTCTTAAGGATACTTATAAGGATATCAAAATCAACAGAATTGAATGCACTGCTGAAATCTAGTAAAACCAGAACTGTTAAGTATCCATGGTCCATATTCCAACGGATATTGTCAGTAACTTTAAGAAGGGCAGTTGTAGTACTATGACTGGGTCGGAAACCAGATTGATATGGACATAAGATATTATTTCTGTTGAGAAATGCTGAAAATTGCTTGTGGACAATGTGTTCAAGAACTTTAGAAAGAAATGGCAAGATTGAAATAGGACGAAAGTGAGAGGGAGATAAAGGATTGGATATCTTAGGGATAGGGATAATGTGTGCTAATTTCCATGTCGATGGAGAACAACAAGAAGATAAAGAGAAATTAAAAATATGTGTAAGAACAGGAAGAAGAAAAGAGAGGATAGGAATTATCATATTGGAGCATATGCCGTCATTTCCAGTGGCCGTTGATGATATAGCTAAAATTGATCGGTTGATATCGTCTTCAGTGAATACAGCAAAACTAAATGTGTCACACTGCAGAACTGAGTGCTTATCCAATTCTAAAATTGAACCAGCTTTATCACGTGTAGAGATACAGGAGGGCAAGAAAAATGTTGGTTGAGAATATTAAATCTATGTCTCCACTTAAAAGTGTTCGTGACTTACCAACACCAACAATTTTAAGAAATTTCCAGGCTTTTGCGGGATCACATTTAGTTAGAGAATTATAAAAATAACGTCTTTTTCCATCTCTACACAAACGGTTGCACCGATTGCGTAGGATCTTATAATTTGTTAAATTACTCTCCAGTGGAAATCACTTGTATCTTCTTTTAGCTTTGTCACTACGTGCCATGAGCGCCTTTAAAGCTGAAGTTATCCAAGGGGCAGGATTATGTTTTATTTTAACACGTTTGACCGGTTCATGAATATCATATAAGTTAAGAATGATATTGTTAAAGCTGTTAACTTTGTCATCTACTGTTTGGCTAACAAATACTGGCGTCCAATTTATCAAACTAGCGTCATGTCTTAAAACCTTCAAGTTAATGCCCCTGTAACTTCGAAGTAGTCGAAAGTTTGACTTACGTTTAGGAGGTCGAACACGGTAAGACAAATAGATGAGGTCATAGTATGGGAAAGAAGCTGTCAGTTGTCCATGACTGGCAATATTATTTGGAGAAGAGACTATAATTAGGTCGAGAAGAGATGGAGTGCAATTTAGGAAGTGGTGAGTGGCTGAAAGAGGTAGGATCTGAAGATTAAAAGAGGACAAAAGTGATTGCAGCTTATTCGCACGGTGGTCATTTCTGATTAGGCATGTATTGAAATCACCCATCAAAATAACATGATTATATAAGAGATTGAACTCACTAAGTAATTATTTGTGGTAACACATAATGGGAAATTTTACAAAGGTGGTGTGGGCAACACTCTCTCTCTCATTCTGTGGACAAGTTAAGCGAATGTAAGTGTGTTCTAATAAAATTTGTGAATTAATTAATTTCGCGTTTCAATGAACATATATCAAATTATTATTATAATCTAGTAATATAAATACCTAGAAAAATCAAATACAACAGTGGCGACGGGGTATTAAGAACAACGTGTGCAAATTACCAAACATTTCATCGGCGTCGGCGGACATCTTGTCTTGCATGAAACTGCAATGACTGGTGGGTTAAAAATTTACAGAAAGTAATTTCATTAATGTTGTAATATATGGAAGAGCTTAAAAAGAAAATTAAAAGCGGAAAAAATTCTTGGATACAATCAGAAAATAAAGAAACTTTGTTAATTTTAGCTAGATACCTAGGTATACTAACTATAAACCAAAACATTAATATTGAAGAACTACGAAAATTATTAAGGACATACGTGAAAACAACACAAAAACATTCGCTTGAGGAATCATTACGAATAAACATGGCCAATATATTACCATCAAGCCTGGATAATTTTAGTGGAGGTAATTGGAATAGTTTTTATGAACAATTGAACTGTTATATGTTGTTACATGATATATCAGAAGAAAAAAAGTGCCAATGTTACTTACAAAATTAAGTAGCAATGTTTATGAAAATGTATCTGCTCTTTGTTCACCAATGTCTCCAATTAAACTTACATATGAAGAATTGTGTGAAAAGTTAAACCACTTTTATCACTCAAAAACAAATGTGGATATGTTTAGAGCGAAATTCAAAGATAGGAAACAAGAACCATTAGAATCTATAAAGGATTACATGCTGGCACTGCGAAAAATGACAAGAGATTGTGCTTTTACTGATGTGAATGAACAACTAAAGGAAGGATTGTTAAATGGTGTCCATAATAAAACTATTAGATATGAGCTCTTAAAAATAGCAGAAAAATCCCTAAATGAATTAGTATTAACAGCTGAAACTGCAGAAATGGCATACATGCAGGAGGACACAAGTAAGACTGTAGGAATGTTTGCTTTAAAGACAAATTCTAAGCCGCAGTTTAAATATTCCAGTAAAATCAACCAGAACCAAACATCCACAAGTGGCAATAAGTATTTTTGCTGTGGGAAAGTGCGACATATGCGTTCTCAGTGCTCATTGAGAAATAAATATTGCAGTAAATGTGGACAGAAAGGACACATTTTCAGAGTTTGTTCAAGGAAAAACACAAATGTGAAGACAGTGTTGGTCGATCAGGTAACTAGCCAAAGTGAAGAAGTGGAGGAAGCCTCATGTATCTACAGTGAAAAAAATTATAAATTCTATATATTAAATGTGCAAACTAGAAAAAAGGTACCCTCTTTTTATTTAAAAATAAAAATAAATAGTATTTTGCTTGACTTTGAAGTTGATACTGGCTCAGATATTACAACTATAAACATCAGTGATAAAAATAAATATTTTCCTAATTTAAAACTAGAATATTCTTGCCTTACTATGATAAACTATAACCAAACAATTTCAAAACCAATTAGTATTTTAGGTAGTCTGTTTGTTGTTTATGATAAGGTATCTTGCCTTAATTTATCTTTGGTCGTAGTGGCTGATGGCCCCCCAAGGATTATCGGTAAGAATTGGTTATCTCATCTGAAACTTTGGCCATTGAATTTAAAGCAAAATGTTAATATATGTAAATTAAATGAAGATCAGTACATTTCTGAAATTAAAAATGACTTTTCTGCTGTATTTGAACCAGGATGGGGCAATTTCAAAAAGGCCTCTATTTCTCTGAAACTTAAAGCAAACATTATTCCTAAGTTTTTGCCAGCTAGAAGTGTTCCTTTTTCTTTAAAATCAAAAGTTGATAATGAAATCAAACGTTTATTAGAAAATTGTCGCATAGACCCAATTGAGTTTAGTGAATGGGGAACGCCCGTAGTGCCAGTTCTTAAGAGTGATGGCTCAGTTAGATTATGTGGGGACTATAAAATCACACTTAACCCCCACTTAGTTATTGATCATTTCCCCCTTCCAACAATTAATCAAATATTAGCAAATTTTGAAAATAATGATTTCTTTTGTGAACTAGATTTAAAAGAAGCATATTTACAAGCACCACTTAATGAACCGTTACAAAAACTAACCGCAATAGTTACAGAGAAGGGCATTTTTAAGTACTTGTATCTGCCCTATGGGGTAAGCACAGGACCAGGTTCATTTCAGAGATTAATTGTACAATTGCTTTCAGAACTAAAAGGTGTAGTTGTTTATATAGATAATATTTATATAGCTGAAAACACATTGGAAGAAACTAACAGGAGATTAAGATCAGTATTAGAGTGTATAGCAGAAGCTGAACTTAAATTAAAAATTAATAAATGTAAGTTTTTCAAACAATCTTTAAAGGTATTTGGTTATCATGTGTCAAAAGAAGGTATTAAAGTGATTAAAGATAATATAGAACCCTTATTAAAATTACCTAAGCCTAATAATTTAAAGATGCTACGTTCATTTATAGGAAAAATCAATTATTATAACAGATTCTTAAAAAATATGGCAACAATTTTAAAACCCTTGTATGACGGCCTTAAGAATGATTGTTTTTGTTGGAATAGCGAATGTGATGTAGCATTTAAAAAAATTAAGGAACAGTTAGCCAATACAACAACATTGGCACATTATAGTAATGATTTACCTATAATATTAAGCTGTGATGCTTCTGAATGTGGTGTAGCAGCGGTATTGTCTGTGAGGACTAGGGATAAAGTAGTTAAACCTGTGGCCTTTGCAAGTAAGAAATTAAATGACAGAAATTAAAAGCCGTGTAAAAAAATTGTAGAAAGTGGTCATAATTTAGAGTATGCCATTAATTTATTTCTTTTCGACTACCGAACAAGTATTAATAGAATCACAGGTGTTAGCCCTGCAAAGTTATTATTTCGTCGTGAACTGAGATCTAGGTTCTCACTTTTCAGACCACCACCAATTAGTGCACGATTACAAATGCTTGATGAAAAATTAAAAAAATGTAGTCGAGGAAGCAGGTCGGTAATATTTAGTGTGGGGGAAAAGTGATGGTAAGGGACTATAGAAATAAGGCAAAAAAAAATGGATTTGTGGGGAAGTAAAGCAGTGTTTAATACCGGGGGGTGACATATATGATTGAAGTTCAGAGGAGACTTGTAAAACGTCATGTGAATCAAATGTTGAAGTGTGCAGTAACAGTTGAAGGTGAATAGTCATGTAATATTTATAAATTATTTGTATAAATAACCTTCACTTTTGTATAAAATAAAAAAAAGATAAATATGTCCTAATTTTATAACATTGTGGGTGGGGAAGAGTGTGGTAACACATAATGGGAAATTTTACAAAGGTGGTGTGTGGCAACACTCTTTCTTGCTCTCTGGACAAGTTAAGCGAATGTAAGTGTGTTCTAATAAAATTCGTGAATTAATTAATTTCGCGTTTCAATGAACATATATCAAATTATTATTGTAACCTAGTAATATAAATAACTAGAAAAATCAAATACAACATTATTCAAATGCGTCAAAATAATTAACATGAAGTTTAGGACTATAAAGAACTCCTAGTAATCTTAGTGTGTGATCAAGAGTAATTTCCAAAAAGAGGTGTTCTGCAGAGATAGAATATATTTCTGGAGATTTACTGATCGCCTTAAAAGGTATTTCAGCACGCAGATAAATAAAAACACCTCCACCGCCCTTGCCCACTCGGTCATTGCGTATTAATACATAAGTGAACCAGGAAGTGAGTGGAAGGAAGAGTAGGTTTAAGGAAAGTTTCAGAAATCAAAAGAGCATCGAGATGAGTACTGCTAATGGATGCCAGAAGGTCAGAATAGGGAACACTGTGCGCATTGATGTGGGCAATATTTAAGTTTTCAGGGTATTGAGAAAATACAGAAGAAATGTGATAGAGCAGAGTAATTGGTTCAGATGAAGATTCGGTGTCTACGCTTACAAAATTGTTAGTAGTCGACGAGCAAGAGAAAAAGCTTTCATAGAGGTCTGATAGATTATTCATACTAGTTTATGTTGATAATAACGAATATAATCAAGTAAAATAACAAATATATATATATATATATATATATATATATATATATATATATATATATATATATATATATATATATATATATATAACCAAACAAGAAAAATAAAAAAAAATTAAAAATAATAAAAAATATAATAAAAATAAAAGTACAAAAATAAAATAAAAATCGAAACTTAATAACTCAACTCTCTGGCGTGATGGAAGAAATTCAAAGTAAAATCAAGTGTAAAGAAAAAAACATTAAATTTTTTTGATTACGGACAGTACAAAACAAGACGATAAGTAAAAATACTTAATTATCCTATATTACATTCAACAATATACGAAAATGTAGGACGGATCGTAGATATGGTACATTGATCACAATAACTTGATGTAAATAAATAGTTGTTATTAAAAAAATATGCATACCCACCCAAGAGAAAAAAAATAAGACAACGTTTAGATGCTGCTGTTATTGCAAGATAGTTCTATGTGATTGGTAAACTTGAAAATTATGGACGTCGGCGTGTTTTCTTTGGAACATTTTCGCTATTTTTCGATGACGATGTTTCTTGTGGACGTGATGTTTAATTTGAATCGGCAATTATACACGGATATTTAATGGTTAGTTGTTCAAATTCAGTCATAGTTTCAATTTTTGTCTCGATTTGTCAGGAAGGATGATTAAAATTTTTCCATTGGATGACCAACAGTGCTTAATTCCGAAGTGTTTGCGCGCTGCAGTAAATACCCGATGTCTTGTTTTAGTTAAGAACTCGGAAATAGTGATTCCAGAGCTTTTCAGATTGGTTTTACTATCCCAAAGGAGTTGTCGCTGCTCAGTTTCAAAAAGCCGAACTAAGACAGGCCGAGTTTTCCCTTATGCAGATCCAAATCTATGACAGACTTGACAGACAGACTGTCCTTGCTCAAGTCTGTCAACTTTAACTGGTTGAATATTATAGAGTAAAGGACATCATGAAGATTTTCATTAGGCTTTTCGGGTATCCCGTGGAATAGCAACACTTTGTGTCGCATAGCGGTTTCGTGTCTATCTAAGCCGAGGCAAAGCAATTCATTTGTTGAAATATAATAATAATGTGCCGTTTGATTTTTCTATCACTTAAATGCATATTAGTTAATTGTGCAAAAAAAAAAATACAAAATACAAAAATATTTATTCATAACACAAGTCTCATTTACAGCGTTAGATATGAATCTCACCCTTTTAAGTTTGAAAAACCTGTATTAGGATGCTGCTCTTCCTTTAATCAGTAAGTCATGATAGATATCACTTGTCTTACATAAAGATAAATCAACAGACATAAGTAACAATAAATATAATAGTCGTGAGTGTGTGTGTGTGTGTGTGTGTGTGTGTGTGTGTGTGTGTGTGTGTGTGTGTGTGTATGTGTGAGTGTGTGAATGTGTGTGTATGTATATGTTTTTCACTCAAAGTAATGTTTGTTGTAAAACTTGAGTTTCCCATTTAATTTATTATACAATATGTGAGATTGGGAATCGAAATTTGTACGAGGAAATTTTGTTTTAACAGTGGGGTAGGAAACGACAGAATAGGGATTACGCTTACTTAAGATTTTTGGATCTAGGATAATAGTTTTGTGAATTTTAAGAATACATTTTAGTATGTAAAGTTGCCTAATAGTTAAAACATTGCAGTCCCGATATAGTTCAGAAGTCCCCGATGTAATTTTCCTGAATGTCATAACTTTAAGGAGTGAACGTTGAGCCCTCTCAATTTTAATCATTTTGGTTTTGTGGGTACTATTGCCCATATTCGCAAGTAATATAGTATCATAGTATGATGGATTGTACCAGAGCAGTATAAATGTAAGTAATAAGTTGTTTGTCGGCGATGTGTCTTATGTATTTGAACAACCACAGTAGCTTTCTGACTCTGTGTGTACAAGTGTCAATTTGTTTATGCCAATTTAGTTACTGATCAAGACATATCCCTAAGTATTTTGTGAAACTAACCTTTTGCATGGGCTAGCAGTTACATTTAGGCGCTCTGTAAAGGTTTTCACATGAATGGGCGATTAGATGAAGATTATTATTGGGTTGCGAGGAATTTTTGATTGCAAATGTTATATAGTTTGTTTTACTAATATTTAAGGTAAGGAGATTGCTATGTAACCATTTGATAACAGTGTGTAGGCCCTTGGAGGCTGACTCATGGACTTCATCCCAGTTTTTACTATGAAAAAGAAGCGCTGTATCGTCGGCGTAAGAGAAAATTTTACCGTTAGGTAATTTAGTTTCAGTAACGTCATAGATATTTCGTATATTAGGAACAGGGTAGGTCCAATAACACTTCCCTGTGGAATGCCATATTGTGTGCAGTGCTCATTAGAACTATATGAGTTATTGTCTATGTTAACTTGTTGAAATCTCCTTAAAAGATTGTCAGATATGAGAAGAAGAAATTGACCACGAACACCAATTCTGTCAAGTTTCTTGATAAAAATGGGGATGGAGACGGTGTCAAACGCCTTTTTTAGGTCTAGAAATATACACAGAGCCTTCTCACTTCTATCAAGTATATCAACAAAATTGCCGGTCAATGCTAAAATAGCATCTTCCGTGCTTCTTTTTCCTCTAAAGCCAAATTAAGCGTCCGATAAAATGTTATATTTGTTTATAAAATTTAAAAGCCGTTTATTAATATTTTTTTCTATAATTTTGGAAATCACTATTAGAACAGAAATAGGTCTGTAGTTATTAACGTCTTCTCTAGCCCCACTATTATATTATATAGGATGAATAATTGCTCTTTTAATGACTGAGGAAACACGCCTTTATTAAAACATAGCACACAAAGATGATAAATAATAGGGCTAAGTTCTGTTTTGGCATGTTTAATAAATTTTGTGGGTATATTGTCCCAGCCAGGGGCAGAATCAGATTTAAGGTTTGTGATAATTGATTCAATTTCATTTGTATCTGGTTCAATAAATCCGATAGAATTGGATTGAGGAGAAGGAAGTAACTCGAAGTTACTTTCAGGTAGATGATGTGTAATAATGTCTTCTGCGAGCGTTTTCCCAACATTCAAGAAATGGTTATTAATTAAATTTGCAGTTATCTGGTGTATCAGCCAACTGTCTAAGTTCTTGATTATTTGACTTTTTATTATTGAGGTGCGTAATATTCTTTAACGTATTCTAAAGTAATTTATTATTATTTTTAGCTCTAAAAAGTACATCTTGTTCATATTTTCGTTTAAGTTTTTTTAATAGATAGTTACAAAAATTACGATATCGTTTGTATATTAAAGATAATGTTTCGTTTTCTTTATTTTGTTGTGATTTTTTTTGGAGCCTATTTCTGTTTTTATGCATTTCAACCCGGAAGTTAAAACCCGGAGTTATCCAGGGTTTTATAATACGTTTATTACTCGGGATTTTTATTATTTTTGTATTAGTTTCTATTGATTTGTTAATTATTTCGATTAATTTTTCAGATAAAGTGTTTGGGTCTTCTATTTTAATAAATTCAGCCAGATTGTTATCAATTAGGGTATTTACTGCACTTTTGTAGTCAATAAATACTTTTATTGATTTTCTGTGAGTAAGATCACTTTTCGAGTAGATATAGGTAAATATCATGGAATAGGCGGTAGTAGTGGCTTCTAGGACCGCTATTGTAGCAGAGTACTTATTGGGATCAAGGTTAGCGAAAACATGATCTATACAGCTGTTGATTCTTGTGTTTAATATATGTCCAGGCAATAAACCATGTTGCGCCATTGTTTCAAGATATTTGTGACTGCGTGCATCTAGGTGGCCCTCTAATAGATTAGTGTTGATGTTACCTGTTATTATTACGTTTTTATTTAAATTGCTAGATTGAAGATATTGATTCAAAGAATTTACAAAACTATCTATGTTATAATTGGATGGTGATCTATATATACACAAGATAATAAGGTTAGTTAAACAAACTTGCAGACATGTAGCATCATTTATAAAAATCTCTTTAACCTTATGGTCTAAAGTGTTATTTACGTAGACAACGACCCCATCATTTTGAGTAACTTTGATAGTAGTGTTATAAACGTAATACCCGGGTCTATTTGGTAATGGAATATCAGTATTTAATCGGAATTCAGTCAATATTAAAATATCAATATTTTCCTCAACTAATGATTGGCTAACTGAAAAATCATCGGAGTTCTTATTTATACTCCTGATGTTCTGAGTAACTATCGAAAAATCTGGTTTATCCAAGGGTAAAATATTGGGGAGTTCATTTTTGTTACAGGCAAAGCTATTGACATTATGTAATCCAATTCATGCAATAATTGGTCTTCGCTATCGAATATTAATAGGCGGAATAATTAAATATATTATCCGCAGTGTTTGTGAAAAGTATGAAAATAGTGAAAAATTATTTCCAACGACATCGTTAAATAATAAGTTGAAGTATGTGTATAGTATCGCGTTTCTAATTTCGTACATGGGATTTCGATTTATATTTAAATTTAAAAACAGAAGGTGTAATATTTACAATATATTAATGTGTAATTAAATGTGTAGCAGTAATAATCATTATATAAGTAAATAATGTGAAAATTGTATTTTATATATTTAGTTGTTTGATTTTTCTCCGTTGTGCTTTTTGGTTTGTAAATATCTCTAATATCAGTTTTTCGATCATGCTAACCGTCCGTATTTTGACACATTGGTATCAAAAGCTACATTTTTAACCTCTATTGTAGTTTTATGGCTATTTATCAGAGTGTCTTCTAGGCGGTCCTCAAGTATGGCAACATATTCATCCCTTTTCTTAATCTCTCCTTCCAAACGCTCGACATTCTTCTATAGCTTGGCGTTCTGCTCTGCCAGAAATGTGATGGTGGTTTCAATATTGGCATAGGCTGTCTTGCCTATGCCATAGTTTATACGCGGTAGTGTCACACTGCATCTACATTATGGTTACAGTACGAATGGGTCGGCACGACCAGGCAAAGACCTCGCTCTCATGGAATACCAGCGTAAAATAGCAGCTTAATACTGATGTATTTTGTATGGCGAGTGAAGAGAACCGGAGACCCGTTTTACTGAAATGGAGGCATTCCATTTTAGTCCTCAAGGGTGACAACGAATTTGCATTTTTATTCTTAATCGAGGTTAAATGTAGATGTCTATGAGCCACAGCATCCACTTACCATCAAGTAGACTGTGTGCTAGTTTATCACCTTTATTCTATAAAAAACAGAGGCTTTCTGAAACGTTCTCGTTATAAAGGACTTCGTGGACCGAAAAGACTGATATTACTTGCTTTGGTTTCAGTATGGCAAAGAGTAACATAAAGTTTAAAAACTGAAGCGTCATTGCCATTAACTATTTTAATTCCGCTATTGAATACATGTGTTTCTAAGGATGGAGCTAACACATCAAAAACTCATAATTATAATGTATTATAATATGTAAAATAGTGCCGTGTTGTGGCGGCGTAAGAAAATCCTCTACACCTTTTCATCCCACAAGTGCCTTCAGAGGCAGACTTACAGAGAGATATAAGACTAACAGAATATGGGCAGCAGCATCTTTCTGATAACTACTATAAAAATGTGATAATCGCACCCCCCCTGGCAAACGGCGTGCGTGGCAAGCGTACAAGCGTGGCAATTTTGGCAAATATGAGATAGTCTTTGGGGATAATGTTCAGCGACGAACTTGTTATAGGCTGTATTGATGATGATGATATATTTGCTACCAGAAATAATTCAGCGCTCACAAATCTGTAAAGTAGAGCTAACACAAAGCAACTGATTATACTCCTCATCACATATATCAAATATGTTGTAATGAGAACGTAAACTCAGATGCACAACAAGCCCGTTTATCACTTTCGAATCGTTATAATACTGGGATATTTTAACGGACATGATATACATACATTTCAAATATATCTGCACCACAACTTATTCTGTGACAAAGGACGCAATCCTCCCTGTCGTTTCTACGTAAACGACCCTGAGTGTGACTTAAGTACTTAAAGTCTTATAATTCCCGTTGAAAGAGAACAGTTCACACAGAACAGAAAGTTTTCGGGACTTTGGATTAGCGCACGAGGGGGACACAGTGTTGACTTTACTAGACGAGACCTCTCCAACTTAACGTTTAAGTTTAGTGTGCCTCTAACCATTCGGTGATCACTGCCAGTTTTCACCCTCGCGATCACTGAGACATCACTGAACAGTTGGCGTCTGGTCGTCATAATGAAGTCAATCTCATTTTTTGTCGAACCACCGGGGCTCGCCCAGATCCACTTCCTGTGGGGCTGCTTCTGGAAGAAAGAGTTTATCATTAAGAGTCTCTTTATCTCTTTAAAGTTGGCCAGCTGCTGGCTCCTAGGGTTCTGTCGCTCTACTCCAAATGTCCCTAACTTCAGCTCACCGCTTTCTCTTGTGCCTAGTTTTGCGTTGAAGTCTTCCTTCAACACCGTGTAATGGGTTTTGGAGGAATGCATAGCTCTAGAAATATCCTCATACATTTCCTCCACCTCTTCAACGGGATATGCCGAGGTTGGTGCGTAAACCTGTATGACCTTCAGCGCATACCGTTTGGTAACTCTACCTTCGACACACTCCAATCTTTACAACGTTGTTGACGAGAGGCTTGTGGACGATAAATCCGACACCTCCTTGAGACAGAACGTCGCCCTCCCGGTGATAGAACAAGTTGCCGGACTCGAGGATTTCCGTGTCCCCCCCCTCTATTCGGACCTCGGATAATACAATAATATGCCAGCCCAAGTTGACTACCACTTCTTCCAGCTCCAGTATCTTCTCATCTGTCCTCAGGGTGCTATCAGGTCAAGGTTATATGTTGCCAGGTCGAGTCGTCGTAGGTGGCAACAGAACCTCCACCGGAGATTCTTAGCACCCCCCTGCCCCGCCGTTACAATGGTCGCCACCGTGCCAGGAATAGCGGGGCCGCCGGGGACTGGAGGCCGTTCATTTTCGTCATTGCTCATGGGGGAATATTTGCCATATTTGCCACGTGGT
Source organism: Parnassius apollo (assembly GCA_907164705.1). NCBI lineage: Eukaryota > Metazoa > Arthropoda > Insecta > Lepidoptera > Papilionidae > Parnassius > Parnassius apollo. Next base: position 1,406,094 of record CAJQZP010000667.1, on the reverse strand, counting down.
GCAACCGCAGTTTTTTTATTATATTATTATTGTTATTAGGAAGATGCTGCTGCCCATCTCCTGCCTGTCTCCCTTTGTCACCTCTTACGATACCCACGGGAAGATATGGGGTAGTGGATATTCTCATACGCCACTACACTAAACTTAAATCTATTATTGAAGCAGCAAATTTAAAACTTCTTCCTACTTCTGCCACACACTTTTTCCCGAACTGTGCCCCTTCTCTTCTCGACATAATGTTTGTGTCTTTACCTGACCATGTTCTTAAATTTGGGCAACATGCTGCTGATTCTTTTTCCAATCACAACCTTTTATATATATGTGCCAAAGCTAAATATTCACTTCCTAGCGATTTGAATACAGAGAAGTATAGATTAGTACGGAATCGTTGCAACAATCTGTGTAGATAAGCAAAACGTTGCCATATCCATGAATCAGTACAAGATCCTGACCCTGCTAGGGTCTGAAAATTTCTTAAGTCCTTAGGGGTTGGGAAATTACGACAAAATCTCACATAACTTTGATCTCAATCAACTTAATTTGCATTTCTCATCTTCGTCTTACATTAACAATAACGCAAAACATAACACTTTGGATTCTCTTTCAAAAGCTCCCACTCCGGACACCTCAGCTTTTAATTTTAGCCAATTTAACAGTTGTGATGTTAAGAGAGCCATAATGTCCATCCATTCAAATTCGATTGGTAGTGACTGCATTAGTCGGAAAATGGTCATCCCTCTCATTGATCTCCTTTTACCTATAATCACGTCTATCCTGAATAATTCACTGAATTCTGTTTTATCCCTTCAGCTTGGAAAGACGCATTTGTAGTTCCTCTTCCGAAAAAGACAAATCCCTGTAGTTTTTCTGATTATAGATCTATCTCTATTTTGCCTTTCTTTTCCAAAGTTCTAGGACGTCTTGTGCACAATCAATTAATCACCTATCTTTTAAAACACAATCTTTTAAATCCCTTGTAATCCGGTTTCCGTCCTGGCCATAGTACGACTACTGCACTTTTACAAATCACTGATGATATTTGGTATGGTATGGAGAAACAAAAGCTTACCATTCTCACGTTGCTTGATCTTAGTAACGCATTTAATACTGTAGATTTTGATATCTTGTTAAGCATCCTACGCTCTCTCAACATATCTCCAACTGTAGTTGACTGGTTTCGAAGTCACTTGTTTGGTCGCCGACAGCGAATTCAGGTGCAAGAGGTTTTTTCCACCTGGACTACTACAGCTGCTGGTGTACCACAAGGTGGCGTGTTGTCTCCCTTCCTTTTTGCAATTTTTATTAACTCAATAAGTCATAATTTGTCCTTTTCTATACCACTTGTATGCTGATGATCTCCAAATCTATACTCAGTCCTTTCTTGAAGATCTATCTAAAGCAGTTGACACTATTAACGCTGATCTGACTTGTATTTCGATTGAGTAAATGTTATGGTTTAACGATTAATCCTAAGAAAACTCAGGTCATTGTCATCGGTAGTTCTAGATTAATTGGTAAAATTGACTGGTCTTCCCTACCCCCTATTATACTAGACTGCACTCTAATCCCTTACAGTAACAAGGTTAAAAACTTAGGGGTTGTATCTTGACTCCTGTATGTCTTGGACCTCACAGGTTAGTGAAGTCAGTAGAAAAATGTTTGCTGCGTTAAGCTCTTTACGTAGATTACGTAATTTCCTTCCCACAGCAACTAAAGTTACGCTCGCCCAGTCTCTACTTCTGCCTATCGTTGACTATGCTGATATTTACTATCTTGACATTACCGAGGAGCAGCTTAATAGGCTTAAGCGCATTCAATATTTATGCATTAGATTTATATTTGGGCTTCGCAAATATGATCATATCTCCGAATTTCGCAAACAGCTCAAATCGCTCCCGATCCGCCTTCGCAGGAATACTCGCATTCTCTCCGCGTTGTATAGTGTGCTGTTTAATCCTCCTACTCCTCTTTATTTAAAAAACCGTTTCCAGTATCTTTCTCTTACCCATAATCGGTTCCTTCGATCCTCCGTCAATCTTTCTCTCTCTACACCTTTGCACTGCTAAATGCTAAGGGCTGGAGAGGAAGTCGTGGCAGGCCTGCTGCACACCTTGTTTAATTTATGCTGGGAACTGAAGCGGGTACCGGTAGACTGGTGCAAAGCCGTGATAGTCCCAGTATATAAAGTAAAAGGGTCGCAGCAGGACTGTAAAAACTACCGTGGCATCAGCCTTCTTAGCATTGTGGGAAAACTGTATGCTAAGGTACTGATTGAAAGGGTCATGAAAGAAACTGATGAAAAAATTTGGAATGTGCAAGCGGGATTCAGAAAGGGAATGGGATGTACAGATCAAGTCTTTTCCATGCGCATGATCGCGGAGAAGTTTTTGGACAAAAACCAAAAGGTTTTTTGTGCGTTCATGGACTTGGAAAAGACTATGAGAGAGTGGAAGGGTGTGCCTATGGCAAACACTGAACTCATTTGGGTTGAGCGCTGGCTTGATACAGGCATTGGAGTCTCTTTATAGGGACTCTAGTGCTTGTGTTAGGATCAACGGGGTCTACTCGGACTGGTTTGACATCCATAAAGGTGTCAGACAGGGCTGTGTGGCTTCCCCGTGGCTGTTCAACCTATTTATGGACAGTTGTTTGCAAAATTTGAAAGTTGAAGAATGCGGATTAAGAATGGGTGAGTTAACCGTCAAATGCCTTTTGTACGCCGATGATCAAGTTACTCTTGCGTCGTCGGCGGCCGAGTTGCAAATGATGGTTACATTAATGAACAGATCATTAAAAGAAAGGGGTATGAAAGTGAACGCAAGGAAGACGAAGGTTATGGTTTTTGAAAGAGAAGAAAGTAAAACGATTTGTGAAATAAGAATAGAAGGGGAGTTGATCGAGCAAGTAGATGAGTTTGTATATTTTGCTAGCAGGGATGGGAGATATGATAAGGATATAGAACGACGAGTGAATGCGAGAAATAGAGTAAATGGGGCCTTGCACTCTATTGTGAAGAGTCAAAATGTGTCGAAAAAGGCACGTATGGCAATTCACAATGCTGTGTTGGTCCCTACTTTAACGTATGGTAGTGAAAGTTGGGTGTGGCAGAAGAAGCACGAGAGTAGAATCAACGCAGTAGAAATGCGGTCGTTAAGGAGTATGTTAGGGCTGAATCTGAATGACAGGGTAAGAAAATGTGTAATAAGAGAAGAATGTTTTGCAAGATGATGTTGTGACCAGGATTAAGAAAGAAATGCTTCGGTGGTTTGTTCATGTGGAAAGAATGAAAGAGGAAAGAGTGACAAAGAAAATTTATGGTGCAGAAGTGAATGGCAGAGTCGGAAAGGGACGTCCTAGGCGAAAATTTATCGACCAAATTGGCGATTTATTGAAAATGGGCCAAATTAGGAGTACCCTAAACCGACGAGCATGTATGCGTAGGTGTATGGATGTGAAGGAGGCGAGAGAGGTGTGTCAGGATCGTGCCAAATGGAAGTCTGTAGTCTCTGCCTACCCCTCTGGGTGACAGGCGTGAGTGTTTATCCTTATCCTATCCTATCCTTTGCACTCTTCTTCCTTTTTCAAGAAATACTTCACTGTAACCGCTGTGTGATTGTGGAACTCCTTACCTCCCCATATTCGTCGTGCTAAATCTCTTCACTCTTTCAAAAGTCTTTTAAATAATTTAGAACGCTATTAGATAAATTACTTTACCTTTCTCGTACTCTTTTCATTTAATCTATTATATGATATTTTATATATAACTTTCACTTATTTTTATTTTTGTTATTTTTTTTTTATTATTATTTTTTATGCCCCCCCTCTATTTGTAACTTTTGTTTGCATCATTCTTCTACGCAAAGGTTGTCTGGAAGGAATCACTTTCAGAGTGATAAGACCGCCTATTGTACATACTTTAATTAGTTTTAACTATATTGACGTTTCTGTATTGTGGTGTACAAAAAAGAATAAATAAATAAATAAATAATACACGATCTTCCTTTCACACATCATAAATAGAGGAGACGATACCCCATATTACAGTCAGTGTGAAATTGTCTATTGAAACTATAGTGTTGTTGCGTCCTCTAATCCCTTTTGTTGGCGTTCTTATCTTATTTTTTTGAAACATAAAAAAGTATTAATGATCCGGTCAACTTCCAGTTGTACTTGCGCTTTTAGGGTTCCTTGTCAAAAAGTCTAAGATAATCAAAATCTAAATAGATGAATTCAATTATTGCATTACCATTTTAAAGATACAAGAAGAAAGAGAGATTTAAAAAAAACTAGAAGAAATAAAACAAAAATAACGGTGAATTGTTTTTGAGTATTTCTTATATAAAGACGCCCTTGGGCTTTAACATTTTATTTGTTTCATATTTGCCATTAAAGTGACCACTATCGTTACTAATGATTAAAAGTTACAGCCCTGAGACAAAGAGACAGATACTTAGTAATATGTGTAGTGTAGTGCTCCCACGTTACTATACTTTAGTGTTTAGGTAGAATAATGAGGCAGTCTAATTAAAGTTTTAGTACCAACCACACGTCTCCTTCATTGACACCTTTCCTATATTACATGGCGACCCTGCCAGGCGGTGCGCGTGCATTTTCGCAGCGCACCGCCGCGGCCTGCAATTTTTTTTAATAAAATGGGAAAATAATTTAAAGAAATAATAGAATAATATAAAAAAAATTCAATTATTGAATTGACATACTACCGGATGTGACAAGAAAACCAAAAACTGATACGAGAAGTGGCCACAATAATAATTTTAAGTAGTTAACTCAAAATTAAAATTGAAATATATGTAATACTATGAAGACAATCAAACTATTAATATTATTAATTTATTAATTAGTAAACAAAGAATGAGGAAAATAAAATGTGGATTTCAAGATTCGGCATATTAATTTAAAAAGGGAAAGAAGTAGTTGTATCGTAGTGGGCATCACCCAGAAGAATGTGAAAATTGAGCCGAAAAGAATAAAGAAGAAATTGAGAGGTAAATTCGCACCTGTGTGATTTTTAATTCCATTTAAAACTGTAATAATTTGAGATTTTTTAATGTTGTTTTTGCTTTTAAAGTAAAGTTATGAATTAATGGTAATTTTCTCGTATTTAAAATATGATCTAAAGCTTGTAAAGTATTTATCAGATAATTCACGATTTAATTGTTTTTTTTAAATATTTATATTACTGAAAAAATAAGCACAATGCAATAATTATAAATTAATCAATAATCTAGCACTTGATTTTATATTCAATTTTATTCGGTTATAGTTTTATATTATTTTTATTACTGAGTCCTGCAAAACATGAATGAAATAATATGAAGATTACATTTTTACGTATCTACATTTACAATTGTATATCATTAATTAATTTTTCATATTTTGTAGTTAACATATCACTGATGATACATTTCGTTCGTTTCATAATTTTGAAAAGAGTTATGAGCGATTTGCTATTATTGTTTTTTTTTTCTTTCTTTTCTAAAGGCATTAAATCATTAATTTATATAATAACCTACCTAAAATATTAAAAATTGTTCTTTATAATTTTTAAATAAATTAATCTACCGTTGTGTGAAGTTTATAGCTGTTATAGTGATTTTTTTAAAAAAGCATTTTTTATAGCAAAAGTATTTTTTTTAAAAAAAGCTAATGCATTTTGTGATGTATGTAAAAGTAACATAAATATTAACAATGTAACTATTTCTAAACTTCTGTTTAAATTAAGGAAATATTTAAAACTATCCTTTTAATTTTACTTGCATTCACAATATTATAAAATATTGTAAAAGTTATCTTAAAATTAGACGTGAATCACACCATGTCATCTTAGTCCGATGTAATTACAAACGATGCCTTATACGTACTTTGGAATTTAAAACAAACTTGTCTCCAAATATTTGCGGTGTTAGGATTACAATTTGTATTTTGATCTGTGTGTTGCTATATTAATTACACAGATTACCTCATTATAATGATTACGTTGCTTAACATTGACTTCTTTGTTCTGTTTATCTTAATGTGAAATGTAATAATTTATTTGTTCGGTTTTATATTGTTTGAATATTTAAATCATAAGCTTTTAACTATTATAATTTATTATTTTCTTGGAAAACAGTACCAATTTGAGTAGATTATGAAAGTATTTTCTTCGGATAATACGATTTTGAAACTCACTACATATTATAATGTTTTACACAACTAATTGATTTAAAGTTTGTTGTTCCCATATTGTGAACCTCAATCCCTGACTGACACTGTAACTAAATATTTTTTGATATAAGAGATAGAGATTATAGAGATTATTTTATGATATAAATTAAAAGATGTGATTAAATGTATGGTTAAGTTAAAAAGGAATACATAATTATAAATGAAAATATTGATAATGTATAGTTGCGAGAGTAAGATAAAGAAAATTATCGAAGGTTAGTATATTCACATACAATCGGCCTGATCAGCTGAGTGTTTGGAAAACCTAATAACCGATAAATTTTTTAAGGTTGTTCGGACACGATTAAATGCGGAATAAGTTTTAATGTATTTTAATGAGGGAAATGATAATTTATTATGAATTGTATAGGAATATTGTCCGTGAAAGTTATGGTACAATTAAATAATGAATTACATGAGCTGAAATGTAAAGAAGTGAATTAAATGATATTGGTAATTTTCTTGATCATGTATATATACACGAGCCGTGTACGTGAAAGAAATGACATACATGTGTAATGAATAGCTAAAGTACTAGCTATTAGCCGGGCAGACGTTGTTCTGCTCTTTTCGACGACCCTTTGTCTTAGCCTATTAAAATCCTTAAATTTGCAAAACATATGTAAGTCACTTATGGTCAAAAAAAACTATCCTATCTCTCAAGCTGGACCAAACTGCGCACGGTGTGCGAATTTTATTAAAGTTGGTTGAGTAGTTTAGGAGCCCATCGCGGACAAACTACGTGACACGTAATTTATATATATTATCATTATTGTCCTGGCTAGGTAAATGGTAGGCACAATAACAAAATGATTAAAGATACGAATAAATAATATTGTAAATTTTCGTGAAAATCAAAACATAATTTTATGTTATAAATAATTATTCCTGATTATGTCAATTATACTACTGTGACTATGCATTTTTGCGTGCTAGATATGTTTAGATTATAGTTTTCATAATGATATTAACCTTTTTTGGAATAATCTTAAGGATCTATTTTAAGAATTGATAAAAAATATATAGATAGCATATTTTTTGTTCTTTTGTCGGTGGGAGGTGTAGTGTGCACTACACTACACCTCCCACGTTAATATACTTTAGTGTTAAGGTAGAATAATGAGGCAGTCTAATTAAAGTTTTAGTACCAACCACAGGTCTCCTTCATTGACACCTTTCCTATATTTCGTTGGGCACTCCACCGGGTAGTGGCGGTGTAAAAATATCCACTACCCCATATTACCACTTGGGTGTCGTAAGAGACGACAACGGAAAACAAATCAGGAGATGGACAGTAACGTTTTCCTGATAATGACTAAAAAACTGCGGTTGCCAACCCGCTTGCCAGCCGTGGCAACTGTGGCAAATATCCCCCTATGAGACAATCTACGGGGAGAGGTCTGTTCAGTAGGATACTTTAATGGGCTGTAACAGTACGATACATGAACCCTAAAAACGGACAACGCTAGAAAAAACGAATATCGGATTGCGAATATTTTTTTTGGTACATAGTCTGTTTGAATCATTAATTATAAACCACAAACTGATAAGAATACTAGATGATAAACAAACTATTAGATAAACTAGTTTCTCAATTTCTTTTTTTATTTCGAGTGATTGTATTCTTTGAAAATCCTGTTGCCATACACGCTCTTGCTTTACTATATTGAAATGGGTGATAACGTTCCAGATTTTTCTCTTCCTCAAAATACTTTATTACGTTATATTATACAACTTTACGTGTGTAGATAAAATAATAAAAGAAAAACACCAAATAATATATAAATAGTCAACAAAAACGAAATAACTAAGAACTCTTCACAATAAATAATAATCAAAAACAATAACAGCGACTTACCAAAAATATTAACGAAATCAACAATAATTATGAAAAACTCTCAGAACGCGGATACACAGAATACTATTACTACTAGCGGAGACGCGTTTGCGAAACCGCACAATATTTTTTTTTTGTATTTAATGGCATTTTGTTACCATTTATGCCAGTGACATGTTGGACGGAAGTTATAGCTCGTATGAAAAACGTATATCGTAACATATTTTTTGTGGTCACTACCGGCGGGTGTGAGTATAGATAGCGACAGTGTGCGAGCTAGAGGTAAATAGAGGCGACGCCATTTTCAGTCCCGTTGTTTAACCGCACGGGTAGTAGTTAACAACACAAAAACAAAAAGCTGGAGCAATTTTCAGGTTCATCATGACGGGTACTGTAAACGGTGTCCGCAGTTTAACTGACGGCGACCTTCGGTGACTTAGACGGTGGGTCTTCGCCGAGAGCTTCTAATTCCCCGAGAGCTCGAGACTCTCGATAAGAGGCTCTCAGCTAGTCGGCATAACTGTGGAAAAAATCCCCCAAGGTTTTTTGCTAGTTCTTTCCGAAACAGAGGTTTTTTTTTTCAAATTAAAAAATACTTTTAATGAAAATCGTTTATAATCTGTATTACGTAAAAATTATCACAGTCTATATAAAGACATATAAATGTATAATGAAGTAGAAAAATTTATTCAAGTAAATATTTATAAAAAAAACTTCTATAATAAAATGTACAATAGTATCTTATTAAATTTAACCCCTAACTCCGATAGGTGCCGTATTTGCATCATTTCATTTTAGTTCCAAGATAAAACTCGTTTAATTTATTATAATGATTAATGTTGCGCTTAAAGGGGCTGGGATCTGATATCGTTGAATTTGAATACTCATAACATTTTGAAGTCAGAGATAAATTTGTGAATACGAAATTAAATTTGTGTAAGAGAAAACTTCACTTATAAATTTGGATATTAAATTCAATTCATAGCTTCAAAAATTCAAATAATTGTTAAAGTAAATAATAATTTTTGATATAAAAATTTATGTATAGGTGTATGTTTTATTTAGTTTTATATTTAATAAACAATTTATATTTTCTATCTTTTATGAAATTCAACCAACTTTTACTAAATTCAAAGTTATATCTGCATCATTCAAAAGTTTAGTGGTAAAAGTAAAATACATAAAAATAAATTAATTCATACCTTATTTTAAATTAATTATTATATTATTTAATTATTACTTTAATAATTAAAACCCTCTGACGATTGCTGCTAAAACTTTGGTCCTAAATATAAAACATAACTTTTTTAAAGTGACAAATGACTTAACAATCCACGTGATGGTAAGTAATTAACAAAGTCCATGGATTCCTTGCTTTCAAAAAGTTGTGGACCAAGAAGTCCACAGATGCATTGTCACTCAAATGAACTAAGATGGAATGTCTCACAGCCTCTTATTATTCCAGCTCTTTTACCCTTCAAACCGGAACTAGGTAGTGAAGGTTAGGAGTTGGCAAAGCAATAGTTAAGTGAGTGATGCCAAACTGACGAACTAAACATTAATTATTTCTCATGTCAGACGTATATAACAACCCAATGAGTCATACAGAAAGACGATGTGTCAGGTAGCTCTGGGCTATATTTAGCCACAGTCTGGGGAAAGACTATGTTTTAGGAGTAAGTGTTGAAGTGAAATTACTTGTGTTAAAAATTTGTCAACAAAAAGAGTATGAGTGAATTCAATTAACATATTAAGATGACTGACATCAAACCAAATTTGAGAGTTTCGGCAGAAAGTGGACAGCTTGTGAATGGTTACACCTGGAATATCCTTTATATTATGGCTTATAGTGGATTTTGGTAAATAAAATTAATGCAATTTTGTGTATTAAATACGAACACACAAATTTATAAAAATATTTACACACTAGTTTCTTCAGATTACCGTCGTCAACATCCTGTTAGCTTAAATAAGCTGTAATCAAAATCTCCCAGAAAATTAACAATTTTATGCATTGGCACGTAATCTCAGACCAATAAAGAAAGATGAACGTAGCGCTGCATACATTTTATATGAAGCGGGGACCAAGCTAGAACTAAATTAAGAGCTATATATGATGTAAAAAAAATATTATAAATAATAAATAAATTTGGATAATGTATCGGTGATTTTGGCGTTAAGTTTTAATGGTTTTTTTTTTGACAATAGACCTTGAGCCAATGCCATTCATTCATCATCGTTCATTACATACTATCGAACTTTACTGCTGAATACAGACCTTCCCATAGATTGCATCATAAAGAAAATATCGCCGTAGTAGCTACGACTGGCAACAGCAGTATTATTTTCGAATTGTTATTATAATAGACGCTGCTGCCCATCTCCTGGTATGTATCGCTCTGTCGCCTCTTATACGAGACAATATGGGGTAGATGCTGTTTATGCACCGCCACTACACGGTAAAAAGTAAATAACAATCAGATTTACTTAAGTCCGTTTTACGATATAAAGTAGTATACATGTGGAATATATTGTTGCGCGCCTAAGTTGATGTCTGGTACCTGGCACTAGCGCCATCTAGTGTCGGGGAACAGAGCGAGGAGGGCTTCCTAGAAAATGCCAATCTTGAACTTTCCACCAACAGCGCCATCTAGTATCGAACAGAAGAATTAAGCTTTCCAGAAGGGTCCACTCCCGAACTTTCTGAACTTAGTCGGTCGGAACTGGTATTTTGCTGGAACATTCTAGATGTTTCGGTGGAAAAGGCTTATTTAAAGCCTTCGTAGGCATATTTGAAGTTTCGAACCGAAATAAAGTGAACTAAAAGTGATTAGTGTGATTAATTATTAGTGTTTTTTTAAGTTCTAATTGGTGTTCCGTAATTAAAGTGTTAATTTTGGTAATTCAATCGGCAGTTTTTATTGTCACGAACCATAAGCTCGTAACAATATCTAGAAATGGAATTTTTAATTTAATATATATATATATATATGTGTGTGTGTGTGTGTGTGTGTGTGTGTGTGTGTGTGTGTGTGTATATATATATATATCGTCTTTTAAATGGTGAACGATTTTCAATAACTGGTCAAAAACGTATTCTAAATGTAGCGTGCTTAAAATATATTCTGCGCAAGATATTTTAAATACCCTCGGACTGCGATTCAAAATTACATTTTTATGACACTGCAGATTCTCTACGCTACTGCAACGGAGCAGTTATCTCATATTACTAATGAAAATGTAATGATGAAGCACAAAATGTTTAACCGGATCCCCTTTTCTTTTTTAACAGATTGAAACATTAGAGATCCCTATCAAATTTTAAGGGCAAATATAACCTCAAATGTTTTAGCAAGATCTAAAAATAATAAAAATAAGAAGTGACTGGGTTGGCGTTGAGAAACAGTCATAAATATGATAAACCTAATGAAATATGTATTAAGTATCTAACGACCTATCTACTTACAGTATTAGTGATTACAAACGTGTCGGTACATAGCATACGACGCGCGGGGAAGTGGAGGCGAAATTAGAATTTGAGCTGACTTACTATATTCCCATAAAGGAAAAAATTATATCATAGATATACACACTAATGAATGCATAAGTGATAAGACTGCCTCGTGGATCTAGTAGTTGTAAACGCAACTGCTGATCATGAGGTCCCGGGTTCGAATCACGGGTGGGGTCCAAAAAATCAGTCCTTTATTTTTCTGTCAAAACATTCTCAGTAGCTACACGAAGTAAGGAAATTGGTTTTGTCTCATCCCCGAGCATTGGAAAACATGTAAAGCCGTTGGGTCTGCGCTTGATCTCTCTCCGGTCGTGACGGTATGCTGTCCCATCGAACTATAATAGCTGTGCTTGCACATACATTTGGGCACTATAATCCTGTCCTGCGCGGATGACTAGTCTCCGTTGAGACTGGCCACCGTGACCGTAATTCGGTCTAGAGGACATTATTACTTAGTGATACGAACCGCATATTTTTTTAGTATAACGGATATTCTATCTTAGTCTTCAGGAGTGCCACTACGTCTGCATTTTTGTTCTATTTATAATATGTACTAATTCGATATTATATAGTTACAGCTAATACGTCCCAATGCTGAGCTTAAATATTCTCTCATTTATAAAAGATTATCTCTGGTTTCTAATGATATTAATGCTGTTAGCCTTTTGGCTTTCAAAGCTTCATAGGCCTCCCTAAAAAACCGCGGGCTGTAAAAGGGTGAATTTAAATCATTCCGCATGGGACTCCTATGACAGGGACTTGTTAGTGTAGAACCGCGCTGCAGCTATATTATAGTAATAGCACGAATAAGTCGGCTCGACCGGGGCAGGACTACGCTCTCACAGAATACCAACATAAAATAGCAGTGTAATGCTGATGTGTTTCGTATGGTGAGTGTAGAGAACCAAAGACCCCTTTTACTGGAATCGAGGCAATCCATCTTAGTCCTCAGGGGTGGCAACGCATTTGCATTTTGATCCTTAATTGAGAATAAATGTGAATGTTTATGGGCCACAGCATCCACCTACCTTCAGGTGGACTGTGTGCTCGTTTGTCACCCAATGCCATTTTAAAAAGTGTACACTGCACGTGGGTGAGTTATCTAAAGGCCGTCTGAACAGGGGATCCAAAATATTATATAATAAGCAGTTAATTTGCAGCGCTGCTGCAGTACGTTTTAGCCGATTTCGCATGTAATCGAATTATTTTATTCTGAGTATAGAATATAAGTGGAACATTAATTTCGGATCGAAGGATCGAAACATTTAAAAAACATATTAACTACAGAACTAATAACAGCCGATTAAAATCCACCCCTTGCGCAAAAGGACACCCAAGCTAATGAGTGACTTTCATAAACTTAATAGAATGTTATCAAATTAATGTGACAGACTTGACGGGCGTCGTCTGGCACGCCGTATTTAAATTCCTGATGTATCATCGCGTGATGACTCTACCTAATAAAATAAAGATAAATGATTTAAAAAAGATGACATTAAACTGCAACGAGTATACTTATCTTGTTGTAAAGTTAAATACTTACTTTTTTATTTTATTTTTCAGTATTAATACTCAAGTAAAATAATACTTCTATATTTAATCTTTATTGTATACGCCGTATAATGCACATACGTATGTATATCGTAGGTGACGTAAGTGGCAATAGAGCGTTAGAATATAAATCAGTGATGTGCTGCAGCATCTTCCTGATAACAAATTAAAATTATAACAAAACCTGTGGTTGCCAACAAGCTTGCCAGGCATGGCAACTGTACCAAACATTCCCTGCTATGAAGAAATTTATGAGGGAAGCCGCGGTTCAGCAGTGGACTTGTAATGTTTTGCCTATTATACTCTGTCAGTAAGCCAGTGAAATATACTTATAGAGATTAGCAAAATATACAAATATAGCCAGCCTACTTGGTAGAGATTTTACGTGGTGGAGCCATGATAGAAGCTTATCGATGGTACCACAACACCCTCTTACTTCATATGAGCAGGGTTGTTTGCTTTTTTGTCTACTTTACTTCTATAAAATTAATATATATTTTTTCAGGACAAAAAAATATCCCAAATGAAGTAAAAATTATTTAGAAATAAGTCTCAGCACGGTCGTAAAAATTAAAAAAATATGTATATGAAAAGACTAGAACAATTACAATACCAACAGTGGGAACAACTAACTCGTCCAAAGCGTAAAGTATTTACGTTTATGTTTGTTTATGTACTATATTTACGCTCAATATAAAATGAGCTAAGATCACCTCTCAATACTAAGAGAAGAAATAGTTATTGGATAAGATTTAGTTATTGGAGAATGCCTCAATTGACGGAATTCACTCACATTTTTTTCCGTAGACATTTTTATTTTCTACATCGCTTAGCACATAATCACTATAAATTGCTCTTGACAATTTCTGTGGTACATACTGGGTTTGTTCGCATAGGTCACAAAATAATAAATGGGCGCTTATCATCTAAGCTATCACGGTTGTATAACGTGTGTATTGAGTAAATAATTAGCTAAGACCCCAATTCGATCCTCAAACCAAAAATGTGTACTATAAGGACTAAGCCACAATATCGTACGTTTGACGTCGAAACGACGGTCTCCGTAAATTAAAAGATGTTTTAACAATAATCGTATGTTTCCACCTGTACTCAATTAAATCCATTGTTAGGATACTATCGCGGTGGTACAATAAATACATAACCTAAAAAAAGAAGAAATAATATATTATGTTCCCGTTGATGGCAAGCCGAAGGTATGACAGGTGACGGGGATCAAAGCCGGTAGAAAGAGCCAGTCATCGTCAAATGATTATCGGCCTCCTCGAAAGTTATATATAAAAATATTTATCGCTATTTTGGTGGCAATGCGATAAGTTCTTACCAATTCTGTTTTTATACCTATTCCTGTAGTATATATATGTATATATATATATATATATATATATATATATATATATATATATATATATATCCACCCTGACACCCCTTAGTATATTATGTTTAATCATATACATACACTGATTTTTAGTACATTTTCATGAACTGTTTCAAATTAGTTATACTAATTCCACTGCACTCTTAAAAGTCTTATTACCTAGTTACGGTTTTAGTTTGTTTTGACTGTACAGAAGTGTGACGTAGTTTATTATTTTTGGTACTACTATATAATGAAGGAAAGATTCAGCGATTTGAACACACTACTTTCTAAAGTGCGTTAATTACGTTACATATAGTATATACATATATATATATATATATATATATATATATATATATATATATATATATATACTAGATTGATTGCTTTTCGACGATCCTTTGCCATGTCCTATAAAAATCCTTAATATCGCAAAAAAAAAAAACATTGTGGGTCACACATGGGAAAAAAACTATCCTGTCTCTCAAGTTGGATGAAACTGCACACGGTGTGCAAATTTGATTAAAATTGGTTAAGTAGTTTAGGAGTCCATCGCGGACAAACAACGTGATACGTAATTTATATATATTAAGATATATATAAGGAACAGAGTGAGCAAGAGAGAAAGAAACGTACATATCGCAGGTCTCAAAACATATTGGCATTGGATTGTTACTGTAAGCAATACGTTATCTCGATCTTTCTTATAATTTAATATCAATTACTATTTAAAAAAAATTAAAAATATCATTTGTCGTAAGCTAGATAGTCTGAATTTATTTTTAGGCCATATAGTAGACGCAACTGTAATTAATGGGGAAGATTTGACGTGCTACAAAGACGTATATGCGACCGTCAATGTCCACACGATCCTGAGAATATTTAGTCATCACAGCAGATGTATGTATGAATCTGCTGTGATGACTAAATATATGCACATACGTATGTACATATTTTAGTATCGCTGTGTCAATATTTTGTCAAAACGCAACGCAATGTTGTTGTTTGGGTGTTGGTCCACCTTTTTTTTTTTTTTTTTTTTTTTTTGGTGTTTTGATTTTTGTTTTTGGGGTAAATGGATTAATTTGCGCGCTTCGTTGCTTTCTGCGTTTTGTTTTTTTTTATGTACATAGTGTCAGCATTTAAAACAATAAAGTACCGGAAAATATACAAGGTCTCATATTACCAAGTTTAAAACATTTGATAAAGAAAAACTGTTCAAAACATGGTTATTATAATACAAATGCTTACCAGTTTGATAGTAGCCCCTGCGAATGAGGTGGTTACCTTCAAGCTGTTTCTTGTATAAGTTTTGTACAACATAAGTACAAATTATTGTAAGATATATTTTGAAAAAAGAAAGTCCCTCTGGGTTTCTTGTTATTTTTACCCTGAACAGGGGCTTTTTCCGAACCAGTGGTAAAAGTAAGAAATGACTTTATAAGAATTACTTGTAATCTATATTGAATGAAATATATTCTATTCTAGTAGTACCAAAGATACCAAGCAACACATCTAACACGAATTTCAGTATAAAATAACCAAGTGAATACCGCTTTAAAAGTTTCTTCGGTTCAAAGTAGAGAATGTACACCACTTTCTACAACAATCCCCTCTATGCAGCGATTGTTAAGACCTTTTCACATACGCAACTAAAGCGCGACACGTCTGGCCTTCAAGCATCCGGCATATCAAGCATAATGCCAACCGTTTTTCCACGAGATGTTCCTCCGCTTAGACCATAATAATGTGTATGTATCACAATAATGTTCTCCAGAACCAAATTTCGGTCACGGCGTCTACGCCATCTGCGCAAGACAGGATTATAGTGCCCGAGTATATGCGCAAACACAAGTGCACTATATATTCCCTCACCCTCATACTCCGATGGGACGGTAATCCAATACGACCAAAGAGAGATCGGCGCAAGACCAAACAGCTTTACGTGCTTTCCGAGGCACGGAAGTGCGTGCCTGACTCTGTGCTTCATATCTTTTCTCTAAGAGAGGTTCGATCTATCGTGATTTGGCAATAGTTACTTCAGTGTCCAGACATGGAATGTCGTGTTTGCGTTTTAGATCCCTTCTAAATTTCTTCATTCTTTCTTATCTGTCTCTCTACTAGATAGATAGACTAGTTTTCTGCCTAGGAGTGCATTTCTATTTATTATATTTCTGCCGGCAAATAACAAAACGTATTCTACCGTGTGACGGCGCATAACCTTTATAGCCTTATTTGTTTAAAGCTAGCCGCAGATAACCATGGACTGCAAAAGCCACTAACCGATAGATAAAGCGTTCATACCTCACTTCGGTTTTATAAAAAATCAGAGAAAATACAATCTTACTCTTTTTTACAGCTCGCTGAATGATTTGCAGCTAATGAACTAGTGGTAAAATACGTAAGCGTCCATATTTTGACATAATATGAAAGAACAAGCTGGTCTTATTTACTTAATTTTTATATTTCAAAATATCAGCAACAAAGGAATTTGGCACAAATACAAAATCCCGCTTTACTTCTTACGTCGTTTAAACACGCCATTCTATTATTTTTAATTCGATATTTAACTTATAAGAGAAAGAAATTCTCTAGAGCCTGAGCAAACTTATTTTAATATAAAATGTTTACCTAGTTTGCGTGTTACCTTTTAAAATCTTTTGTTGCTTACTTTACTCATTTTCCAAGGCGTTATTAAAATAAATCCCCACCGTCCCCTTATAGTCCGATAACGCCTTTTCAGTGGCTCTACATTGTTATCGCTGACTTTGTTTCGCTAATAGAAAATATTGTTAAGTAAATTAACCTATTCTGTACGAGGTAGCGGAAGTCTAAAGGTCACAACTAAAGTGAACTTTGACTCCTAGTTATAAAGATCAAAACAGCATGCAACTTTCGCGATCGATTCTACCGGTTTCGCTTTATGAATTTTAAGTTGTATAACTTCTAAATTAAAAGTTTAATAAGGATGTTTAAAGAATTTCGTGATTGTTAAAATGAAAAGTATCGCCATTATTTACGAATACAATACGCAGCAAAATCTACTACCGGGCCATGGACGATTAAGATTTTTTTTAATATTATTGTAAGTATGTCAAACGAGTCCACACTGTCCACCTGATATTTAGTGAATGCTATGGCCCATTAGCCATCTACATTTATCCTCGATTAAGAGTCAAAATTCAAAAGTGCTGTTACCTGTCGGGACTAAGATGGAATTCCTTGTTTCCAGTAAAAAAAGTCTCGGTTTTCAACACTGAAAAACAGCTAATATTTTTAGCTGCTATGCTGTGAGAGCGTGGTCCTACCCCATTCGTGCTACAACCACAATATAGCTGCGGCTGGATTCTTCCACGTATTAATATTATAAAGTATTATCATTAAAATTTAAAAAGTTTAAGGTAAAGCCTATATATGTCCCACTATTGGACACAGGCCTCTACTCATTTCTGAGCGGGTATTAGGGCAAGAAAGTGTCCGCTGCGCTGCCCCAATGCGTGTTGACGAACTTCACATGTCTTCGAAATATTTTTTTTATTTCTCAGACATGCAAGTTTTCTCACGATATATCCCTTCACCGCCGAGCACGTGGTAAATCAGCACTTAAATTTTCAATTGACAAGTTCATAGGTGCCGGCGGGAATCGAACCCGGATTGCTCGCGTACTGTGAAATTTACAGGGAGCGCTAACCACTTGACCTACCACGGCTAGAATTATCATTACAGGCAATTAAAGTTGTGAGCCGAAAATAGGCCTCCACCATGGAACGCCTTATTGAGGATTTGGCTATAGTTACAGTACTTGACAGGTGGGCTAGTAAACATAGTTTTTTATAACTTCGTTGTTTTTTTTTTTGTTTCTTACATCTCCTGTTTCAGTTTCCCTCTGTCACCGCTTACAACCATCACGAGGCGACGTAAGGTGGTGGATATTTTAACACCGCCACTACATGGTTAGTGTGTTTAATATTTATTTAATATTCGTAATCACTTCTCACTTTGCCACGAAGACAAAAAAGCTTTGCCCGTATGGAACGCTTTCTTAATGATAGCTCTTTTCTCTCTTAAAATATTTTAATTTTGAATGAAACTGTAGTTCTAGGATATGATGAAATTAATTACGTATAATTTTTGATTCATTGCCCAAGAATGAGTCGCCTGGAATCTCCAAATCAGGTCTGTCGCCGTTTAAATATAGATGTTTTAAAATTTTTACAGGTCATTAGCAACAGCATCGCTGAAAGAATAGTTGATTTTAAAACAGTTCTTGCTTTTCGTATAATTGCCGATAAATGTTTCAATTGAAGTGTTCAATAGTTATACATTATGTCGTTGGCAAAGTGCCTTCCGTCCGTGTCCGATGAAAGTGTTTTAAGCACAATAAAATATTTTCAACTCTCATAGTCCTGAACTGTCTAATGATGATGCTTTATAAGATATTATAAGTAAATTTTTAACACTAATTACAACGTATAACTTGGAATTGTTTATAATAGTGTAATTTTCTAGAATTTTATAAGTGACAGAGCCACGCTGCAGTTATATTATGGTTGTAGCACGAATGGGTCGGCTCTACCGGGGAAGGACGACGCTCTCCACAAAATATCGACGTAAAATAGTAGCTCAACGCTGCTGTATTTCGTATGGTGAGTGTAGAGAACAGGAGACTCTTTTTACTGGAAACGAGGCATTTCATCTTAGTCCTCACGGGTGGCATACATCTGAGTTTTGATTCGTAATCGACGATTGATGCAGATGTTAATAGGCCACAGAATACACTTACCATCAGGTGGACTGTGTGTTCGTTTGTTGCCCTTATTCTATAAAAAAATATATATTTTTGACTACTTATATAACAAAAACGATAGTACATGTCGTAGGAGGTGACAGAGAAACTGAAACATAAGATGCGCAGCTGCATCTTCCTGATAACTACTCAAAATTATAAGATAATGCGGTTGCCAACTGTCCTGCCAAGCGTAGCTACTATGATAAAACTTCGTATGATGCAATCTTTGATAGAGGCCTCTCTTAAGCAGCATCTTTTATATGGGGAAGTGACAGCTGTCATTGCTGTTATTAAACATTAGCTCCGCGTTTTTACTCTTTGATAAATTCGAAATCTAATTAAAAATCTATATTTTTGATGAAAACAAGAAAATTGAACTATAATACATGTGTGGAAGTGTTATTCGCGAAAATAGTGCGTGTTTATTTGAGAGAAAATTGAAGTGTTAAAACTAAGTGTACTGTTCAGTTAAATTGTCTAATGAAGTGATTAATCATTGATGCATAATTATATAAACAGTGTAATTTAACCCAAGTGAACTAAAATTACAATAAATATTATAATCTCGCTTATATATATGTGATTTACGAGCCTAATACTATAATTTAAAGCAATTGGATGAAGATTGGTGTGTGTTAAACTTTTAAACTACCCACAATTATTACTGGATTGATAGTGGATACTAGTGTCATCTATTAACTAGTAATAGAAACTGGTTAATGTCGATAAAGTAGTATTGTCAAGTTTTGAATGATAACAACAATTTCATCAACTGTTTATAAGGATACGTAACCTAATAGTAAGTTCGGAGCGATAATACCGGAAAGTCGGAGGTTCAAATCTAACACTTTAAAAATATTTTATAGTCTTTTTTCATTTCTTATAAAATGGCATCAAGGGGTATAAAAATATTATGCAACAAATGTGATAAAGAAATACATCATAAGGAATTTCTTAAATGTTATATATGCAAATTCATTTATGAAATTGAATGCTTAAGTATAACATCCAAACTGTCTAAAGAACGTAAACTTAAATGGAAGTGCCAAACTTGCTTGGGACAGAATACAGATGTTACAGAAGCTAAAACCCCACAAAAACTAAGCAATGTGACAAAATCATGTTCATTAAAAAAACTTTGCGTACTGATGAAAACATAACACAGAGAAAGCCAAGAATGGGTAAACACATTTCAATTGAAGATTTATAATAATGAGATCATGGAAAAACTCCACATTATTAGATGATAAAGTTTACCTAATTTGACAACCACGGAAAGCTCCCTGATTAATGATCTTAGGAATGAAATACATGCGCTTTCTACACAACTATCTAGCGCACACAACAAATAGATTTATTAAATTTGGAAATCACAAAACATCAAAAGAAAATTACTGAACAGCAAAAGAAGCTCGATATATACAAAAAAACTTTTGTCAAATGGGGAAGTGTCTTCACGAAGGTCAACACCGTTGAAGTTAGATAAAATTACACCGATAAAGTTGGATAAAATTATATCCAAATTACATGATACGAATAGTAAAACCAAAGTTGAACAAAGTGTAAACAGTTATTCGATTACAGAAAAAGACATTAAGACATAGAAAAAAAGAAAGATATATGCAATACATCCAATAAAACACTTATGTCCCCTTTACCTTTAGCAACATATACGGAGGCAAAACCTAACAATAAACAAATAACAATAATAAAAAGAATACGATCACAATTCTTGGGGATGAAAATACGGCGAGTTTATCTTCAGCTTTATACAAATCAAGAGAAGGAAAATGGAATAATAACTATATGCCATTAACTATAGTAAAACCAAACGCTTGTTCATGTGATATTTTAAGGCATTGTAACCAACTTGAAGATACAGTAATATTAAGTGACTATGTTATATTGTGTGTTGGGAGTCTGACAAAAATCCGTATAAATTATATTCTAATCCTAGCGTTGCTTTATATAAACTCCGCAAAACTAATGTTTATTTATTACCTGTACTAAGTAATTTGTATTTAAATGAAAAAATTATAAATAATATGTATAAAATATTGAATCAAAATCACAAAAGTTGCAGGCTTATTGACATTGATTACAAATACTGCAACTATTAATACTATATACTAATGAACTATATACTAATATAAATTCAAAAACCGATTATATAAATTACCTGGGTTATTCTATTAACATGTCTATAGATAGTCACGAGTATGATAAACAATTTATAGTGCAGAAAAGTAGGCATATAATAACTTGGCTGAAAAAACCGTAGATAGAACTTCGTTATTAGACGAACCTAAGAAGGGAACGATACCTTATTATTTCAAAAACAACTTATAAAAAATCAAAAAGTTCATGAAGTTATTAATTATAAGAAGGGTACCATAGAATATTTCTTCGAAAAAATGAAAATAAATAATTTGAAGTCAACGGACGGACCTTTGCAAACTTGTAACGTTAATATAAATAATCCTATAGCGAACCGCTGCATAGGTTCCTCATCAAGTAATAAAAAAATGCTTTTTCGATAAAAACCAGCCTGATTAGCAACTACTTCTTTTACATCAAAATATTGCTGGAGTTTTAAATAAACAAGATTTGATTGCAGTAAGTTTAAATGAACTAGCTTATAGTAACAAATATATTCAAATTATTTGCTTCACTGAGACCTTTATTGAAAGTGGCGAAGAACCTAATCTTAAGCTGCCAGGTTTTAAGCTGGCATCATTGTACTCCAGACCAAAAGAAAGACGTGGCGGAGTATGCATAGTTGTAAGGAAAGATATAAATTATAATGATTTAATGGTAACGAAAGAATATGAAATGACAAAACATTTTGAATGTTGCGGAATTGAAATTGGTAATTTTAATCTTATAATTTTATGCATATATCGAACACCTAATTCAGATGTATACATATTTTTCGAAAAATTAAATAAATTATTATTAAAATTATCAAGAGGAAAAAAAAACGAATAATCATAGCAGGAGATTTAAATATAGACACTATAAAGGTTAGTAATTACTCTAAGAAGCTTAAATATTTATTAATATTTTAACTTAACTCAGCACATAACCTCCCCAACCAGAATTAATTCATGTATCGCTCACTTAATAAACAATGTTACAAAAGCAAAAGGTTCTATACATTATTTCTCTCTGACCACACGGGACAAGTACTGGAGCTTCCTATGAAAGTCAGTAAAACAGTAAAATACTGGTTTGAAGAAAAAAGGGACTTTGCGAAAGATAATATAGAAAAGTTCTTGGAATGTATACAATCAATATTTTTTTCTGAAATCTATACTGAACAAGACACCAACAAATCATTTTCACGGTTTTATAATATTTACAAACTGTTCTTCGACCTGTGTTTCCCAACCAAATTAATTAAGATTTCGTTAAGAAATAACAAAAGTTATTGGCTTTCAAGAGTATAAAAAAATCTTGCGTAGTAAAAAAGAAAGCTACATTGTAAATATCTGCTTACAGCGGCAAATAAAAGTTTAAATAAATCTAGATATATAAGTTATGCTAAAATTCTTTTTTTTTTTTAAATCTTTATTTAAGAGCTTAATCAAAATGCGATTATGTCGCTCTATTTGACATCATTTAGAACTAAATAACATTCCATTTAGCATGCAAACAAAAATGAAAATGAAAACAAGTACTATCTAATTGAGTGATCTGAGGAAAATATTATGTTATATAATTTAGTCAATAATTTTGTTTCATCGGAATGAGGATTGGATAAAATAATGTTACAATCAGCAAATTCCTTTAAAATATTTTTACACTTAGCTATTCGAAAGGCAGCATTGCGGGCACACTCCATCAAGACATGCATTAAGTCCTCGGGGACACCGCATTGTTCACAGTTCGGTGACGGGACTTTATTCATAAGAAAAGCAAAATTCTTGCATGGAATGTGTCCAGAACGTAGCCTCATAATCACTACTGCGTCCTTTCTTGGTGATATGTGACTATCAATCCATGGAATTCTGAGAGGATGTGGCTGAACCGTTTTATACCAGATACCTTTTTCTTTAAGAGCGTAAATCAAAATATTCCTTCCATAATTTGTAGCATTGTGTTTTGATTAACCAAATGCAATCTGTATAATAAGGGAGTACATTATATTCAATTCCCTCAGTAATAGCTTGTCTAGCCAAGACGTCTACCCTTTCATTATATTCAACGCCACAGTGTGACGGAATCCACTGTAACTTTATAGAGTTAGAATTGGAGGTCCGATTTAAAATACAGTCCAGGACTGAGTAGGCTATCGGAGTGCCTCGTAGGCCCGAGGTGCACCGAGCCAAGTGTTGGAGTGCGCTTTTAGAGTCTGTGAATATCACTATATGGTCTTGTGGTAGCGATATTGCGTAAGACAAAGCCTCACAGATTGCTATTAGTTCCGCCTCCATAATGCATATTATGTCACTGTCTATTTTTAATTGTAGACTAATGTTGCATTGTGGGTCATAAAATGCTGAACCAATTCCACTCCCATCCTTAGATCCATCAGTATAGAGTTTATAATAGTTTTTATATCGCTGGTTGATAAAATCCAAGCATAATAACTTTAAATTAAAATTACTGTAGCTTCGCTTTTTTTAACAAGATTCGGGATATTACAGTGAAGTACATCATCCAAATCTATGTTGGTAACCCAGGTATTCATAGAAAACATTTCTAGTTGTCGGCTGGCATGAATATAAACATTAGAAAGACAATCAAACATAGTTAACAATAGTGGCTTCTTTTTATTCCGCCAATATCTGTTGTCTTTATATGTCGATAATTCTCGTAATATTTTAATTGTAATATTGTTTTCTCGTGACCTAGCTTTTAATATAAATTTACCTCCTAAATACGTTCTCCGTACGTGCAATGGAGGGAGACCAAGTTCGCTCTCCATTGCATGTATAGGAGTTGTTTTAATAAAACCTCCCATTACTCTCAGCGCTTGATTTTGCACTATATCTAGCTTACTTACATAATTTTGACAGCTGTTGTCGTATAAAAAACTTCCGTAATCAAATCTACTCCTTATAATAGCAATATATAACCTTTTCAAATGTTTAGGGTGTATTCCCCACCCTGTCCCAGCAAGAACTTTAAAAATATTTAAGTATCTGGAAGTTTTATCAACTAACTCAGTAATGTGTTTATTCCATTTTAAAGAGCGGTCCAACCACATCCCCAAATACTTTACAGCACTGACTACCTCTATTACATTATTATTAATATTTAGCGATATCTGTTGTCTATTGATGCCTTTTTTGAAGACACATACCTTTGTTTTGGTTGTTGAAATTTCCAAACCCAGATCAATAAGCATGTTGCTTATTTTATTCAATGCTATTTGCAGTTCTTCGGATGCGTCGTTGACATTTTTACTAGTCAAATATAAAGCGTAATCATCAGCATATTGAGAAATCATAACATTAGAAACTTGTTTACATATATGGAGAGTAGCAATATTAAATAATATAGGTGAGAGAGAGTCTCCTTGGGCCAGGCCACGACCTGTAGATCTACAGATTATTTTTTTATCAACTTTTATGCTTAGTTGTCTTTCCTTTAAAAATGTCCATAAGTATTTACAGATTTTTGCACCAGCGCCTAGGCGATCTAAATTTAAAAGTAAGGCTCTAATATCCACGTTGTTATAAGCGTTTTCAATGTCAATGAAGCATCCTACCGTTAATTGATCTTTCGAAAATCCCAGCTGAATTCTAGAAACTAAATTGCTAAGGTTATCAATACAAGACTTGGTTTTTCTAAACCCGGTGGTCTCTTCGTGAAAGAGGTTTCTTTTCTCGACTAACCACTCTAATCTATTCTTCAACATAGAGTGTAATATTTTACATAAACAAGACATGAGAGAGATTGGTCTTAAAGCTGCTATTGAAGATGGATCCCGACCTGGTTTAGATATAGGTATAACAAGAATTTCACGCCATTGCGAGGGGACAAAACTGAGAGTGTAAAATAAATTGTAAAGATTAAGTAAAATAGTAGTAGTACGAAATATTGTCGACTCCGGGTGAAGTATCTTTTGCTTTAACGCATCTTTTTTAGTTCACATAATGAAAATGGAGCCTCAAGTTTTATATTACAAGATGAAAAAATGGGGTACTTTGGACAGACAATATCTGGTGTTAAATTATGTAAAAGCTTATTAGCCGTCACTTCGTCAATAAAAGTATTAGATGATCTATAACCCTTTAACCACTTCATCTCGCGCCACATTTCTGTTACAGAAGTAGCCTCATCAATTGAAGAACAAAAATTAGAGAATGATTTGTTTTTAGCCTGTCGTAGTAATAATTGTGAAATTCTGATTTTATCTTTCAATTTGTTCAAATTACCAGGGGTGGGATTCTTTCGAAACAACGTAAGTGCTAGCCGTCTTTCTGCAACAGCTTTTGATAGCTTAGGATTCCAATAGTGTTTGGGAGTAAAATGTTGAGAGGGGTCTTGGCTAAATCTATACAAAGGAATGTGAACATCAGCGGCTTCGTTAATTATGCTAAGGAACGAATCGTAACTTGTTTGCGGGTCATCAACAAGCAGGTTATAATTTGAGAGATTATCTTTAATATACTTACGATAACCATCCCAGTTAGCATTTTTAAAGTTTATCCTCTGAATAAATGGCGAGTTATTGTTACTATAAGAAATATAAATCTTAATAATTAAGTGGTCACTACCTAATGTCTCATTAGTTACCTTCCAGTTCAAGTGCAAGGCTATGTCCGAAGATGCAATAGAAATATCAGGAGAAGATTCCTGCAATTTCCCGTTGACAAATTTAACACGCGTAGCTCGACTATCATTCAATGAAACAAAATTATTTTCTAACAAAGAATCAAAAATATTGCTACCTCTCAAATCAGTCTTACAAGACCAACTGCAATGGTGGCCGTTAAAGTCACCAAGTACAAGTGTTTTACTCGTCTTAAACGAAAATATTTCATCCCAGTCACTTTGTGTTCGTATAGTTGGTGGGCAGTAGATAGAAAATATGTAATCAATATATTTACAGTTGAAAACTTTTACACAAATTACTTCAATACTAGGATTTGAAAAATGAACAGGGATTAGTTGCGCCTTAACGGATTTGTGGGCTATAATAGCGACACCTCCATACGAGTCTTCTCGATCGTGACGGAAAACATTATAACCACTTATTCTAAAAGTAACCTCACTATTTAACCATGTTTCGCATATAGCAGCTATATGAATTTTTTCACTATTTAATAACTGCTCAAATTCTACATATTTAGGCTTAACACTTTGTGAATTCCACTGGAGAAGGTTTATTTGGGAGCTTATACCCATAACTTACCGAGTATATTTTTAAAAGGAAGGTCCCAGATGTATTCCCCTACCATCGATACCAACCATTCAATGCATAGTGACACTCCTTGAATTATTCTACTCTTTAAATCTTCTTGTGAGTTAGAAATTAATGCATATAATTTTGCAAGCAATTGCTTCAAATTTAAACTAGATCTGCATTTCTCTTTTCTCTCATTTCTCAACCGAATTTCATTTTCCGACTCATCGACTAAATTACTATTCATTGTTTCTGATTCCGAAGATACATCCCTGTTATACACTTCATTTTGACTTTGTTTCTTTTTCTTATTCTTTTTCTTCTTGGGTCTCTGTTCTAATGATTGAGAAACATTCGTTGAGCCCGGTTGCTTAGGTTGTGATTGTCGAATGATACTATCACAACGCGGCGCTCGGGTCACGCTTGCATAGGAAATAACGTTTATGTCTTGTGACTGATTAGGTACGTGTTCAGGTACAGACTCGGGAAACACACTAAGGCTTGCCGGTGAAGTTAAATTAAATCGTTCTGAGCGCAGTGCAGGGGCGGGTTCTGGCGGAACATATACTTGCAACGCCTTCCTATAAGAGCAGTTAAACTCTGCCATCAATTCACGAATTCGTTTCTCTTTTTTAAACGCAGGATACGATCTATCCAGGCATAAATGGTTTCCTGTACAATTCACACATTTATATGAGGTAGTCTCACAGTTAGCGTGACCCTTGCCACACTTAGGGCACACAACCTTTTTGCTTGGACAAACACGCAAGGAGTGCCCAAATCGCCAGCACCTGGAACACTGGGTAACTGGGAACACGTATGGGTCGACATTTATCTTCATGCCGTAGTTGTAGACACACGTTGGTAATGAGGGACCCTTGAACCCCAGACGTATTGACTCACTTTCTTCCCAGCCGTTACCGTCCTTATTCCTGCGTTTTAAACGTTTTACCGCTATCAGTTCACAATTGCTTGAAATAACTTCTAACATGTCTTTTTCACTCAAGTCCAATTCTACATTCTTAATAACGCCGTAAGATATAACAACTTCAAGTGGTTTTTGGCATCTCCAACCTAAATCTTGCAAAGGTTTGCAATTGATCAACTCCTCAGCACTTCCTGCATTTTCAAACTGTATGAACACTTTGTAGGGGTTTATATATTTTACCCGGCTAACACTACTAATGTTATTTGACCTTAATAATTTAGCAAGCGCGAATTGCTTCGGTAGCTTTTCGGAATTATTAATGTACACATCAACCTTCTGTTCCACTCTCTTTCCATTTCTTCCTACCGCTATCCACTCTTCTTCCTCATCCTCCTCCCGCGGTCTCTTATTACGACTAACTCTAGAACTAGAGTCCTCAAGCATTTCTTCCTCTCGTTGTGTAGTATTCTTCTCCACTAAACAAATCTCCGACTCCTCAACATTACTTATCCCGGGTAGAATATTATTAATCACATTATCTTCTTGAATTATATCTTCCTCCATGTTAAATAAGGTACACTATCGTATGCGTCTATTCACCATTGCACGATGTGTGTAGTTATGTACACAATAGCGCGAAATATTTCCGGAGATAAGACTGCTCAGCGAGAAAAAACAACGCGACTATAGCGGACAAGTGCCCACAGCGAACCATAAAATTCTTAGAAAATGTATTTTAAAGGCACAAAAAATTCAAAATGAAAAATACATATTAGCCTCAAATAATAAAGGTAAATCTATATGGAATGTCATAAGAACAAAGATAACTAATAGATTAACTGAATGAAGAAATAGACACCATAAATTACAATAAAAGAACCCTGGTAGAAGGATATGACATTGCAAATGGGTTTAATAATTTTTTATAGATTCGATAAATAAAGACTAACCAAATATGTCGAATAATTGTATGTGTAAACAATCCCGTCACTCTACTATATTATGATGACCTACGACTCCTGATGAAGTTAATCAAATTATATTATCTCTTCGAAACACTAATTCGGTTGGGTATGATGAGTTACCGACAAAAATATTAAAACTAAGTACTTTACATATAGCACAAATACTTAGTCATATCATAAACTTATCTTTTACCCAAGGAATTTTTCCTGCAGATCTCAAGTATTCAGTTTTAAAACCCATCTTCAAAAAGCGATACAAAAGATATTAATAATTACAGACCTGTTACAATGGTGCCCATTTTATCAAAAGTTTTTAAGAGACTTAATAATTTTATGGAAAAATTTAACATTATTAATAACGCACAAAATGGTTTTGTAAAAAATAAATCCACAACATTAGCGACCTTCCAACTCGTTAAGCTTATTACAAAATGCGTCAATGACTGTGTACCGATGGTAGCTCTTTTTTTTTGGATATGCGTAAAGCGTAAAGCATTTGACTTTGTTCATCATGGAATACTTCTCAATAAACTCGAAAGATACGGAATACGAGGGAAAGCAAATGAATGATTTAAAAGTTACCTGGGTTAAAGACAGCAATCCACTGAAATAACAATGTTCAAAAACCTTAAAAAGGTGCACATTCGGTCGGAATATCGGTTGAACAAATATGGTGTACCACAAGTATTCTGGGTCCTAGACTCTTCCTAATATATATTAATGATCTACCAACAATAACTCCTCATAAAACGATTCTTTTCGCTGATGATGCAACAATCATTCTTAAATGTACGAATAAAAAGATTTTTGAATTTGATA
Source organism: Parnassius apollo (assembly GCA_907164705.1). Classification (NCBI taxonomy): domain Eukaryota; kingdom Metazoa; phylum Arthropoda; class Insecta; order Lepidoptera; family Papilionidae; genus Parnassius; species Parnassius apollo. The sequence continues at coordinate 1,376,728 of CAJQZP010000667.1, read as the reverse complement.
TCAATAGTATACTAAAACATATAATTGATTGGTTAATTTGTAACAATATGACTGTAAATATAAATAAAACTAAAATAAGGCAATTTCACAAGACTAGAAGTAAGCAAATTAATTTAAATATAATGTACAATGAAAAATTGCTACAAGAAGTTGATTATTATAAATTTGGTATAATTAAAAAAATGATATCACTATTGACAACAATTGTAACTGGAAAATGCATGTTCAATCGATATGTGACAAATTAAACAGATTTGTATTTGCACTTCGCCGACTTCGAGAAATAGCATCTACCAAAGCAGCGTTAAACGCCTATCATGGCTATGTTTCATCGATATTGCAGTACGGACTTCTAATATGGGGCAACTGTTCTGAAATAGAACGCGTATTTAAAATCCAAAAAAATGCATTCGAGCAATATGTGGAGCACATTCCATGACATCGTGCAAACCATTATTTAAAGAAATAAAAGTGCTGCCACTCGCATGAATGTATATAAAACAAGCGGCGATTTTTGTCAAACAATTCCCTGAATACTTCCCAAGTAATAACTTTTTAAGAGATAGAAGTTTAAGAGAAAAATCTAATAACAGAATATACTTTCCAAAATGTAAATTGATGCTCTTCCAAAAAAATTCATATATAATGGCGATTAAAATCTTTAACTCTTTACCCGACGAGTTTAAAAATTTCTCAATGACAAAGTTAAAAAACCAACTTCATGAATGGCTTTTACTTAATTGTTTCTATACTGTTAATGAGTATCTTGATCACAAAAATCAAAATAAATTACATATTATTTAAAAATCTGTATCCAAAAATGCTTGAATTTTTTTGCTGTGAATTTATAAAGGACTTCGATAGTTATAGAATAATTATTAGTTAGTTAATTTTACTATTTTTTTTTATTTATGAGAATAAATATTATTAATTGTAAATAAGTTAAATTCATCAAAAAAAAATGTCATATCTAATTAGTCAAAATTTGCACGCCTCGACAAGGCATAATGTATAAGAACTTTCATGTTTTAATAATACTCTTGTAATATCTACCTAGATTCTATGCAAATAAATAATTATGAATTATGATTATGTGATAATGATGATGGTGGTTTACGCATAAATATTTTCACAGCTTATTTATTATCCTTACAATAAATAACTAATTTTTTTTTCATATTTCAGGAAAATATATGCATCCGAGATATTGTTATTACATTTAAAAGCTTAATGTAATATTAATATAAAATAAGACAATATTTAGCGGAAAAAAAATGGTTGAAGCAAAATGCTTTGGGAAACTCCAATGCAATATTCGCCCACGACGAGAAGAAATTGTTTAATACAACCGCCCTTCTAGGTCGTCCGCCTTTAATTCCTAAGAGAACTCATTTCATGCAATCCGTCGGGGTAGCTCTACGTCTTACCTATTTTGGCCGTAAAATAATAGTGTCTTGCTGCTGTGAAGTTCCACTCTGAACAGAATAGAATGCCAGTAGAATTAGGCCTACTATATATGAAGTGGGGAGCAGGTTGACTTTTTTGGTTTGACATTGACTGCCCAAGCGGCTACCACTTCTGGTGGGCTGTATGTTCATTAAACCCTATGTTTTTACAAAAAAAAATGTCTTATACTTCCGTAAGAATTAAATTACCGCATTAATCGAAACATATATAACAGAACGCGAGTAACACGGGTTCGATCCCCGCCGGCACCAATGAAATTGTAATTGCAATTTTAAGTGCTGATTTACCACGTGCTCGGCGGTAAAGGAAAAAATCCTGATGAAACCTGCATTTTTGAGAAATAAAGAAAAAAAATATTTCGAAGACATGTGAAGTTCGCCAACACGCATTGGGGCAGCGCGGCGGACACTTCCTTGCGCTAAAAACCCTCTCATAAATGATGGGAGGCCTGTGCCCAGCAGTGAGACGTATATAGGCTGTAACTTTACTTTTTTTTTACTTTATTAATCGAAAATTGTACAGTTTTAATTGTAAAATAGTATGATGATTAATGCAATTGAAAGATTGTTAACTTACTCTTTCAGAAATCCTTTAATATCTTTCACTTAGAAACCGTAGTCTTACCTTATAAAAGTCACGTAAGAGGGTAATACCACAGAATAAATAATAGGTAATACTAACATCGGTATGATTGAATATCCTGTTTAAATATTTTATCAATAGAGACAGCCCTAACTTGGATATTTGTTTAATGATGACGCAATATTCAAGGTTTTTTAGCGATATTTGATGTTTGAACTGTTTTCTCAAACATGTTTTCTTGTTAAATTCATTTATCACTATTTAAAATAAATATATGATTTTATTTGTTTATAGAATAAGGGGAAACGAAGATGAGGAACACCTGATGTTCATCCAGAAGAATCGTACGTTACTGGCCTTTTAAAAAGGAGTAGGCTCTTTTCTTCCAGGTTCTCCTAAGAAGACCGATCCGGAAAATTTTCCGGAGGTAGCCGATTCTGCAAAGAAGTCATGTGAGGAATGAAACTGCTAGTAAACTGTACAGTACTGGACCACCAAGCACCCGGATTGATGTGATTTGATGTGAATTGTATCGTGAATTTTGTCACGAAGTTAAATGGTCAAATTTGACTGCTGTAATGTATTCCAACAAATGTAAATGCGATAAAAATTGCAAAGGTGTGCAAGATCTATTCTCAACGCTAGTGAATCGAACCGATCAGAAGGAATTCTGTCATCGAAGATTCGGGCCGATCTCTGCTGAATGCGGTCAAGTAAAAGTAGCTAGCACAGGAGTGACAGTAGTCCATGTGAGGCGAAGCTTGCGCTTTGTTGGCTAAGGTTAGGCATGAAATACTGTTCCATTCTAGTGAGCACGCCACGCATTTTAGAGGCAAAGGGGGACGCCCATTTTCGGCCATGGAACGCCCAACAATGTGAATTTGTTAAAAAATTATATCTCTATTTATGGTTATGAATCGCGGTATTCATTTATCCTCAAACAATGGGAATATTTTTGCACAAATTAAAAGTACCGGAAACATAATAATAAAAATTAGGTAAATCATTATGTCATTAGTTTGTGAATAAAAAAAAGTGTTGCCAATCACAAAACACATTTAAAAAAATCGATTCTCTTTTTCGATCGATTATTTACGGTGTCATCATTACAGTGCTAATATAATTTTTAAATAATTATGATGTTACGATAATTAAACAAGCTAATTACTAGCTGATTTCCAATGAATTCTTTAGAGAGTAACAAATGCTACGGCACAATTTAACTGTTAATCTTAACCGATCTTCTTTGAAAACAGATAAGAACTGTTATTCTTATCTGTTTTTAAAGAAGATCGGTTAAGTTATTCTTATCTGTTTATAACAATACATTTAAAATAGAATCATGTTATGGTAACGAAACAAGTTAGTTTCCAGCTGATTTACCATGAATCCTTTAACCTTTTGAGCGCCAAAGTCGCCTATACTTGACCAACACCTGCGGGCCCTGAGCGCCAACGACGTCTATAGTTGACAAAAAACCCGGCTCCGAAAAATATGAAATATAGATATTGGAAAATTATTACAGGTATTTTAATTCTACACTCCTCAAAATAGGAATAACCCAGCAACATGTGAGTATAAAAAACAAGTCTTCTAGAGCCACAAGTACTAAGAAACATTGAACTAATAAAAATGGATTTTTATCTAAGCAAATACTATGTCCAGCACGCCAAAGTCGTCTATGGTTGACCGCTAGTGTCAAACGCGGGAGGCATAGATTTCTTGAAAACTATCCAAAATTCAGCTCAATGGTGTTTTTTTTCTATTATTATTGATATTTGAATAAAATTAAAGGTTAGAAACATAAAACTATAATTAGCTACATGAATAAAAAATGTTATCAGATTATCTTCGCATAATAAATCTAATATCTCAACTCTAGCGCATCTTTAGCGCGTCATCGAAAATCAGTTCACTGGGCACCGTGATGAAGGATAGACGACACCCTGATGACGTCATAAGTGATTACCGAGAAAAGTAGAGCAATGCAACATGAACGATTCCTCAGAACTCATTCGGATTTTGGAAAGCGTCGATGATGATGAATTTTGATTTTTGATTGATGAATTGAATTTTTGATTGATTGGTGAACAAATATGTTTATTTATTCCATGACCAAGATTTTAGTATTATACGGCTGATTTACCTAGTGCGAATAATTATATACAATTGTTGATTAATGAATAATTATGTACCTTCTTTAATAATAATACAAAATTACAATTAATGTTTTTTTTACTTAGGGTGTGAAGAGCAATTTTTCATTTTGTGTTGTGCCATTTTCTTTCTCAGTCTCAAAATCATCTAGCAGAATCAGCATCATATCAAATCCCCATTTTCATAAGAGTGTAAGACTTTTCTTCTGTGCGTCACTTGGCCTACGCCTTCCCCGACACATAAAATATTATGAATCGATGTCTGTATATTTCGGTTAGATCGATTTTGAAATCGATACACAACATTCTAAGAATGTTTCAAAAAGGAAGGTCAGCTACGCCGTTGTCGTCCAGTCGCGTCGTCGTCATCGGTGTTGTCATTAGGATGGAGAGTAGTGCTGTGGTTTACTACTTTTTATTATTATTGTTTGTTTTTTATTTATGTTTATATGTACAAAGTACATATATAAAAAGAGTGGAAGACGGCACAAGATTAAATAAAACATACAGTCTATTAAGAGTCATTTATAGCATAAAAAACCAACAAAAACAAGTTATTTCACCTTATCGATATATCAACTATTGGCAACACTATTTTGTTTTGGCGCTTTGGCGTACAGGACACGGTAATGCGTTTCTGGCGTGGCGCTCAAAAGGTTAAAGCTTAACAAAACGCAACTACACAATTTAACTGTTCCTAAAAATACATTTCAAATAGCATTTAAATAAATAAAGGAAAATATATTTTAAAAAGCCTGCAGAACTTAAAGCGCCTCAAAGATTGTTTTTTTAACGATATTATTAACCTGTAGACTCGATTAGCATACACATGTGTACCAAACATAAACATCGTACGCTCGCTCGATCAAGATACACATGTGTACCACAAGTACTACCCTTTGAAAAATAATTTTTTTTAATTAAAACAAAACCAAAGACACTATGCAATAGATAATAGTATCAAAGACAAAGATATGCTCTTTTATTTTAAACCATAACCTGGCAATGTTTCTTAGAAAAAAAAAAAAAGAAATCACTCTGAACTTCCGGCGTTCCACGTGTCACTTTGTTGAAGTTGCTCCATCTTTTTTTATAGAATTTTATATTTGTGTCTGGACTAAAAACGAAAGTATTATACTTTTTTTATATTCCTTGTAATATAATAAACACGTAGATATGTAATTTGTGGTATAAAAAGTGAAAAGTAAATTGCCAAAAGTACTTCAAATTCCGGAAAGCCCGTTTTGGCAGGTGAGTTATAAATGTGTTATTTTTCAAATTCTCATTTATTTTTAGTGTAAAATGTAAGTAAAAATAGTTTTCGTATATATTTCAAATAACATGACGTTGTATTTATTTCAAATTCACACAAACATATTTTAGAAATATTGTTCGAAATGTCATACAGATAAAATATTTTTTTTTTTTTTAATTTTTATAATATTTTAATGTTTTGGTATGAGTAACGAATGGAAACACATAAAACATAAAAATATACATGTTTCCAAACATTTTCATATAAATTTCTCCAAAAACAAAAGTGTAGAATTCAAATTAGTAGTAATTTTGGCACTAAAAGTGAAGTATATACTACTACTTATGCTATAAAGGGTAATTTATGAATTTTATTATAATTTCTAACAACCAAAATAATTTTATTCAATAGTTTATACATTCAACAAGAATTCCTGTAAGTTTTATCCATAAATATTGTCTCAAAGTGAAAATATAGCAAAATTTGCAATATAGCAAAAAAATTTGCTAATTTGCAAATTTTCCCGCCAAAAAAGGTCGCGAGCGAACGGGAGTGTCATATTACGCGTGACCTCGCGTGACCTCGCGAGCTAACAGGTTAATTGAATAAAAATCGATATCCTTTCATCGATTTTATGTCAGTTAAGTGGCAACATCGAGTCTGACAGCTAAGCCCTGTCATAGAATGAAATCACAATTCAGTTCACAACTATAGTCATTTGTTTGTTTTTATTTTTGTGAATTTGTTATCGAAGTAACAAACAAGCGTTATAATTGGACTCTGACATTTTATCCCACCCTACTGACCACGGCCTGAACATGGACTCCGCACCCGCTTCCTTCAATAACCCCTGCACGAACTTGGACTCGATATCCACTGTTAACAATGATCCCAGCTTCCACGCCGGCCAGACTTCTTCCCAGCCCTCGGTAACTCATTCAAGAGGACATTTTCGCTGTGTTAATTGTTGTTTAAATATAGCGAAAACACGAAGGCATTTGTTGGAAATTCCAGAACTGCGAAATCTTATACAAGAATGGGTTCGACCACAGCAGGTAAATAGTTACAATTATGTGTCATGTCTTCCTTTTCTTCATTCTACAATAATTATGGTTTCTTTATTAGGTACAAGTTTCGAGTGATAGTGTAGTATGCCACGCATGTTGGACTGCAGCCTGGAATCAAATACGACATCCAACTAGCGAACAGGAAAATTCACCAATTATTAGTCATGGACATGTATGTATCAGCTGTGGCAAGTCACTTTTGAGAATAAGATCACACACATTGTTTGGGTCTGATTCTCTACGTGAGGAACTCATAAGGAATGAAATTGCCCATCAAATTGCACCACGTGAGGTATGTGTTCAACATTTTTTTTAATTTATTAAGTGTGTGTGCTCATATCTGATAGTGATACATGTTTTTACTCTGATTACATCCACACAAACTATATCTGACAAACATACAAGCTTATTTATAACATGGCGATAAGATTAGCTTGTCACCACCAGGTAGAGTGCTAACGTTTTTACCAACTACCAAGTAATGAGACAATTGATTTTTCATTGTTTTTGGACTACTGGTAGTTTTTAAGTGCTTAATTATTAAATAATATAGGCCATTAAATCTGCTTTTGTGCAGTAACAATTAACTTGATAAATATTTTATATGTATTTGAGTTTAAAGGAAACAAATCTATTTTATTTTTATTTAGTTCACTTTTTCACTTTTGTATTTAATATTATTTCAGTTGCCATCGTCATTTCGTGTGTGTCATAATTGTTGGCGAAGGTTTGATAGAGCAGCATCACATTCAACTGCAGAACGGGAACCATCTGAATCATCCAGTTTATCCTCGTTGCAATCTGAAGTCGGTAATGTATTGCACCCAGATCAACAAAGCTTAGATCATATATCACATAGTATACTGCTACCTAATTATGTAAGAGCACCACTAACACAAAATCAATGTTTTTTTCCTGGTTGTAACGACTCCAATCGACTAATTGTTCCAACAGCGTTGCGGGTACGTCTTTTTTGTGATTACAATTACTATGTACCTCCAGAATGTAGAATCTGTAACTACCATTTAAATAGTAACTCTTGGGATTTACTTTTAGAATCAATATATAATCCTATTAAAACATTTAGTGCAGCACAAATTGAAGATTTTGCTACATTATTGAAAGATAATATGCATAATCATATAGACTTTGAAAATATTGACAGTATGCCTGAGCACACTGTACATTATTATCTAGGCTTATCAAAGGCACAATACCAACAAATTCTCTCTGTAGTTCCTAGACTGTCAAGTAAACATAGGGGTTGTTTTGCACTTGCTGCATATTTAATGAAGTTAAGAATAGGAGATAGTGACGAACGCATGTCAGCATTATTGCAAGTGCCAAGAAGCACATTAGAGCGGCTTATAAATATGGCCCGCGAAATAATTAATCAGGATTTTGTTCCTATGAATTTGGGCATAAATCATATATCCCGAGCAGAAATAGCTCAAAGAAATCTTCTCATTCCAAATGGACTTTATGGGGGAGAAAATAGGAGGCCTGTCATAATTGCCGATGGTACATATATATACATAGAAAAAAGTTCCAATTATTTATATCAGAAAAAAACTTACTCATTACACAAATATAGCAATCTTATAAAACCTTTCCTTTTTGTGTGTAGTGATGGTTACATCATAGATGTTTTAGGCCCTTAGCCTGCAACAACCTCTGATGCGGATATCATAAAAAATGAATTTGGTAATGAATCCAGTTCATTAAGGCAATATTTTGAATCTGGAGATGTATTCATCCTAGATAGAGGCTTTAGGGATTCATTGCCTCTTTTAGAACATTGTGGTTATCAGGTTCATGTACCTTTGTCTCCACCCGATGGTGAATCTCAGTTAACACTAGAGAAGCTAATAAGTCCAGAGCTGTGACTATGTGTCGATGGGTAGTCGAGGTGGTGAATGGCATTTTTAAAACTCAATTTAAAATATTTCGCCAAAATTATTTTAACAGGGCTTCTAAACATTTGATGATAGACTTTGCTGTGGCTGCTGCTCTAATTAATAAATTCCACACTAAAATAAGGGACAGGGATGATGCGGCTCAAATACTTGAAATAGTTTACCAAAATATGGAGACAAATAATGATTTGTCTGAGTATGTTAGGGAACGAAATCTAAATAGAGCTAGGGCAGACTTTAGAAATATAAATGTAGACTCTGAAAATGTTAGGGAATTTCCTGTTTTAACTTACAGTGATTTAATATTAATTGCTTGTGGCACATACCAATTAAAGCAAGCTCGCTCCTATTATGGTGAGCATATTAGATTTAATGGTTGCTATCGGATAGAATTATGTAACAACCACAGGAGCAGCATTACGGAAGGAATAAACTTTAGCCCTAGCTGCTCTTTACTTAGGGCTAGAATCGCAAGTCGACACATCAGTCGTAAAGTATATTTTATATATATTTTAATTAGTGGCAATGATTCTGGTAGAAGTGCAATTAAAAAGTATTGTTGCAATTGTATTGTCGGCCGTCGAACGGTAGGATGCTGTGCCCATGTTATGACAGTAATTTGGTATTTGGGTTGGGCACGGCATCAGTCTAATATTTCGCCTCCTGCTCAATTCCTGGATAATGTATTGATTGTGTATGATACAAATGTTGTATAAGATTGTATATATAAGATAAGATTCTTCGTACGTGGTAGGGTCATGCTGCAGTTATAGTTGTAGCATGAATGGGTCGGCTCTACCAGGGAAGGACCACGCTCTCACAGAGTACCGGCGTAAAATAGTAGCTTAATGCTGCTGTGTTTCGGATAGGGAGTGTAGAGAACCAGAGACCCTGGCAACGAGGCATTCCATCCTAGTCCTCACGGGTGGCAACACATCTGTATTTTGATTCGTAATCGAGGATAGATGTTGATGTCTATGAGCCACAGCAACCACTTACCATCAGATGGACTGTGCGCTCGGTTGTCACGCTATCCTATAAAAAAATCATAAAATAAATTAAAGATCTGATCAAAACTTGATTATGATATTAGTTAGTTTACGACGGGCTGTTTTCCGCAACTCCACGTCTAAGCGTGTATTTTACGTGTGGGCAGGAATAATGTGATTACTAAAGGCAAGCAATAAAAAAAGTTATATATAATTCCTATAATATAATAATAATTAAGTTAATTTGCGTCAACCCCCTTAATTCCCTTACACACATTAGTGTTTAGGAGAAAGGATGTGAGGCTAATGGGTCTCTAGGATTTAGGATTTGCGTATACACTCCTACCTGGTTTGGGTATGAATGTGACTTTCACTTTCATACCCAAACCCTTGGAACACATCTCATTATGACAACAAGTCTGCCTATTAAGGCCTTCCCCCCCACCACCACAGTAGGAGTGCTGGGAATCTGCTGACAGGTCCTGCTAGCTTATTGGGGAGGAAATTATGAATTTTTCCTGCGCCCTCTTTTCCCAAAAGAGGGTCGCTTCCGATACGGCATAAGAAGCTTAAACAGCCAGTTGCCAGTCCCCAAAGGCGGTTTTTAGAGGGTATCACTTAGGTTCCCCCCGGTAGGCAGTGAGTCCCTCATAATCACGATAGACCGGCTATCGTGGTATGCGTAATGCATTTTCCGCCTCCCTTCATAAAGGGTAGCCCTTTCCAATTGCTTCGGGCGCAAAAAAAAAACCAATGGATTTTATCCATTGTTACCACTCTGTGCTAAATTCCATTCAGTGATTAGATATTATACTAGAGGCCAATAATTCCTTAGCATTCCCAGATGTGTTAGTCATCCGAAATTCTATTAACACCATAGGTTACACTGTATATAGAAAAAAGTCCCATACAAACCAATATTTAAACGGTGAATCTCACCATCATCCTTCACAGTTAGCTACCGTGGGCAACTCTTTGTTACAGAGAGCACAAGGGATCTGTGAGCGCAAACACCTGGCTGCCGAGCTTCAGCACGTCAAGCAAGTTCTGCACGACAACAAGCTTCGGGTCCCGCACCTATGTCACAGTGACCGAGTGAAGTCGGGCACAGTCGAGCATGTGCCTGCTGTACTACCATATTTCAGAGGTATTACGGACAAGATTGGCTACATCTTGAAGCGAGCTCCTATTAGAACATTCTACAAGCCGCTGAAGAAGATACATATAATATCAGATTTGATAGACCACAAATCCTCGCGAAAGAACATCGATTCCTGCCAAGGATTATATGTGAGGCTATTGAAATTAAAAACATTCTAATTTCAATAGAGAAGGAAGCTGGGTACTCCCACCTGTTTAGGACCCTGTAAATAATAAAATTAAAACTAAACCCAAGCATACCACGCAAGACTTCAAGACAGTAAGTTCATTCTGCATATATCGGACCATAAATAGTTATTAAAAAGCTGAAGTTACTCCAAGTTAACACTGATTCGGTACACCAGTCACCTCAATCCCCCATGACCATGTGTGCTGGAAAGCACCCGAAACGTCGAGAATTAAAAATCAAAGAAATTAAACGCGATAAAATCGGTAAAATTAGTTGTTAAAAAACTGTATTTGTGAAAATAAAAACTTTTATATCTTAAAATTCCCGACTTTTTTTAAACCAATTTCTTAACCATTTCATTCTTTTAATTGTATATTATCATATCTATATGCTTTTATATGTGGGCACCCATGGCCGAAATGTCTATGAAGAGTGGGCATTCCTCTTTAGCCTTCCCTTCGAAGTGACCACGTAGCTGAACGTTACTCGTAATATTGGCGCCGAGTATCCCGATGCTCGCTGAGGAAGCAAGAAGAATGCTTTAAATTTAAGCAGACACGACACATTTATGAGTTTAGTTAAACAATAAGTATTTTTCGAACTTTTGTAGTTGTTTATCATACAATAAGACAAATTTTCCAAAGGAAATGACTTCTTCCAGTAAACTTTAGCTCTGTACAAAAATGGAGACGTGTACAGAATACGTGTACTTGTACAGAATTATTAAATTCAATAATTCGCAGGTATTTTTGCTAATCTAATTTGTTAGATTTGCTTCATCCTCATCTTAATAGCCAAGTTCAAAAATTTTGTTAAATTTTAAAAATATAAAATGTTAACTGTGAAGAATATAAAAGAAACCTTCAACTAGAAGCGGTTAATAGCAAATTAAAGTAGGATTCAAACTATTTTATTGGAGGCCAAACCGCAGCGTCCATAACTCAAACTAGTTGGTCCTATTCCAAGTTAGGAGTCGGCGAGTTTTGATTGTTCCAAGCCATTGTTCGGCTGGCGTCGTTATAGCACGACGTATCTCTTCTAGAACTGGCTGTAAAAGATCAAACGCTCTATCAAACTTTTAAATAGGAATAATTCCCTTCCAATTTTTATTGGAACGATTACATAACAAGTTTAAAAAGACTTAAATGTTTTTTAAATACCGGTTTCATCTTGGTAGGATAATAATGTGGCGTAAATGGCGTAATTTACATTTAATATAATCATAATTTTTTTCGATTTTTTTTAGCACGCATTTGAACTGTGTGCTTGTTTTTTCACTCTTTAATTAGAAAACGACGACAGACAGATACTTCAAAACATTATAAAAACATATTTGTGTATTTAGTTTCTTCTGGCATGACGAGGTTTATAGACTAGGGTACATCATTTGTTCGGAGTATCAAAATAATATGATACCTACGTGCGGTACCATCTGCAAACATCGCCTCTATCTCTAACCGCTTCTGAACACTGATGTACTTTGGTCCGTCTATAATTATTGTGGAAATTTCAACAATTTTGTAGATTAATTTCAAAACATCTATCATTTTCATATCACATATAACCTAATCTAAGAAAAGTATTTTTTATATATTCTAATGAATATAGATTCAGTTTGAATTCTTTTAAGTTGCAGCTTATATACGTCTCACTCCTGGGCACAGACCTCCGCTCATTTCAGAGAGGGTTTTAGGGCAAGGAATTGTCCGCCGCGCTGCCCCAATGCATGTTGGCGAACTTCACGTGTCTTCGAAATATTTTTTTCTTATTTCTCAAACATGCAGGTTTCATCAGGATTTTTTCCTTCACCGCCGAGTACGTGGTTAAGCAGCACTTAAAATTGCAATTAACAATTTCGTTGGTGCCGGCAGGGATCGAACTCGGTACGCTCGCGTATTGTGAAATTTACAGCGAGCGCTAACCATCTGAGCTAACATGTCTCCTTCATCTTCTTTTAATATTTTTGTAAAAGAAATATCTCATTTTATTTTTATATAAATAAAATTTATATATTATTATATATAATTTTATATATTATTATATATGGAGATCTTAAAATGATATTTTATTCTTTGCAATAAACAAATTAATGCCAGAAAGTAGTCCAAAGTCCGTAAATATGACGAACAGCAAACGTATAGTTCATAGTTTTTTAAAGTTTTAAATATTATTGTATGTATTGTTATTTAATAAGGAAGTTAGCTAACTTTATTCATACTCGTACATATTTAAAAGATACTACTAAAAATGTGCGACGATCCCTACTACACTGTGCTGGACCACAAATAATCCACATCGTGGCTCTACTAAATAGCTTACTATTTACACTTGCTATTACGAGTACTACGCTAAACTATTAAATAGCGATAATTATGACTGCAGATATGTCTTGCTTAGTATCTAGGTCGTGTAATGACAAAGTACCAAGATACAGGCTTCACTGCATTCTAAGAGGTTAATGTGGCAAATTATAGATTAGCGTGCTACTCATACTCATGGAATTGTTTGTTTTCTATTTGGTATGTATTTAATGGAGAGGACTTAAATTTTTATTTAAAGTATGTTTGAATTCAATAAATATTATAATTGTTATGGAGTATTAATAGAGTATTTTCATCTGGTTGAGCTAAATAAATATATAAAAGGAAATCATAAATATACATAAATATATATTTTAATATACTAGTTTTTTTTTCACATGCAAATTTAGTACGTTACCTATATTGTAGTATATTCCGGATGACTTTTTTTACTGTGAGGCAAGAATAGGTGAAAGAAGTGGCCTATAACACAGATAATTTTCATTACCATTTCATCATCAATTTTCACAAATTTTAAGGAACTACTAATTTAAAAACCTTTTCATCTGGCAGTTGGCTTAAGCCATGGGTTGTGAATGTTAACCCTTACCACTAGTAAAATAGAGTGGACATGATTTAAATTTTTGAAATTAAAAATTACTTTTAAATAAAATTAAAATTATCTATGGCATATGCTTCTACTTCGTTCACCTATAACACTATTTTTTCCCTACGGTTAAAAATCACCCATATTAAAATATGTATGTCGCACTTGTAGGCGAAGTAGGATGCCCTCCCCGCCACACTGAATGGAATAAGACATGGAAGTAGATAGATGCAGGTAATTTGTGATTTGCGGCATTCTTTGATGAAGGCCTATGTTCTGCAGTGCACTTGTAAGGGATAGTGATGATGACGATGTTGATGATGAAATAAACTGCAGAATTACTAGTGTGAGTGTATCAACTTTGCTACTTAGTACCTAAAGTCTTTTATATAATGCTTTTGTAAGAAGTCTCCTTGAATTCGCTAGTGTCATATGGAATCCATCTTCTAGTGTGCACTCCTAACGCGTTGAAAGTATACAGCGCGCCTTTACTCGACATCTTGCCTTTCATGCCAGTGGTATCTCACATAGGCAGCCTTATAATCAGCGACTGAATAAGTTTAAAATGATGTCTCTCCGAAATAGACAAGATATTTTAGATTTGTGTTTTCTAAAAAAATAGTACACAATAAAGTTAAGTGCAGTGACCTCCTTGACCGCATTTCATTTGCTGTTCCGCGTAAATATCCCCGTTGTCACATCCAAAAAACATTTTATATTCCTTTCGCCAAAACTCATCTCGGGAGTCACGCTTCTATCGTGCGTATATGTGGAAAATATAACGAATTTTCTAAAACCATACCCGGCATTGACATATTTAACGACTCTTATATTGCATTTAAAATCAAACTTACAAATCATTTATCATCGAGTTCCTGATATAAATTACATCCTTAATATAATATATCTTATACTTAAATTAAAAATGTACATACTCCTGAAGAGATACCTAGCATATTCCCTTTTAATAATTAAGCCTGTTTTTTATCTTTAGATTTTTCTTATATTTATTTGAATAAATCTAATTTGCATTGTATTGATCGGATGATATTTGTACTCCAAATTAACCCAAAATTGCACGACTCAATTTGTGAACGTTATGTACACTTGTTATGGATATACATATCAGAGATTATAGAAATGTGTATGTTTTCGTGATTGTCATATATGTGTATTGTAAGTGTACTTGTTAAATAAATAAATAAATAAAAAATACAGACCAAAATACAAATTGTAATCTTAGCAGTAATAGCCAAAAATTCTATATAAATCTTTGTTAATAGCAACCTGAGACACCTTTGTTTTAAATTCCAAAGTACGTCGTATATGGAAATGTTTGCGATTACATGGAAATATGACCACACGGTATGATTCACATTTAATTTTATGACATCTTGTACAATATGTTATAATATGAATGCCAGTAAAATTTACCTTAAAAGGATAGTTTTAGACATTTCCTTAAATTACACAGAAGTTTAGAAATAGTTATATTGTAAATAGTTGCTACTTTTTACATAGATCGAAAAAAATTGCTAGAAGTATGATATTTATTGTATCGTGTACAAAAAATAACTGAAAATCACTATAACAGTTATCAACTTTACGCAACGATACATTAATTTATTTAAACATTCAAAAGAACAAATTTTATTATTTTAAGTAGGCTGTGACCTGTTATATGAATTTAAAATTTTATTACTTTAGAAAAAAATCTAAAACATAATGATATTTTCAATATTTGGATTCGGAAAAAAAATCAACGAAATATATCACAGTGATATTTCAAATCAAGTACCTACGTAAAAATGTAATCTATTAAATTAGTATTTCATAATTTTTTTGTCAGGACACAGTAATAAAATAATAATATAAAATTATAACTGAAAAAAAAAGTCAATATAAAATTGTCAAACCACATAAGTGCTTAAAATGTAAGTTAATTTTTAATACTGTATTATTTGCAAGTGTTTTTTGAAAGAGTTATAAAAATATGAAAAAATCAACTATATCGATAATTACCTGATAAATAATTTCAACATAATAATATGTTACATACAGAATATTTAATATTTAACTTTAAAAATATAATAACAAAAGAATATTATCTCAAATTGATAAATATAGTTATAAATAGAATTAAAATTACATAGGTACATTAACAAAAAAATCATTAAGTTATTTATAATTTCGAAAACTCATTTTTTCATGACATGGAATTTATATAAAAAAAAAACAAAACACTACTAGGTACACAGCTCAAGTTTGTTTTACGAAATCTTTATTAACATTGAAAAAGGCAATTTTATTTCAAACAGATAACATAATTTTAGGTTCCGTTGTCTTTTATAAAGAAAAAACGTAAAAGAATACTATTACATTAATAAATTTATAATAATAGTGTATCGATAGACTCTGGACTTTATTTTATAAGCAAAATATAAACCAAATATGGTTTAAAATGTACAAATTTTACATAAAAAATATATGACAGAAAAAAGAAATACAAGTAGACTTATTGTAAATATGAATTAATGTGTCTAAATATGAAAAAAAAATTTGATAGAATCAGGTGTTACTTTGCGGAAATCCATTATAATAAAAAATAAAAATATAAATTTCTCTGCAACCTTCCGCTAAATAAATACAATGATGTGTCTTACCTGGATTGAAGAGCACCTCCCGCCCTCCCTCAATTGCATGCACTAACTCCGTCACCACTAGTCCCAGCACCACTACTCCCAACACCACTATTCCAGGTAAGACACACCATCGACGATAATTTTTTTTTTTTTTTGTACAATAGGGTGACAAACGAGCACACAGTCCACCTGATGGTAAGTGGTCGCTGCGGCCCATAGACATCTACATCTATCTTCCATTACAAATCAAAATGCAGATGCGTTGTCACCCGCGAGGACTGAGATGGAATGCCTCATTTCCAGTAACAAGGGTCTCCGGTTCTCTACACTCACCATACGAAATACAGCAGCATTAAGCTACTATTTCACGCTGGTATTCTATGAGAGCGTGGTCCTTCCCCGGTCGAGCCGACCCATTCGTGCTACAACTATACTACTAATATAACTGCAGCATGGCTCTACCACGTTTTAAATACGACACGTGTTTCGCCTCTACACGAGGCATCTTCAGCTAATGTAGACTCTACGGCGGCTTACCGCTAAGATTTAGCGGAAGGTTGCAAAGAAATTTATATTTTTATTTTTATGAAAAAAAATCTCATAAGTTCTTATAAAATGTGGTAAGACAATAACGTGAAAATGTGTTTATTGTATAATTTGATTAATAGTTTTATTTTTGTGCATCAATTCCTATGGTTATTACATGAGTACATAGGTACATAGCATTAATAGTCCTAATACAAAATGCAAAATAACTACCTATCCAACCCTATAGATTTAGATGAGGATCCCCTTATTATCTCGTATTGTCATCGATTATTAGGCCTTTTTTCCATAATTCTTGTACGTACTTTCTTTTTTCTTCTTAATATTTTTAACCTTTAGCTAGCTCTGTTTCTCTCTATTCACTTATATATATTTATTTATTTATTTATTAGATACCGGGAATCGGAATATTAATTTATTTAATTTATATTTTAATTCGTGATATTTATCACGCGGGTACTTTATAAATATGGGCTCCCCATTTATTTGGGCATTTTCGTAACATTCATTTCATTTTATTGGTACATAAACTTTTTTTTTATATCAAGGTAAAATGTACCTTGGGTTGTGCGCACAACTTTGAGATCTACGTTTAAGTCATTTTCAAAGGACTCCAACAATTGTCACAGAGGAAAACTAAGTTCACACCAAGATGCAATGAAGGATATAACCTCTATGTACCATTATTAAGGGTAACACATTAAAGACTTCTCTGGTCCCTAACAGTACTAATATGAGTAAACTCATGTACATCACTTGTACTGAAGGTATTGTTCCCTAGTACCCGTTAATCCCGATTTTATCATTCAATCACGAAAACATACCCTGCTCGAGGACTCTATGTTATACCAGTGATGGACGTTCCCGTATCTCTCCATTACCTATTTATTAAGGTCAATATAGGAAAGGTCAATTATTATCTTTTATATCTAATCTTTCCATGCATTATTCTTGCTCCTAACGGCTTCAATACAACTAGTTTAAACATCATCAAATATTTAGGTGATGAGTCCAATATTGACGAAACTTAACCACTCAATCATTCGTATTCCAATTTTAAGCATTTCTTTCTTTCATTACTCACACCTTTTAAGTACATCATTGCTAATTTTTGCATAAAATGGATATATTTTTTTTCAGTCAACGTTTAACTCAGTTAAGAAACATTACTATTAAATCTCTCTTAGGCTGGCGACGTACATACTTTATGGTAGAATAGCATTTTTCTAGTCACTTTTCCTATGCTTTAATTACGATGCTACCCTACAAAGGATATGCTGTATTATGTACATGTATATGTTATGATTATTACTCCTTATAAGTAGAACTCTTATACGATAACGACCTACTTAGTAATAAATAATATTTTTTATGAATTACACGTCAATTTTTTTTTAATATAACTTCATATAAAATTTGAGATAAGATTGAGATAATTTGACATAAACACAGAAACAAATTAATGATAATTGGTTGTAACATTAGCAATTTATAATATATAATGATTGACAAATTAATGATTACACCAAGTATATGACATTGAGCTATAATAATAATCTAACGTTGGTATTTCCTCTGAAGCTGTTACATAATTAATTAGAAAGTTACCATATCAATTAAAAAATATTGAATAATTATATGTATGTTGTTAAAATTTCGATAAATATTGTTACGGTTACTTCATCATTACAGCCCTTCACAAGTCCACTGCTGAACATAGGCATCCCCCAAGCAGTGCCACAAAACACGGTCCTGAGCCACCTGCATCCATCGACTTCCTGCATGTCTTACCAGGTCGCCACTCCATCTAGTGGGGGGTCGCCCTACACTACGCCTACCGGTACGAGGCTGCCACTCGAGAACCTTTCTTCCCCATCGGTTATCGGTTCTTCGAGCTATATGGCCGCCCCATTTCCACTTCAGTTTACTAATCCGTTGGGCTATGTCGGTACTGGTAGCGGATATTTATTAAGAGAGAAAGAGCATAGCCCTCTCCTGCGCTCGCTGAGCGACCTTGAGCGTCCTCATACGGCCAGCAGTGAAGGACCACGTCACCGATCCGTAAGTCATCACTGGCAACACGCACTGGTTGTACACTTTAGTTTTCAGAGATTGAGGTATACCTGACGAGAAGATGTGTCGTAATTTCCCGAACGCTGCCCAGCCGAGTTGAATCCGTCGATTGACCTGGTCGAAGTTGGACTTACCTAGTCGGACTATTTGTCCCAGGTAAACGTACTCGTCAACAACTATCGAGCATAGTGCTCCCAACAACTACCGGCATAGGTGTGACATGGACATTAAACATGATCTTTGTTTTGTCCATGTTCATCTTAAGACCTATCCGTTGGGAGACACCATTGAGGTCATTGCGCATAGTGCTAAGGTCCTCCAGGGATTCTGATATAAGGACTATATCATAGGTAATATCGAAGGTGAGTGATGTACTCGCCATTGATGTTAATACCGTATCCTTTTCAGTCCAGTAGCTTGAAAACGTCTTCCAACGCAGCGGTGAAGAGTTTCGAGGATATAACGTCACCCTGTCTTACACCTCTCTGCAGTTGGATAGGATTCGAACTCTGGTTCTGTACTCGGATAGCCATCGTAGCCCTACTGTACAAACACTTCAGCACCTCAATATACCGACAATCAACTTGACACCGCTTAAGGGACTGTAGCATCGCCCAAATTTCGACGGAATCAAAGGTTTTCTCATAGTCCACATACGCCAGGCAAGGTGGCAGATTGTACTCTTCGGTCTTCTGTACAATCTGCCGCAGGGTATGTATGTGGTCTATGGTACTGAAGCCTTTTCGGAAACCGGCTTGTTCGGGAGGCTGGAAATCGTTGAGTCTGCGTGCGAGACGATTCGTAATGACTCTCGAAAACAGCAAGTGAACGCGGCTCAGAAGGGAAATCGGTCTGTAGTTCTTCAAGAGAGCGTTGTCGCCTTTCTTAAAGAACAAGACCACCGCACTTCTGCTCCACGCCTCCGGAGTATTGCCACCATAGTGGACGGAATTGAGGAGCTTCTGAAGGACTTCAAGTACCGGTGTTCCACCCGCTTTCAGAAGCTCCGCTATAATTCCATCTTCGCCTAGGGCCCTGCCGTTTTTAAGGTGCTGGAGAGCCATTGTAATCTCGCTCAGACTGACCTCCGGGATATCATCGGAATAGTGTCGGGTAAGACTTGCTCTTGGATCGTTACTCACACTTGCGTGTGGCTCCAACGATGATGTGTACAGCTGCCCATAGAACCTCTCAATCTCACTCAAAATCTCAGGTGTCTCGGAAACGATGCTGCCACACTCATTCTTCAGCTTTGACAGTTGGCTCTTTCTGGCAGACAGATCTCTGGCAAAGATTTTGGAGCCCTGGTTCCGCTCGATCGCTTCTTTAATACGAGCAGTATTAAAGTTGCGTAAGTCTCGCCGCATGCATTTGGAGATCTGTCTGTTCAGTTGCTTGTATGCTGTCAAATCTCTTGACGATTGCAGTCTCATCTCCCGTCTAACAGCCATGAGATTAAGAGTGTGATCGGAGAGTTTTTGTGTTCTTTTGCAGCGGGTTTTGCAGAACTTAGCTCCAACCGCATGGACAGTATCCACGAGCTTGTCATTCATATTGTCAACTGCATTGCAATCTTCTAGGCACTGAAAGCGGTTACGTAACTCGAGCTGAAAAGTCTCGGGATGCTGGATCAGAGCACGAGGGGGACGGAGCGTTGACTTCATTAGACGAGACCTCTCCAACTTAACGTTAAGGTTCAGTGTGCCTCTAACCATTCGGTGATAGCTGCCGGTTTTCACCCTTGCGATCACTGAGACATCACTGAACAGTTGGCGTCTGGTCGCCATAATGAAGTCAATCTCATTTTTTGTCGAACCGTCGGAGCTCGATCATGTCCACTTCCTGTGGGGCCGCTTCTGGAAGAAAGAGTTCATCATAAAGAGTCCCTCTTTCTCCATAAAGTCTGCCAGATGCTGGTCCCTACGGTTCCGTTGCCCTACTCCAAATTTCCCTAACTTCAGCTCACCACCTTCTCTTGTGCCTAGTTTTGCGTTGAAGTCTCCCATCAACACCGTGTAGTGGGTTTTGGAGGAATGCATGGCTCTAGAAATATCCTCATACATTTCCTCCACCTCCTCATCGGGATGTGTCGAGGTTGGTGCGTAGACCTGTATGACCTTCAGCGTATACCGTTTGGTGCTTCTGAGTATCAGGTACGCGACCCTCGTCGACACACTCCCAATCATTACAACGTTGTTGACGAGAGACTTGTGGATGATAAATCCGATACCTCCTTGGGACAGATGGTCGCCACTGTTCTATCCCGGAGGTGATAGAACAAGTTGCCGGACTCGAGGATTACCGTGTTCTTCCCCCTCTCTTCGGACCTCAGATAATCCAATAATATCCCAGCGCAACTTGTCTACCTCTTCTTCCAGCTCCAGTATCTTCTCGTCAGTCCTCAGGGTGCGTGCGTTATAAGTTGCCAGGTCGAGTCGTCGTAGGTGGCAACCGAACCTCCATCGGAGATTCTTAGCACCCCCTACCCTGCCGTTACCATGGTCGCCAACGGTTACGGTTACTTGTGCATTAAAATTTACACATTACTATGGTAGAATATGTATAACTAAATTATACTTAAACACCATTGCACAACCATATTGTTGCAAAACATGTTTTTGTAGTTATTTACCGATTAATTATTGCGGTATAATACATAATTTCGAATTTTTCTTTTAGCACTAATATTTTTCCTCTTTTTTTAATGAATGATTTAAAAATTTTCTTTTCCCAGTTCTGTGTATAACATTATATCAGTAATAACATAATTTGACAATAGACATCGACTCTATTATATAATTAAACTTACATTCGGTGCTTTCGAGATGTCTTGTACCTGCTACAGAACTTGGCTAGTCGCTCGTTGTACGAGTATAACCTGACTTCTTTCTGCTGCTCTGGCACTTGAAGAAGTTCTTAGCTCCCCGATGTGGTTGGGCCTGGACTTCCTCGTACTCATATTTATTTTTGATAAAGTTGGTACTCTTCTTCTGAGTGAATTTTGATTAAGGTGTTTTCTGTGTATTGGAATCTTCTTTCTTGGAAATTTTCTCTCTTGTCTTCTTGATTTAATAACAATGTTACTGGAGCTTCTTGTATAATTTATTTTTCAGGTATTTTCTTCATTTCTTGTATAACATTTTTTTAAGTATATTATTTATTATTATTATATATATATTTTTATTATTAGACTTAATTTCTCAAAAAAAATATTGTAGTCTCTTTTAATATTCGTAATTAAAAATTTTAGTGTCACTTCCGGTATAATGTTCTTTTTGTTATTATATATTTATTTGATAAAGTACTTCAATTTCTTATGCAGATTCCGGCGGTACGCTTGCATTGTAGCAGCGCACCGTCTGGCAGGGTCGCCATGTAATATAGGAAAGGTGTCAATGAAGGAGACCTGTGGTTGGTACTAAAACTTTAATTAGACTGCCTCATTATTCTACCTTAGCACTAAAGTATATTAACGTGGGAGCACTACACTATAATATATATATATATATATATATATATATATATATATATATATATATGATATTGCTCAGTGTGTCAAACTTCTATTCTACAAATAGCAAATAAAAGGACCGTGATAGTTCAGTTGTTAAGCGCTAGCCGTAATTTCACGGTATGCGAGTAACCCGAGATTGTTCCCCACCGGCATCACGGTATTTTTATAGTATTCAGTGGCGGATCCAATCTAATTATTATTAGCAATTTAAAAGTCCTGATTTACCATGTGTTTGGCAGTGATGATAAACTTGGTAAGGTAGGAAACCAGCATGACTGAGGAATAAAATATTATGAGGATTTTGAACGTTAACATACAGCTAAAGCGCGATGGAACTCGCTCTATACCTCTCTCAGATATGAAAAAAGGCTTGTGCCCGATGGTGGGACGTAAATATTGACATTTTTAACTTAAGGCGACACCGTGAAAAAATGCACCTCCTTTCATCGAATAGTATAGTACTATGACACCACTAATGAAAGTGGGATTTTCATATAGTTAAATTCATGTCTTTATCTTGAATTTGATAGCTCAAAAACACGATTGTATAATTTTGACTCGATCATAATTATTTGCGAAAACACCTCTAAAAATCACTATAATTGAAATTACAACGAAATCATTTGATCTATATGCTTGGGAATCACTCAAATATATTCATAACATCACTATTCATAATTTAAATCAATAATTTTTTTTAAATATTTTAAGATTCTGACAATTTCTAAGCGCTTTTAATCGTAGCGGGCGCTACGCAATTTTAGACCTTATGATGGCGTTTCTTCAAGTTTTTATAGAAATTATGTATTCACTCGAATCAGTACGGCGATAGCGTTTTCGATGTGTCGTCTTAAACAAAAAGGCCTAACTTTATTTATTTTTAACCGACTTCAAAAAGAAGGTATTCAATTCTTTCTGGGTGAACCCATTTTGATGATTCTTTTTTTATTTGAAAGTTGGTTTCTCGTATGGTCCCATATAAATTTGATCAAGGTCTGACCAAAAGTTTTTGAGTTATCCTTAAATAATGCGTATTTTATTGACTTCGAATACATTAATTCGGCCATATGAAAGTCGGTTGTACAAAATTTTTAATTTTACCACTTGTTTAAATATTACTTTCTCTTAAACTAACGAACTTAACTAAGGGCAAATTTTTTATCATCAGATAAAAGTTATCTATCCAATAAATAACCTTACTGAATATAAAAATGAAATAGTCGAACGTTTTTATTTGTACAATTATTGTAATTTTAAATATGTTTGTCTTGTGTTTGATTCCATGAATATATTTTGTGACGATTTAAAAATCACCCATAAATCAGATATATTTAACAATATGTACTTTGTTCATATATTTATTATTATTGAATAAATTTTGTTAGGAAAAAAATGATTTTATTAATCGAGAAATAAAACTGATATTATTCCTTACGATTAATAAGACTATCGCTTATCTCTGTATGTTTATTTCAATGATATTGGCTTTTATCGTGTTGTGTTGCTTTTGTTGTATTTATTACTATTGATAAGTAAAAATAGCATATCATTTTTGGTAAGCAGCACATAGAAGATCATTTTGAGTTCACGACCATCGCCTCCGTGGCGCAATCGGCTAGCGCGTTCGGCTGTTAACCGAAAGGTTGGTGGTTCGAGCCCACCCGGGGGCGGTAGTTTTTGTTATATTAAAATAGAAAAAGCAAAATAAGACCAATAAATTACATTTGTAGTAAAATCGTAACAATTTGCCCGATTAAATCCAACTACATTATGTCTATGTCTTTACTTCGTGAATATTACGTAAAATATTAATTTATAAAAAATAAACTAAATAAATATTTTTTTTATATAATATTGATAAAATTCATAGTTTTCGAACCAAGTCCTCATTTTTTAAAACAAAAAGAGAATTGAAAGAGACTAGTTAATTTAGAGTAAAACTCATTTTTTATTATTGCGATTAAATAATAGATAATAAGTATTATAACTTAATAATAAAAATTTAAGCGTTTGTTTGCGGCAATGCAGAATTAATGTTCGATTCCCGCACGGTATAAGTGTTTGTATGGCCTACAATAATTATTCCAAATTTAGTCGACACGATACAGAACAAAATCCTACTGTTTACTGTCCATTATATATTAATAATAATATATATATATATATATATATATATATATATATATATATATATATATTTTTTTTTCTATAATGCTCTTGACTCCATAATATTCCTTCAGTTTTAGAACCTCCTCGAATTTTTGAATAGGTTGGCAGAGTACCCATAGACTAAGGGTGTGATTCTGACCCTTGTGAGGTTGTGAGAGAGGTAAAGCAACTCCTTGGGAAGCTACATGCATAGACAACGCCTGCCTCAAGCAGCAAGAAATCACTATGTGTATGTCTCATTTGCTGTAAATACTATGGATCAGTGGTGTCCACGCGTCACTGTTGAGCAAAAGAGCTGATTCTGTCTAGGCTTAGTTTTGCGATTTAGCGAAAAAACGCATTAATTGTATTTGTAAAATAGTAAGGCTTTAAGAAATTGAGTTTCCATGCTTTATACACATTTTATGTAAAAAAACAGTAAAAATATGACTACGAAAGTATGATAAAGACGTATTGAAATCAAACGGTTTAATTTGTACAATAAAATAATGGAATAATTTACCCGTCTGCCTTTCTCCCTCTTTACAATGTTGTTTACAACCCAACTTTTCTTCAAAGTAAATTTGAACAATATAATAATACAGTAAATATAAAATGTATTTTCACCGTAAGTGGCGGTACCCATACCGTGCTGTGGGTGTCATAAGAAGCGACAGAGGGAAGCGGAAACTGGAGATGGGGAGCAACAATATTCCGATGATAACTCACAATTATAAAAAAACTGCGAATGCCAACCTTCGTGCCAAGCTTGGCAACTAAAAATCCTCCATATTTATAGTCTGTAAAGGATGGTTGGATGTGTGATAAATATTTTTTTTATATATTTTTGCAAGTAACATTTTTTGAATCCATATTTGTTAATAACGAAAAACATAGTACCACATTTATTAAACCTCCATTTACGAGTTAGCTGGGTTGTTAACAAGGCTGGCTTGGAAACATTTTCAGTAGTTCATTTTACGCTTTCACCGTCGGAACTAGGTCTTACGCGCCCCTGCCTGTAGCGTGTTTGATATTACTACAAATATCAACACTAATGTATCAAATACCCCGTCTGTGTGTTTACGTTATTTTTTCGCCCCCGAAAAGGCGAGCAAAAATCGGCATGGCCGTACCGTACTTTTCTCGAAGCAATTCGGGCCATTTTCGACCCCATATAACTTCGTTGTGGATAAAACTAGAAACCTGAATTTTGCACAAGCAGGCATTGTATATTTTAAATTTCATTCAATTTGAACCAGTAGTTTAGGAATTATAGTTAGTCAAAGTTTCTTAATTTTGTGACTCACTGACTAACCGATCATCAAAACTCTAAGGCACTTCTAGCAGACATAGAAGCTTCAAAATTAGAACACAAGGAGTGTTTAGTATATAAATCAAGGAAAAACTAAAATATTTTTCAATTTCGGTCCGGTTTTTTTAGATAAACTAACTGCATAAATAACTTTGTAATCCCATATAAATATATAATATTACAAAGTTACATTCGCAGTGAATGAATCAGTGTACTTGTATATGTAATGGAATAACAGATGTAGATAGGTACTTTGTTGGTAATCAAGAATTAGAAGGTACCGGAAGGCAAAAAGTAGGACTATCTGCGAAAAGAAATGAGATGCCATCATGTCCAAGTCTCAAAACTCAGTTCTTCTATCGTAAAAAGTTGTGAGATCCATGTAATACCAAGTCGGTTAACTTATTCAGTCCCTACTTAAGGGTCCTTCTGTTTTAAGTTATTACGTAATTAGCTAACAAAACAACATGTTATTGTGACCATATCAATATTAAAAATCTTTTATGTTTTAAATAAATAGATTGACTCGTGTTGATCAGGACATGCAAGAAGTTAGTGTATGCACCTGGTTCGGGACCACATTTTATGGCATCCCTTGGTGTAGGCCTATGTGCAGCAGGGGTCTTGTGAATATCTGCAATAGTGAATAGAATAAAATAGAATATTTTTTATTAAATATAGATTTTACTAGTAATTCTTATTAAATGTCATTTTTGTTATTTTTACTACTGTTACGAAAAACACCTCTGTCGGGCAGAAATCGGTATGAAACCCAGCGGGTTTTACTTTAAAGTATCTTAAACTGCAGGAACAAAAGGTTGTCAAAATGATGACGAAGATAAGTGCTTGTCAAAAATTTTATTCGGCACTGAACCATGGCTAAAATATTAGTGCAATTCGTTCATAGCAGTAGCTAGTATAAACGAAATTATTGAAGCAAACACCATCGCTAACAGGCTTATGACGTAGGTTTACTCTAAAAGGTTAATGCAAACGGTAAATTAAAAAGAATTTTACAATAACTTTATTTTGCAATATTACATAGTTGTAAATTGCGAATTAAGTAATAAATACTCTTACTACAACTCTTTTGCGATATTTTTATTTAGTTAAAGTAAAGTTATATAACCTGAATTTATTGTTTAATTTAGTCTTAAAAAAATAAAAATCTTGATACTTTTTAAAGTATCAAGATTTTTATTTTGGCTTTGTGGTAATCGGGAGGGTGGGTGGTTGTTTGGGGGGTGTTTGGATTCATCATTTTTTTTAATATAAAATAAGGTTGACAAACGAGCACACAGTTCACGTGATTGAAAGCAGATGCTGTGGCCCGTAGACATCTATCCACGATTAGGAATCAAAATTTTATTTTGTGCTGTAGACCACGGATTCCAGTAAACAGTTTAAACAAAGAAGGCTGCGAACATATGCGTTGTCATCCTACTGACTAAGACGTATGCCTCATTTCTAGTAAAAAGAATCTCCGGTTGCCTACAGTCACCATACAAAACACAGCAGTATTAAGCTGCTATTTAAAGGAGGTATTTTGTAAGAACATATGGTCCTTCCACAGTCGAGTCGACTCATTCGTGCTTTAACGTTAATATAGTTGCAGCATATTGTGAGCCAGTAAGTATATTCAGCCAATATATTTGGAGAACAAGTATAGTTACAGGCATGGCATTTACTCGCTGGTAGTAACGCATCTGTAGCGATCTTTATTTGAAATTGGTTGCGGGTAGATTGTTTGAATTTAAGTTTTATAAATTTATGGCTATTGCACCATAAAAGGACTAGTGGATCACTGGCCTAGTGGTCCTTTACGCAATTGCCTACCATGAGATTCCGGGTTCGAATTCCGGGTCAGGCCATAACAGTTATTGGATTTTTTTATGAAAAATTCTCAGTAACAGCCCGTAGTCAGGAAGTTGGCGGCGTTTCACCCTCGTATCTCGGAACGCACGTAAAGCCGTTGGCTCTGCGCCTGATCTCTCTCCAACGTATCGGATTACCGTCACATCAGACTGTGAAAGGGAAGGACTAGAGAGTGCACATGTACTTGCTCACTTGGGCACTATAATCCAAGTGTGACCAAAATTCGGTCTGGTAAACATTATTATTACAGCCTATAAAGTCCACTTCTGAACACCTTACCCATAAATTGCCTTATAATTTGCCATTATTTCCACACTTGGCAGGTAGGTTGATAGCTTTAGTTTTTAATATTTTTTTGTTATCAGAAAGACGCCGATGCACATATCCTGTTTCGATTCCCTCTGCCGTTTCTTAAAATACCCACATTATACTGCTATTTTATGCTAGTACTAAAAGTAGTACTACATATATGTAAAACTTTACTAGCATAAAATAGCACTATAATGCTGCTTTCATTTGCTTAGTATGACAATCTAGAGTCCGTATTATACTGTAAAGAAAATATTTCAAATTAGTCCTAAAAGATCAGATTTGTATGTCTATCGGCGTCAGCGTCCACTTACCACCGGATGGACTAAGCTCGTTTGCTACCTATTATTGTAATAAAAGTCGTTGATTCAATTACTTGAGAATTTTAAATTATACAAAATAATTTAACAGATAGACAGAATTCCAATACCGAAATAAATCAAAATATCATAGAATCTGTCTTCTAGAACACCATAATTTTAGGCTCCAAAGCCGTGTGTTAACCTATTATAGTTGTTATTATATTTAAAAAAAGATGTAATAAAAATACGTGTAGCGCTTTTAAGCCGCCTCCATTTATCATGGGCATTCATCACGGGGTTATTTGGGAGAGGTTTCGGGCTCTATGTTATAATTTCTATGACAGGCGTATTTTAAAATGGTATGTAGGTATACATTTTTAGACGTTAATATTTTACTAAGTGAAATGTGCTGGAATTTTTCATAGAAAATATTATTTTATATTTTTGATTTTTGTTTTAATTATTTTAAGCCAGTGCTTATTAAATTTATAGAGTATAAGACCGAAAACATTACTTACCGTACCGAATATTGGTAACTTATCATTAATTCTATCTTGTATATGGAATAAAAAAGATAATATAATAAAAAATAAACACTGTGGCGTTCTTACTAAGTGAGCTCTAAGCTATTCTGTAAGCAATGTAAATAATAATCTCCGTTGATATATCTCTACTAATCTAAGTTTTAATATTCAGTACAATATCAAAAGGAGAGAACCCATTTAAATACTTAAACTAATCACCAAAATGTTCTATCTTAATCCAGATAATAAAAACCACATTCAATCTATTATAATTAACAAACGATGGAAATTAAATCCAAAATGATCATCAAATAATTAATATGCCACTGCCGGACGGAGTTAAGGGAATACGTAAATACAGCTGTCTTTGTCTGACGGTAGCTCAAAGAAAGAGTAGCCAGGTGTGTTCACTAATTGGGCCACCCGTCGGTACGGTCCTTAATTAACAGAGTGTAATTTTGTTGGAAGATGGGATTTTATTGCTCACCCATTGCCTTAGTCAAAAGAATGTTCGACAAATATGTGTTTTCCGAAATTTTAATGCCTTCATTTGTTATACCACATGACGTTTAATTTGCTGATACCTACTACGTTGCAGGTCTTGGGTTCCAAACCAAACATAAACATTAAAGTGAACACAAATCGTTGGTTTTCTTTCCTGGTTGTGTTGTGACTACTCGTATGTGTCGGACACCGCGTCCTAGCTTGCCTTTGATTTTATCGCAGTAGGATAACTTCAGGCAAGTACGAGCCATCACGGATCACGAGTAACTTGACACCAACGAGGCGAGATGCGGTTGTGGACCCTTTAAGGACTCCTATTAAAATACTTTCCATTTTATAATTTGAAACTGGTATCTTAGTTTCTTTTTTCAAGTTCATTGAAATATTATAACGCTAGATGTATAGGTATGCAAAAAGGCTAATCGTAAGATACGTGAGGTTAATATGGTCACATTAAGCTTTGCTGCCAAATCAAATCAAAACTGGGAGAAGGACAGAGACAAAAACATAATCTCGTATACTATAACTAAAATATTAAGGAAAACATAACAAACAAGCTTTGGCAATAATTAGAAACACTTCAAATTCAACTTAAAAAACTAACTACAATACAAAATACTAAAATCGACTTAAATATTTCCTATAATGCTAACTGTCAAAATAGCGTCGATAAATCAGCGCCATTTTGACCCTTTACTATTTGATTGACTGATGAAGATCTATCGTATCGCTGAGTCATCTATGCAAATAAGAAAAATTGATTTAGCAAGGGTGGGAGATATGATTAGGATATAGAACGACGAGTGAACACAGGAAATAGAGTAAATGGGGCCCTACACTCTATTTTGAAAAGTCAGAATATGTCAAAAAAGGCACGTAAGACAATTCACAATGCTATGTTGGTCCCTACTTTAACGTATGGTAGTGAAAGTTGGGTGTGGCAGAAATAGTAAAAGCAGTAAACGCAGTAGAAACGCGATCGTTAGGGAATATGTTAGGGTTGAATCAGAATGACAAGGTGAGAAATTGTGTGATAAGAGAAGAGTGTGGTTTGTAAGATGATATTGTGACCAGGATTAAGAAAGGAATGCTTCGGTGGTTTGGTCATGTGGAAATAATGAATGAGGAAAGAATGACAAAGCAAATTTAAGTTGCAGAAGTGAACGGCAGAGTCGGAAAGGTACGTCCTAGGCGAAAATTTATCGACCAAATCGGCGATATATTGAAAGAGGGCCAAATTAGGAGTACCCTTAACCGACGAGAATGTATGCGTAGGTATATGGATGTGGAGGAGGAGAGAGAGGTAT
This sequence comes from Parnassius apollo, assembly GCA_907164705.1. NCBI lineage: Eukaryota > Metazoa > Arthropoda > Insecta > Lepidoptera > Papilionidae > Parnassius > Parnassius apollo. Next base: position 1,346,000 of record CAJQZP010000667.1, on the reverse strand, counting down.
ATCACGATCGTGCCAAATGGAAGTCTGTAGTCTCTACCTACCTCTCTGGATGACAGGCGTGAGTTTTTATGTTTATGTTATGTTTTATGTTTTTGAGTTATAAGAAAGTGTCCATATTAACCTGACGACCATATTACCCTCATGTACTATATATAATAATCCATCCGTTTTAAATATAACCTTAACCGAACGATTTAGTAAAACTAATTTTATGAATTTTATCTAGTTTATGGAAACCCTTAAATTTCTCTTGTCCTAAACTTGTATTTTCCGTCAGTGTATTAACGTTTAAATTATAAATTTCGTTTTGGTTAACAGAGATAGTCTCCCTGTGTATTTTTAAATCATGAAATAGTTATAACTTATAACCGCCTACTATTCATACGTCTCTTCAACATTGAGATATGGTATAATATTTTGGAGAAATTACCCAGAACGCGAAGAAATGTTTACGAGCAGTATGCCACTTGCACGCTACCAATAGTTGGAAACCCCATTTCACTTGAAAATACTAATAATAAACGTTATAGAAACAAACGACGTGTAATAACCTCATGAAATAGCCCTATTATCAAAAAAAATTCTGGTGTGGCTCCTAAAATTTTAAATAAACTCCCAAAAAATATCAAAGAGACAGATAATATAGACAAATTTAAGAAATTGCTTACAGGTTTTTGATAAAAAAAACGTATAGTATTCTATCAACGAATACTCTGATGATAAAATGAATAGTACCTACAATTAATGTCTCATTTATTTATTATATTTTTATTTTCATGTTATTAAGAGTTATGTAATGGATAATAAAACAATAATTTATGTAATTTTTCCTAAACATACTAATTATAATTGGAATTGTGATGCTATTAAATATTAATAATAGTAATGCCAGGTGATGATGTTAACCAAATATTTATATGCCTTTTAAATGTGAAACAGTGTGTTACTTATCATACCTATTCCACAAAACTTGTAACATTTTACCTATGTATTAGAAATAAATCATATTGATTATGTTTTATTTTATTTTATTAAAATCTGGTTTACGTTGTGTTTACCTTTAATTAAGGACACATTTATTCTTACTCTTTGATTACTCTTATTAATTAGGTCCTATATTATCATCGTCGTCGTTACAAGCCATCTCAAATCTAATGTTCAACATAGGACTCTCCCAAGAAATGCTTTAAACCACGGGTCTGAGCCATCTACATCCATCGACTTCCAGCATCCCTTATCAGATAGTCATTACACCCTAAAACTTTTGAGTGACGCGTTTTATATTTTTTATTGGATATAGCAGCACGAGCACACAATCCACCTGGTGGTAAGTGTATGCTGTGGCCTAATGGACATCTACATCTATCTTTGATTACGAATCAAAATGCAGATGTGTGCCACCCGTGAGGACTAAGATGGAATGCCTCGTTTCCAGAAAAAAGAGTCTCCAATCCCCTACACTCGCCATACGAAACACAACAGCGTTGAGCTACTACTTTACGCTGGTATTCTGTGAGAGCGTGGTTCTTTCCCGCTTCTTCGTGGTCTAGCTGACCCATTATACACTATACTTACTAATATAGCTGCAGCATGGGTCTACTACGTATATACAACGTTTGATGCATTCAGATGACTAACATAAAATGTCTCATTACCTGTAATTGTTACTGGCTCTCCCCTTAAAATTCACAGGGATAACTATATGCGATTTGATTAAACCCTGAAACAAGATGCCTTCATTTGCGGCTTGCTTCAAATTATAAATATGTAGTAAAAGTAATTAATTTGATATAGAAAATTTAAATGAATCAGAAATACAATCTAAATTAATTTCTACTTTTTGTGTCAAATAGTGATACTCATATAGATATAATAAATACTACAATATACAATAAAATCCCTCTACAGGCTGAGTAAAGAAATACAAAAAAACTTAAAATATTGTTCAATTACAAGATCATTATAGTTTAGCTATCCCTGACAAAAATAAAAAGGTCGTAAAACTACATCACAGCATAGGACAAGACAGGTGCTAACAAAAACTACTCTTTGTTACCAAGTTATGGCTGCAAAAACCTGGACACAAGCACCATCTGTCGGCGACAATGGGAAGATTTATTACCTACTTTCGCGACGGAGAGACTGCGCTAGCATTCGAGTTTTCTATAAGATTTTATAAAGATAGAAAGAGCTATGACGTGTTGTTGAAGGTATCTAGTTTCTTTTAAAAATAATATGATTATATTTTTTTAAACGAAAGTGTCTATTCATATGACAATCGGACGATTGTGTGTTATTTATTTATACGGTTATATAAGAAAAAAAAATCATCTGATATAATAAATAATATATAAATAAGTTTGTTTTAGTTATACGAGTATCGGCTTATAATCTTTTAATCATAAGATTAGCAAGAGCCTTTTAAAATAACTAAGCAAATATATATATAATTATAATTAGTATTTATTTTATAAACTAATAAGGCCTTACATTACTTAAAAAGAAAATTTAAGTTTTATACCAAATTATTTTTCATATTTACGAGAATACACATTAGTAAAACTATTTTAAATGCCTTTAAAATTAAGATAAAAATTTTAATTTCAATTTTACGCAGATGTATTTTCACACCTCAGTAATAAGATATATATATTTTTTTAAGAATAGTATCTCTAGTAATACCTGCAGCGTGGCACTACCACGTATAAACACGTAAGAAATGTCGCTGTGTATAATATTTAACCTACAGTAAAAAAGGCTCTCTATTTCCTGAACCTCTGTATATATTTTTATGTGGGGGATTTTTTTAAGCTGTGCACGATCGATTTTTATGATGTTATGTAAGTTTTTAATAGTGCAAGACTACAGTTATGTCAACGTTCCATTTATTAAGTACATTCATTAAAAAAAAAACTGATTTACGCTAGTATTCCATAACATTTTAAAATCGCAGTAAAACGTACTGAAATAAAGCTCGGAAAAAGATTTTATGAGGAGAATATAAAAAAATACATATCATGCGTGACGTACAGCCTTTCGTGACTTGGAATATTTTGTTACTGGCACACACAAAGTTGTATAGAAAAAGTTATAGTAGAATTTTCAAGGATTAATTCTTACCCTCAATAACAAAAATAAAAGCAAGGCTTATTTTAAAGTAAAACATATAAAGACCGCTAAGGTATATTATTAACTGCTTGGTAGCTTCAGCTACGGTGCTACAGGTAACTAGTTCAATTACGGTGAATAGAATAGAATATTTTTTTAATTCAATAGAGATTTACATGATTGATAATTGCATTACAACTAGTCAAACACCCAGGGTCAGCCTAAATATAACTAAACTCCTAAAGCATTGGCACCTGAATGGTAAGACTAGAAACTGACCATATACCTAATATATGACTGGTATTTTTTGACTGAAGGTGTATCGCAGGAGATATAAATAAACTATTCACAGTTGGCCAATCAAATTAAGAGTATATTATTAAAAAAATAACTAAGTATTTCTCTGTACCGTGGAGGCATTTTATATACATAAATTTCTATCGGATAAACAACCAGACCCGGAACAATTACTTATAAGGGCCATGCAAATACGTGTGCCGTGCGGGAATACGACAGCGAGGTAGCCAAACACTTTGCCCCTTTCCCTACAGAGCCGTCGACATTTCGTTATGTATACCCAAAATATTAATAAGTACCCGTTGGTGTGAGGACATTATGCAAGCAGAAAGTTTATGTAGGAAGTACAAACCGTGCTTTTATAATTATTCGAACCAAACGGTTTGCTTTATCGTCGTAATTCGTACAGCAATGGAGTGAAATAATTTGACAACATCTGCCTCTCCATCTGATTACAACGTGGGTGTCTTCGAGGTAAGTAAAGATGCTTTAGTTAAGCTAAATCAATGCACTTTATATTTGATGATTATAAACTGTTCTTTTTTTAAAATCCCACTGGGTTTCTGGCTGATTCTTCTGAGGACAGAGGTATTTTTCGAACCAGTAAATTAAGTACAAAAGTGACTTTCAATAAGTGTTATTTATAATCTATATTGAATAAAAAATATTTCTATTTATATTTACTATTTTATGTTATATTCCGCTTACAATCAGGTGGAACAGTCGTCAACCACTGACTTAACAATAGTTAAATGTAAATATGAATTATACATACTTCTGCATATGCATGGCATATGGAAGAAATAAATGTTTGTGTTTTGATTTGATTATATCATACCATTATATCATACTAATCAATTTATAATCTTATTACATACTCAAACATATGTAGTTAGAATACAGCTTATAACACAGCTGGCTAGATAGGGAATCTAATAGAATTTCATCGGGCATATAGAAACGGAGTGCCCCATAAATCTTAGACAACCGACTGGGCCGACGGGATTCTACTGGCGCGTTAGTAGATTATCTATTAAGATTTATACATATGTGTCTTAAGATAATTGCAACACACGGAGAATGGTGGTAATAAAGACGATCGGATTTTATATAGTTTTATTTTACAGTGACCAACACTTATCATTACTTACAAAAAAAAAAGATTTGGCGGGAACATGATTTATTCTTCTCTTTATAATCGTTTAAATTATAGTTTGAAGTTAATTTTTACATGCGAAAGTGAAACATATAGAAAGTCTTGTGTGTCAAATTTATGATTATGGACCTTTAGGGGAAACAATGAAAAATGTGTTATATAAGCCTCAAGTTATTTTGTTTCCATACGCACCTTAAGATACTAGCCATTGACTGTCTACTAAGTTAAGCTATCGTCAAAATCTTCCAAATAAATCGCAAGGCGATGCATCAACGTAGCGCGGAACATTTGGTGCACATTATTGTTAGTACAGTCGCGGCGCGGCTCTATCACGTTCTCTGCATTGCGGTTGATTTACATCGTGATAACAATTTCGTCTCGTGGGCTTGGTATGACGCGACTATGAGAAATGCCAGCAAAACTGTATAGCTTATAGATGATGGTATGAAAATTTTGCTTAGGCTAAATGTAAAATACCCAAACCGGTAACCTTGAGCAGTTAGTCTGCAGAGCGGGCCTAAGAAATAGACATACACACATACATATAAAGATGGCATCCATAAAGGTGTCATACAGGGCTATGTGGCTTCCCCGTGGCTGTTCAGCATATTTATGGATAATTGTTTGGAAAATTTGAAGAATGCGGATTAAGAATGGGTGAGGTAACCATCAAATGCTTTTAGTACTCCGATGATCAAGTCATATTTGCATCGTTGGTGGCCAAATTTCAAATGATGGTTACATTAATGAACAGGTCATTAAAAGAAAGGGAAATGAAAGTGAACACAACCAATATGAAAGTTATGGTTTTTGAAAGAGAAGAATGTTAAACGATATATGAAATAAGAATAGAAGGAGAGTTGATCTAGCAAGTAGATGAGTTTGTATATTTGAGATGTGTATTCAGTAGGGATGGTAGATATGGTATAGATATAGAACGATGTTTGAATGCAGAAAATAAAGTAAATGGGGCTCTACACTCTATTGTGGAAATCAGAATTTACAATAGAGTGTAGAGCCCCATTTACTTTATTTTTTTCAAAAAGGCACGTATGGCAATTTACAATGCTGTGTTAGACCCTACTTTAACGTATGTTAGTGAAAGCTGGGAGTGGCAGGAGAAGCACAAGAGTAGAATAAACACAGTAGAAATGAGGTTGTTAAGGAGTATGTTAGTGCTGAATCTGAGGAACAGGGTGAGAAATTGTGTAATATGAGAAGAGTGTGGTATGCAAGATGAAGTTGTGAAGTTGTGCTTCGGTGGTTTGGTCATGTATAAAGAATTAATGAAGGAGTAACAAAACAAAATGTTGCAGAAGTGAACGGCAGAGTCGGAACGGGACATCCTAGGCGAAAGTCTATTGGCCAAATTGGCAATATATTGAAAATGGGCCAAATTAAGAGTACCCTTATCCGACGTGCATCTATGCGTAGGTATATAGACGTGAAGGAGGCGAGAGAGGTGTGTCAGGATCATGCCAAATGGAAGTCTGTAGTCTCTGCCTACCCCTTTGGGTGACAGGCGTGAGTGCTTATATATGTTATGTATGTATGTACATACATATCCTTGACATTCATTACCCTCCTTCTAGAGCAGTCGGGTAAAGAGAATAATAAAGTAATATATATATATATATAATTTTTTTTTTTTTTTTTTATATAATAAACAGAAATCAGATGCTTTTTTCTATAGTTATTGTATAAAAAATTAACAAAACATTAATCTATCCTAAAGGAACATAATTTAATAAATGTCGTACAATATTAAACACTATTAAAGTAGGATGCATAACAGCAGGCGGCTGTCCCTTTTATAGTTTCACTTTATTAATGTGCGTTTTTAAAGAATTTATGTTTGACATGTGCCGTTGCGTGAACGCGCTACCTAGTGGCGCCATGTTTTTTTTTAATATAATTTACTACTACTTCATGCAGATGGGATCATCTTAGTAAAGTAATAATTATAATATATTACATATATGACAAGAAATCACAGCTCCCATATCTTCCCGTTGGTGTCTTATAGGAGGCGACAAATACTTTGAAACAGAAGAAGGGCAACAGCATCTTTTTTTAAACTAACAGTAAAATCTCTGATATGAAGCGATCGTTGGGGGAGGCCTATATTCAGTTTTTATTGGCAGTTATGGATTAATGGATGGAATACACTACTCCAAAAAAAAAATCAATTCACTCATTACTTATTTCACTACACTTACTAATTACTGTAATATTTAATTCGTTTATGTTGAATTTTGTCCTACGTATAAATTTTATCTGATAATTGTAAAATCATCCCTTGTTTGCACTAAAACCTTTCCCAAGTCCCCAAAAATACAACAAGTTATTGAAATAAAAGTGTAATTTTTAAATATAACCATTATCTTAGAAGCTGACATATAAAATTAATCTTTATGTCATGTTGTTTCCTTCACCGTAATTTTCGTCCTTTGAGAATTCTGAATAGCGCCATCTAGTGGCGCACTTGCCAACTGCAATATTTACATACATAAACATAAAAAATCACGTCTGTGTCCCAAGGGCGTAGGCAATGACCACGGACTTCCATTTGGCACGATCCTATTACGAGACTCTCGCCTTATTCACGTTCACGTATCTCATACATCATGCTCATCGGTTCATGGTAGATACTCTTGATTGTACCCCTATTAATGATGCAATAGAAGTGTCATATCGGAAGCAGAAACGGAAACAGAAACGGATGCGGAAACGGAAATAATACTTATTAAAAAATTACAAATAAAACTTTTAATTAACATTCAATATTATGTAGCGGTAAGTTATATTTTATGAAAAGTAGTTCGGCCACTTTTACACCTAACAATCTTTTCCAGTGTTCTTCATATATAAGTCCGGCTCCGAAAAATAATAATTATTGCTATAGCAATTATTGCTCACTGGGGACACCTATACACCAAAGCTAAATAGGCACTGAAATTTGGGCAAACCCTTTAAAGAGCCACATTTAGGTTTAGCGAGTAGTTAATTTAGTAAAGCCTTAGCACGAAAGTACGACGTAAATAAACTTTGAATCCAAAATACTCATTAAATTTTCTTAAAAAATAATTATTTTTTACCGTGACCATGGGTACTGGAAATCACCCGAAATGTCGGGTATTAAAAATAACATAAATAAACGCGATAAAATCCGTAAAAGTAGTTTTAATCAATAAAAATAATTAATTTATACTTCAAGTAAAAAATAAATAATAGGTATAAACTTCACGCAAACAAAACTACTACCTAATTAATTTGCAAATCTAAGTTATAACAAAGGCATTTATTAAAAACTATTTTTAACTGGAGAAAACACGTTTTAACTAAAATTTGGTTTTAACTATAACATAGGACATACATTTTATAAATAAATAAGTATGCAATTCCTTGACTGACCATTTGTTTTTTAGTTTGCGATGAAAGTTTTATAGTTTCAACTAACTTCTCAAACTCAGCAAATTTTTTGGCGTTTAAGATGACTCTTTAAAGCGGTAGCTGTGCAGCCTATTCCTATCTCTTCCTATAGAGTATACTGGCTGCTTAAACATCAATCTCAAAATAATTGTTCCAAACAGGACTTGTTTTTGGCTTCATGATTGCAATTAAATTACACGCACGACTTAAATTACTAATTAACTAAAAATACAATAAATCTTTTTATGTGGTATACATCGCTGAGTTCCGTTCAAACTTCCGTTATAAAACTTGGGGAAACAGAAGCAGAAACGGATGTTAAAAACCATACAGAACTTCCGCAGTTGCGGAAACAGAAGCAGAGTTCTGTTGCATCACTGACCCAATCTGTCGCCAATCTGTCGCTCACTTCTGAAGTATAAATTTGCATTATCATTTTACTCATTTGTTCTTTTTACAAGACTAAATCACCGAAACAAACCTTTTCAGTCCTACTCACATGCTTCTTCTGCCACACCCACTTTCTCTACCAGAAATCAGGAAGCGGATACATAATATTTTATTCAACTAGGGGTAAATAATAAATATTTTAATATTACGTAATAAATACTTCAAAACAACAAAGCGGGCTGTTACAATATCATAGGTACACCAAATCCTTAATAAAACATCAGTATTTCATAAGCTAGCCCGTGAAGTGGCTCAACTTATAAAGCAGTTCCTGCGTTTATTACAAGTTGTTCAAATTGAGGTACACGTGTATTTTAGCAGATTGCTTCAGAAAAAGGGGTTAACGTAAATTTTAATTTTGTCGCTGTAGATGGGCTCATTTTTGCTAATAATAATTGACTTATTCTCGTTAAGTTACATGTTTGTGAAACAAAATTATCTTTTCCTTAAGATTTTATTATTTTATTTAATATTGTCTTTATATTACCTACAAATGATGGTTTTTTATACGTTTTATTTAGAGGACAACCTATTTAATTTCGATTTTAATTTCAGATAATTTATTCAAAAAGATTTAAATCTTTTTGAATAAATTAATTTAATATAATTTTATTAATTGTTAGTTATATTATAACTGTTTAAATTTTAATAATATGACAAGAACATTATTCACAATACACTTCTTAAACCATCCCCAAGGGATTCGATTGTGCTGAAATTCGTTAAACCATCTGGCACGGCGTTTACTCATAAATGCCATTAGAAATTCATCAAACTATGCACCCTGTTTTAGGCAACATATGAAATCATAAACTTGCAGTGCGCGAATAAGTTCCCGTTGCTTATTAATTTTTCGTTGAAACACTATATTTCAATTTACTATATAATTTTTTTTAAATCCCAACTTTGGTATACAGAATGTAACTAATCGTAACTTAAAAATAAACAAAATAACAAGTCAATCAAACAAACTTTGACACTATTATGTTGTCCCGCAGTCGGAACACGCTTTAAGGCGACACCGTGAAAAAATGCATCTGCTTTCGTCGAATAGTATAGGACTATGACACCACTAACGAAAGTAGAATTTTGATATAGGTAAATTCATATCTTTATCTTGAATTTGATTGTTCAAAAACACGACTGTATAATTTTGACTCGATCATAATTATTTGCGAATACACCTCTAAAAAATCACTCTAGTTGAAATTATAACGAAATTACTTAATCTATATGCTTGGGAATCACTCAAATATATTCATAACATCAATATTCATAATTTACTTGCTCATTATTTTGATTACTTAAATCAATAATTTAAAAAAAAATATATTTTAAAATTCTAACAATTTCTAAGCGCTTTTAATCGTCGCGGGCGCTACGCTATTTTAGACCTTATGACGGCGTTTTTTCAAGTGTTTATAGAAATTATGTATTCACTCGGATCAGTACGGCGATAGCCTTTCGATGTGTCGTCTTAACTCATTTCATCCGTAATTTAAACATGGCGGATGGAAACATTTTTAAATGCACGAAACTGCGCTTCCCCTCTGCGTAATCTTATATTAATATGTTGACAGATGGCAATTCTAATACGTAGGAATAAACGATTTTAGTTTTAGCATTTTAATATTTAGGTGGGTACTTTAAAGGTGACAACTGATGTTTTAGAAAAACCCGCTAATTAATCTTAGGAGAATTGTCATCATCACCATTGTATCTCAAATGCCACAATATCGGTCCAGTCACTTGCATTCATTACCTTTCTGGATTATTATTATTATCAATATATTATTATCTTCACCTTCTACGTGGTAAAGCCACGCTGCAGTTAGTAGTATAGTTGTAGCATGAATGGGCTCGACTGGGGAAGGACCACACTCTCACAGAATACCAACGAAAAATAGAAGCTTAATGCTGCCGTGTTTCGTATGATGAGTATAGAGAACCGGAGACCATTTTTACTGGAATCGAGGCATTCCATCTTAGTCCTCACGGGTGACAACGTATCTGCATCTTGATTCGTAATCGAGGATACATGTCTATGGGCCACAGAACCACTTACTCTCAGGTGCACTTCGTGCTCATTTGTCACCCTAATCTATAAAAAAATCTTTATTAATACTTACTTTATTATTATCTTTATTATTACTATACTATATACTATATTTTTACGTGAAGAAAAAAATTATACATCTTTTAAAACATATTGCACGCACGGCGAATTCTGAGATTTGGCAAAATTTATATAAAGAACAAGTGTAGGACGCTGATATAAAGTATATATGTGTTAATCATTGAACTGAATAAAATATTCACAGATTACCGTCAAACTACCAATATCAATTGCCAGTATATTAAATCAGTCAATCCACCCCACACCCCCCAAGAGAGACGAATGGGGCAAATTCCACCTTTATTGGGAGAATAGGATCCAAATCCAGCGTGAACTTAAACGGAAGGATGATGAAAAACTGAAAGCTTTTTCAGTACTCATAACGCTGGGACAAGCGTGGTGGTGAGATTAAAGCCTCTCATAGCTACTGAGTTTAATTCCGGCCGAACTGGTAGCGTAATATGAAATTTTGCCATCCATTCTGTCCATTACGGCCACAGAAATCTAAATAATAAAGCAAATTTGCCTTATTATTTAGATTTCTGTGATTACGGCTTATAAAGTACAGTGCTGAACACAAGCCTACCGCATAGATTGCCTTATATGAAGTTGAATTTTGACATAGTTGCTACGCTTCGCAGATGGGCACAAATTTTTATTATTTTCACATATTGTTGCGCGCCATATTAATGCCTGGTACATGGCGGGTGATTATTAGTGCCATCTAGTATCATGTAGCAGAAATAGGAGCGTCAATATCTTTCTTCAAAATTTACTAGCGCCATCTAGTATGGAGTAGCGTATCTAGGAGAGCTTTCTAGAACTTTCGACACTCTACTCGAACATTTTAGATGTTTTCAGTAGAAAAGTCATTATTGTATTGGCAATACAAGCAAAGAGGTATATCGAAGCGATATCTGCGAATTAAAGTGTTAAATGTAATTAATTAGTATCGTATTTTAAGTTTTAATTGGTATTTGGTAATTAAAGTGTCAATTTTGGTAATTCAATTGGAAATTTTTATTGTCACGAACCCTAAGCTAAACAATATCATCAGGAATATGCTACCCATCACCGAAGCACTGAAGCATTATGTTTCTGTTTAACGAGGAAGAACAACGCTAGCAAAGCGGTTAATTCAATCGTACTGTAACCACAATATTGCTGTTGTGTGGCTCTATCACGTTGTAAAAAGTGAAAATTTATTTGGCGAAAAAACAACAGATTTCATTTTAACTTCATTATATAATTAAGTACACGTCAAATAAAACGAATTGTAGTTGATATTTTTGTCCGTTGTCTAGAGGTACGAGACAAAAAAGTTAACACTAACATAAACGTAATAAACGATGTATTTAAAATTGGAGTAAGACCGAACTGAATGAACTAAATTATTGTATGTAATAGTAATAGCCTACATTATACGTACCGTGGCTAGTCGCATGGCTTCCGTAAAAATAAATGTTTCTTAGTTGATCCCATGTCAGTTTGAAAACAATTGATCCGATTAAGATATAATTTTATTATTGTATTTTATCTAAAAGAGAACGCTTATGCGAATATGATTCGCATACGCGTTCTCTTATTAGTATTTAATTAAATTTAATAGTAATTGACTACCGCCCCACCCATGAACATCTGCAACACCAAGGGAGTTGCAGTTGTGTTACCAGTCTTTTAAAAAAGGATAGGCCTTTTTCCTGTAGGTCCCTAAGTCGTATAAATCCGGAAAAATCGCTAGTGGTAAACTGTGGCGAAGCTTCCATTAAAGCCGAAAAGCCGGGCTTGCCTTATTAAACCTGAATCAATCAATAATATCAATCAATAATATCAATCAATAATATCAACTAATAAAATAACTCGTAAAATGTTTCAAGCTATTTCAAATTTCCCGCGCACTCCACTGTTCGACACATGTCGACCGATGACCTCGTATTGCCTTAGCGATACTGCTGCTGTCATAAAAAATGAGTTTTAATAATTTAACAGTGGTAGAGCCACGCGGCAGCTTTGCTGTCGCACGTATGGGCCGGCTCAAACCGGGGTGGTACCACGACCTCACAGAATACCGGCGTGAAGTGGAAGCTCTGCTTCCGCGTTTCGTCTGGTGAGTGCAGGTGGCCGGAGGCCCAAATCCCCCCCCCCCATCAACATGGTAGCGGAATTAAATGATAGACTACCCCAGGAGGGTACCAGCACCCCTGGAGAATCCCTCGCTGAGCATCCACGACCATGTTTCTCCACTTCTGAGCGTGTGTGCTCAGGCTGCCCCGCGTATTCTGGGGGGGGCAATATTCCGCTCAAGACTAAAACTGCTCGGGGCAAACGGAGCAACAAGACCAAGGCGACCCCTGCCACGCTGTCCGTGAATTCTGCAATATCAGGGGACTTCACTCTAACCTAAACGCCGTCCACTACCATCTCGAGACGGCGAGGCCGGCTCTGCTCTTTCTGACCGAGACGCAGGTGTCCTCTCCGGCTGATGTCTCGTATCTCTCCTGCCCGGGGTACAAACTGGAACACTCCTTTGTGCCTCGGGCTGGAGTTTGCGTTTACGTCAGAGAGGACATCTGTTCTCGACGCCTCGGCAGACTTGAAGGTTCGGACCTGTCCATCCTTTGGCTACGCGTAGACAGCGACGACCATCCGCGCGTCTACGGGTGCCTCTATAGGTCCCATAGCGGTAATGCCGAAACAGACCGACTCTTCGACCACGTCCAAATGGCTGCAGATTCGTTGCTACAGCAGATCCCCTCCGCAGAGATCGTGATCCTCGGCGACTTTAACGCCCATTACGCCGAATGGCTCGGTTTACGTTTAACCGATCATGCGGGGAGATCTGTTCATGATTTTGCCTTGGCATATGGTCTGACACAACTGGTTACTTCGCCTACGCGGATTCCAGATGTGGAGGATCATGCACCTTCCCTGTTGGACCTTCTGCTGACCTCTCACCCGGACGGATATCAGATTTCCATCGACGCCCCTTTAGGCTCCTCGGACCATTGTCTTGTCCGGAGTGTGGTGCCACTCACGCTGAAATCGCGGTTGCATTTTGCAGGCTGCCGCCGTGTTTGGCACTATAGGTCAGCCGATTGGGATGGGATGCGGTCTTTCTTTGTATCCTACCCTTGGGGGCGGGTTTGCTTCTCGCCGGACGATCCCAACGTTGTTGCGGATTCTGTCGCTGATGTGGTACTTCAGGGTATGGAACTTTTTATTCCTTCCTCTGTGGTGCCCATTGGAGGCAAATCTCAGCCATGGTTTGGTCGCTCCTGTAAAATAGCATCATGCTATAAGCAGGAGTGCTACCGAGCCCGGGCTGATGCATCAGCGTCCAGGGATGTAAACACCTGCGCTCTAAAAAAGAAGTATAATTCCGCCTCTAGGTCCTTCAAAAGAGTCACTGCCAAAGCAAAGTCCGAGCACATAGGCAGAATTGGCGAGAGACTAGTTCGTCTTCCTTCTGGAACCCGTGCATTCTGGTCTCTCGCCAAGGCTGTCCAGGGGAATTTCTGTCATCCATCTCTTCCATCTCTGCACAGGAAGGGAAACGTCTCTGAGTGCCGGGACAAACTTGTGTCTGAAGTCGAGTCTCTGCTGGACAGAGTCTCGGATTGGGGGCGACTAAATCTAGTCCAGTTTAACCCCCAGAAGACACAAGTTTGCGCGTTAACCGCTAAAAAGAACCCCTTTGTCGTATCCCCTCAGTTTCAAGGCACTCCCCTTGTTGCCTCAGCCAGTATCGGAATCCTCGGCGTCGACATATCGAGTGACGTGCAGTTTCGTGGTCACTTGGAAGGGAAGGCCAAATTGGCCTCTAAAAAGCTTGGCGTGCTCAGCGGAGCGGGACAGTATTTCATGCCGGCACACCGCCTGCAACTTTACAAGGCGCAGGTTCGGCCGCTCATGGAATACTGTTCCCATCTCTGTGCTGGGGCTCCCCAGTACCAGCTCCTTCCACTTGACCGCATCCAGCGCAGAGCGGCTCGAATCGTCGACGACCGAGTGCTTTCCGATCGGCTCGATTCACTGGCGCTGCGAAGAGATGTTGCATCTCTTTGCGTATTTTATCGCATCTATCACGGGGAGTGCTCTGAGGAATTGTTCGGATTAATCCCAGCCGCCAAATTTCGTGAACGCACTACGCGGCAAACGTCCCGATACCATCCACACAATCTGGATGCTTGGCGGTCCACCACTGTACGTTTCAAAAGGAGTTTTCTTCCGCGTACAACCTCTCTGTGAAATAATTTACCACCGGTGATTTTTCCGGACCGATACGACCTGGGGACCTTCAAGAAAAGAGCTTTACTCCTTTCTAAAGGGCCGACAACGCACCTGCAATTCCCCTGGTGTTGCGGTTGATCATGGGCGGCGGTAGTCACTTAACATCAGGTGAGCCACATGCTCGTTTGCCCCATTATCTATATAAAAAAAAAGCTAATAGTTGTCTCCCTCGCTCGCGTGGGCTTTTTACGGGGCTTTCGAGAAGACGATCGCTCTCTTTCTAACCTATGGCAAAATATTCTATAATGAAATATAACTACGATTGTATATATAGCAATTAGTATAGAGATTTAAAGCCAGGCTTTTGGGAATAAATTTGTTAAAAGCGGAGGCGCGCGGGCAATACGTTTGCAAGTTCATTTCACGTTTCAATGTTTATTTACTCTGTGTGCTTATCTTAAGCGATTTAATATTACGAGTTTAAAATTTATGCTTTTTTAAAGATTTTTAATGAAAATGGAGGATAATAGTGTTCCTTGTGATGAATTGATGTGTATTAAAGTGATGATCGGAGAGGAAATCTTTAAACTTTGATGAGATAATACACAAGATTAAGAGTGTATTTCAAACTTATCAATTATCGCAATTAAAAATAGTTATTGGTACAATTAAAACGTTCACCAACATTTTACGTGGACGTAATTAAATCTTTCCATAAGAAAGCGAGACGATCCCACTTATCTTATCTTATCTTTATATTATGTAAATAATTTTTTTTTATAGTTTGTTTGTACTTTTCTTTTTTATTTATTGGATGTAAATATTTTTTTCTTTGCCGGTTTCCGCCGAAGCTATGCAATTGTTGATATGTAATACAATCTATCTAGCAGTGGTATGCTTTCTGTGTGCTTTGTTAAACACGTCCTTGACAGCACTGAGTATGAAACTGAAGCGTGGAGACAGATCAAGATTGGTGTATTTCTATAAAATTGCTAAAAACAACAAACTATATTTTTATCAATTTATATCTTGGGCTTGCCCTAGCTTGGAGCTCTACCTTCGCCACTGGTGGTAAACAGCAAATTAGTGGACCACCGATCATCAAAATGGTAAGGAATTGTATTACCAATTTTGTCATGATGTTCCATGGTGACATTTAGCTGGGATTAGTTCGAACAATTTATTGTTCGGGTTCATTGTTCAATAGATGTGTTTTCAAGCGCGAGCCCGCGAGAATTTCTAACAAGAAAGGTATTGTAACGAGTTCCGGAAAGAGCTAGTTGCGTATATATTTACATTAACAGTATTTATTGTTCTAAGCAATAAGTGTAAGGGGAAATCTGTTGCCTTTATGTACTAGACTGCACATTATGCATTACAAAGCCTAGTTGGTAATAACGGTGTTCTGTATTTAGCCCTTGTGTGCACACACTTTGACGCTTCATTAACTTTACAATAGTTCTTCCAGGTATAAGGATACATGCTATAGTTGCTTCTCTAAATAATAATATTATATTAATTTTAAAGGTGTTATATTGTCATGTATGATATATTTGTCCAAATTTAAACATACATGTCCAAATTTTAGTAACAACAAACACACAAGTTGTTATTTCAAAATTATTACATATTTTTACCGACTTCAAAAAAGAGAAGGTATTCAATTCAACTTTATGTATTTTACGTGTGTGTTACTTCATAACTTTTCTCTGTGTGAACCGATTTTGATGATTCTTTCTTTATCTGAAAAATTGGTGCTTCTCGTGTGATTCTATATAAATTTAATCGAGATCAAACCAGTAGTTCTTGAGTTATCTTTAATAATGCGTATTTAATTGACTTCGAATACATTTATTCGGTCGTATTGAAGTCAAATGTACAAAAATTTTAAATTTATCACTTGTATTTTGACGGCTCTGTGGCTTAATAATGAGTTGCAGTGCTAACTGCCGGGGGTTCGAATCCCACGCGGAAAAAATAAATATGTTTTCACGTCCGCACGCATTTACAAGTCCGGGTTAGAATGTTTGTCCTTTTGAAATCCTAGTATGGGGGTAACCTTTTTTTAAAGAGATTTATAAGAGATTTAAGAGATTACAGATTAAGCTTCTGAATTTTGCTACGTGTAGATGCCAAGTTAACTTGACGGTTAACGGTTAACCGTTAAACAAAGTTTAGGTGCCCCAATGTTGGTACTTCGTAGTAAAACGATATATTCAATATATTCAAATTCGATATATTCAAATAAAAGATCGCTAAGACCTTGAAAGTTTGCAAGGAACGCATTTTTTAAAAAACCGGAGTGACAACCGAAATTTCAGTGAAACTGATGGTATGTGGCTAATGCAGTCTCTTGATACCTGCAGCTAACTTCAGTTAAAGAAGACTACAGATGTGTAATCATTCCTTTTACCTCACTACTACTGCCGACAAACTGGCTTACAGTTTGGCAAAATTTAAAATATAAATAATGTACACTTTTTATAAGAATAAATTAAAAAAAAAGAAAACTACTACCTCAGAGGTCTAAAATTAAATGATTCACAGCCTATATAATTACACCGGCTCTTTACAACCTTCCGACTGCAACACAGCAGTGCAAGTTCTACTTTTCAGCGACAGAATTAGATTTTTTTATAGTATAAGGGTGGCACACGAGAACGCAGGCCAATCCTGATGGTAAGTGGTTGCTATGGCCCATAGACATCTACATCTATCCTCGATAACGAATCAAAATGCAAACGCGTTGACACCCATGAGTACTAAGATGGAAAGTTTCGTTTCTAGTAAAAAGGATCTCCGGTTCTCTACCCTCACCAAACGAAACAAAGCAGAGTTAAGCTTCTATTTGACGCTGGTGATCTCTGAGAGCGTGGTCCTTCCCTGGTTGAGCCGACCCATTCCTGTTACAACTATACTAGTGATATAGCTGCAGCATGGCTCTACCACGTAAAAATGTGATGTATCTAGATGGTAAGTTGGTGGTAGCATAGGTAACAAACTCATAGGCAGAAATAAAGTAATACTACTTAAAAATCTACATGAAACGCATAATAATAGACATATAATATACAATATCAAAAACGAATGCTTGTTTGTCCCGTATCCTATGTAGTTCATCCGATTGAAATTTAATTTTGGTGAGTTGTGTGCGAGCCTGCGACGAATTTTTACAAAAAACTAAGGAATAAAAAATATTCGTTTATTTGTGTGTTTGTTCCATGCGTTTCGTGACCATTTATCTTACGGTGAAGCTTTGTAAGTTATATTGCGTGCGCCGGCGAAGGGTTCTGAAAAAACTGAAAAAAAGAGGGATTGAAACGTATGCCGGGCTCAGCTAGTAAATTGTAAATAATACTTATAAATTAAATATCGTTTATGCTTTCACTACTATTGGGAAAAAATTCTTTTGTATCACAGACCTTACTATTATATGTCTTTAATTTATTTATTATTTATTTTACACTTTATTGTAATAATAATAATGTCCTCCATACCGAATTTCGGTCACGGCGGCCTGCCTCAACGAAGGCTAGCCATCGGCGCAGGACAGGATTACAGTGCCCAAGTGTATGCGAAAGCACAGGTACACTCTCTATTCCCTCACTCTCACAATCTGATGGGACGGTAAACCCACATGACCGGAGAGAGATCAGGCGTAGGACCAACGGCTTCACTTGCTTTCCGAGGCACGGGGGTGAGACACCGCAAACTTCCTGACTCCGGGCAGCTACTGAGAATTTTTTGATAGAAAAACTTAATAATTGATCTTTCGGCCCGACCCGGGATTCGAACTCAGGACCTCGTGATCAGCAGTCGCACTACTACAACCACTGGACCAACGAAGCTTTTTTGTACTAAACTTATTGTAACACTTTATTGTACTAAAGGTACAAACGGCAACCTTTATGCCATATGGAATTTTCTACCAGCCAACCGGAAAGTTAGTGGGAGATGTGTGTACTGCAGTGGGCTAGGATGAAACCTAAAATAGATAAATTTCACACACACACACACACACACACACACACACACACGCACGCACACGCACGCACACGCACGCACACGCACGCACACGCACGCACACGCACGTACACGCACGCACACGCACGCACACGCACGCACACACACACGCACACACACGCACACACACGCACGCACACGCACGCACACGCACGCGCACGCACGCGCACGCAAGCGCGCGCACACACACACCGCACACACACACGCACACAAGCACACACGCATACACGTACACACCCACACACGCACACATGCACACATGCACACACGCACACGCACACGCACCTTCATCTCCTTCCCGAAGGTAGCGTGAAGGTCCTTCATGAGGAGCATCTACTCTTCCAATCGATGCGCCTGTTCCTCTGATCCACCCCGCAGCTGCTCTTCCTATCGATGCGCCTGTTCCTCTTGTTCACCCCACAGCTGCTCTTCCAATCGGCGTATCTGTTCCGCCTGCTGGTGGGCCTGTGCCTCGTGCTGCTCTTTCAACCAACAGGCCTGTTCCTCCTGCCGTCGGGCCTGTTCCTCCTGTCGGCGGGCCTGCATCTGCAGCATCACCATCAGAGCACCTGAATCAGGTGCTGCAGATGTAGGAGCTACTGACGGACCTGCAGCCGGTGGCTGGCCCTCCGACATCTGCGGCGTTGCACCACCAAATCTTCTTTGGTCCATCTCCTGCTGGCGTTGACTTCGGTACGGACACCCTCCGTTTCCTCCTTAGGTAAAATCGGCATGATTTTATCACACTTCTGACACCAATTGTTACGAGCTTGAGGTTCGTGACAATAAAAACTGCCGATTGAATTACCAAAATTTACACTTTAATTTTCTTTACACCAATTAAAACTTAAAACACTAATAATTAATCACACTGATTCACTTTATTTCGCTCCGTAGCTTCGCTTGTCTCGCCAAATTCAATACTGCCCCGATCGCGGCATGCAGCGGGTTTAAATACACTTTTACGCCGAAACATCTAGAATATTCCCGTAGATACGGGCGCCAACCGACCAGACGCAGAAAGTTCGAGTGTGAGGCTTCTAGAAAGCTTAGTTCTTCAATTCGATACTAGATGGCGCTGTTGATTAAAAGATAAGTTATGTCATTTGTTGGAAAGCTCTCCTCGCCCTGTTACTCGACACTAAATGGCGTTAGTGCCAAACGTCAACTTAGGCGCGCAACATTATTTTAATTTTATGCTTATTAATGTAATTTTATTGTTTTAATATATCCTTTAAGACAATTTTTGATGCCTCCTTATACAGAAATTGATTATTAATTATTAATAAAAATAATGGGTCGTTATAATTGGTAAAAGTACTGGTTCTCTTGATGAACTAGCAAGAAACCGAATGGGACTTTTTCACAGTAAGGTAAATGCTTAGTTCATAATACTATGATGTGCACTTAATTAAAGAACTCGTTTAAAGAATAGCTGAATATCAAACTTCTACCTTATTTCTCGGCGTTATATTCAATCAAGTTTTATTGAATTTTTCAATAACACTTTTCACACAGTTTTTAATTATTAAAATACTTTTTAATCGGCGCTATATTATATATTATATATATTATATATATTTTAGAAGTTATTAAAGTAGTAAATTGAGCTAAAAGTGAAGCAAACTCAATGATTTTACAGAAATAATCTATCATTCGTAAAAATTTTCTATATCGTCGTAAATATAAAAGTCTTTCCTGTACATGTTGAAGATTGAACAATACTTTTTCTTTCATACTTTCGCCCAAGGATGTGTACATTATGCCACAAAGGGCTTCCATAAAGCGCTTTTAGGTTTGTTTAAGCGCCTGATATAAGGCGTAACACGATGCTGGTTGAAAGTATTTTTTCGGCGCAAATATTGCTTATTTGTAGCGCTATAAGTTCACGGAGGCGGGAAAAAGTATTTTTACGATGGTGGTTCGTAAATAATAAAGCGGCCTAGTGCTTAGCCCATGTACAGGGGCCTTTTGTTGCGAAGGTAAATCGCGAAAATACATTTAAAATCTACTCTTGCTCTATTTTACATGATGAATTTATCCACCAAAGTTATGAAAAAATATTACTAATATTTTAGCATTATAAATTTTTAGCAAATATTTTTTGCTATTTGCTAGCCATATTTATTTTAAATCTGCTGTCTTAATCATATCTTTAGTGTGGTTTTGTATGGGAATTACTACGAAGTGCGAAGCCTAACCTTTATAGAAAATTTCGCAGATAGATGCAAAATGATATATGATAAATGAAATGATTGTGGATTAGAAAAGTTAAACTGATCTTTAACTTATACAGAATTTTTATAAATTTTTTGTACGTTTTATGTGTCGAAGAATTCCCAGAATACCAGTATAACAAAATCTCAAAATAATGATACAAAAAAATGATGCTGTCTCATATGGTGGTAAGAATCGGAGCTTCATACAGTGAGCTTAAAATTGATTAGGGTGATAACGTTGTAAGATTATCCACTACCACATATTATCATCGCGTGGGTGTCATAAGAGACGTCATCACCATCATTCATCTTCATTACACCCCTTCACAAGTCGACAGCTAAGCATAGGCCTTCCTCAAAGAATGCTACAAAACACGGTTCTGAGCCACCTGCATCCATCGACTTCCTTCATGTCTTAGCAGGTCGTCACTTCATCTAGTGGAGGCACGCCTTACACTTTATCACATTATCATCAAGGTTGCCAATCACCTTTACTCACCTTTATTCATCATCGGTTGTCCGTCCATAGCCCCCTCCAAAGCTCACAGAGCAACCTTGAGCTTCCTCATACGGCCAGCAGTGAAGGACCAGGTCTTAGTTCCATAAGTCATCACTGGTAACACGCACTGTTGTACAATCTCGTTTACAAGTTTAGAGGTACACATGACGAGAATATGTGTAACAATTTACCTAACGATGCCAGCCATTCAAGAGCCCAGTTGAATCCGTCAACTGACCTCTCGATTGAAGTTGAATTTACCTAGTTGGGCTATTTGTCCTAGGTAAACATATTTATCAATAACTTAGAGCTTAGTGCTCACGACAACTCCCGGCATAGGTGTAACATGGACGGTACTCATGACCTTTGTTTTGTCCATGTTCCTCCGAATGGACAGTTTCCACAAGCTTGTCGTTCATATGGTTAACTGTATTGCAGTCTTCTAGGAACTTAAAACGATTTATCTTTACAACGTTGTTATCGAGAGACTTGTACACGATAAGTGGGACCTCCTTGGGATAGATGGTCGCCCTTCCGATGATAAAACAAGTTGCCAGATTAGAGGATAATCGTATCCTCACCTCTCTCCAGATCTCAAATAATCCTATAACATCCCAGTGCAACTTGTTCATCTCTTCTTTCAGCTCCAGGATCTTCTCGTCAGTTCTTAGGGTATGGGTAGGTATTGTGTTATATGTTGCCAGGTCAAGTCGTCTAAGGTGACAACAGAACCTCCACTGAATTCAATTGTCTTTTATGGGCTGAAATTGATGAATTTTGATAAATGTAAACAACAGACCAGAACTTCCACTTACCGTGATTGGGACTACGTGCTTGTCACTAATAATTTTATAAAAGAAATGAAAATAACTATAAAAATTATCTTATTATTTATACAAAAAATAACTCATAGCATCAACGCTCTTAAAACCATTATCATTTTAAGCGGGACTTCCCTTTTAAAAACTTCACAGTAAAAGGTAAGGTAGGGATGCTAGTGAAAACGATTCAATTTTTTTTTAATTAAAATAGCGTGTGCTTTGAATTACTATTACTCTATCGTGTAATTACTATTATAAGATAGAATATCTCGGACAGATTGTATCAAGTGTTTTAGAATTCTTTGTATAGTAAGTCAAGCAGGTACGTCCACTGATCCGCACAAAACGGGTCGTACACGTCAACCCGTTGGTATTACCGACACGATTTCCCGCAGGAGCAACTATTTCGATATGTGCCGGTTACGTCATATGTATAGCCGATCGGTGTTTCAGTGGACGCATCGCCGATAGCTGGTTAGGACGACCGCCGTTTGCATTTCAAATTTATCAATTCTCTTGACGATACGAAAATATATTTTTATAGTATAAAGTTGAGAAACGAGCACACAGTCCATCTGATGTTATGTGGTTGCTGTGGTCCATAGACATCTATATCTATCCTCGATTACGAATCAAAATGTAGTTGCGTTGTCACACGTGAGGACTTAGATAGATTGCCTCATTTCCAATAAAAAGGGTCTAAGGTTCTGGACTGTGGACTGTGTGCTCATTTGTCATCCTTATTCTATAAAAAAAAAAACTATTATCCGTCCGACGCGTATTATGCACGAGTAAGTTGGTCACGTACTTCAAACATTTTGTCCCGCTGCTTATTTTTCATTGAATTGCTACACTCAAACCAATCTGACTGTTATAACACTGATTAAACTTTTGTGTACCATATACTATAGAACTAAGCCTGCTTACCAATTTCGATATACAAAGAAGACAATTATATCGCATAGAACACCAGCGTGAATTATAGCGTTGTGCCGCTGCTGTGATTTGTATGGTGAGTGACGAGAACTAGAAACACTTTTGAGTATAGTTAATGAGGCAAATTATATCTTTTTTTACACAGTATTTGCATTTCGATTCTTATTTGAAGATAAATGTATGTGTTAACAATTAGTGGTTTTTAACTCATCTTTCAAGTAAAGTAAGGGTATAATAATGTCCTGCGTGCCTTGTAATTGCTAACCGCTAACTAGCCTGGGAAATCCATCATAATAAATATTCATAATCGTATATCGCTGTAACAGGCAACCTAACTTTATAATTGGAAAGGGCAATTCAATAATGCTTGAATGATTTTTAATATTCGAACCATTGTGGAACAATTCCATGTATTGTCCGTTCGATGGGAGTCGATTTTTGATAAAATCGATTAGCATGCAAAACTGGATTTTAATTCGGGCGTTACACAGATCGAATTACTTTACTAGTCTCGAATAATCGAAAAACTCATATTCAACCGACATGTGTGCGTTGTGTAGAATAATTACGCAGATGGTAAAAAGCTTATGATATATTAATATTGAAAGAATTGGAGTGTTTTATTCATACTTCTGAAAAAATATGACTTGTTTTTAAAATCATAAAAAGTGATCTAAACCTTATTCTTCGGATAACATACTAGTAGTTACCGTTACGTTACCGTTACCGTTAGAGCCTGTTAAATCCACAGCTGAACATAGGCCTTCCCTTGAACTGCCTCATAGGGGGGATATTTGCCATAGTTGCCACGCTTGGCAAGCGTTTAGGCAACCGCGGTTTTTTATATTTAATCGTTTTTAGGAAGACGCTGCTGCCCATGTCCTGATTTGTTTCCTCTCTCGCCACGGCATGATATGGAGTAGTAGATATTTTCCACCACCACTACACGATATACCAGTAGTTGCCTATTGGAAAACTTCTTCTTCTCTTTAATAATCTTACAATCCAAAATCTTTAATATCTGGACATGGGTGTATTTATTACAAGGATTTATCTGAGGTTAGTGGTACTGCGTCCGACCTCTTTGACGCTGCTTCCAGTAGCCAATCAGTAGTAGATGGACTAACACTCCTTAATTTATTAATTCATTCATTAAAGTCTATTAAGGTCCACTGAACATATGCCTCTCTCAAAGAACGCCATAAAAATAGTCCTGATTCACCTGCATTCGTCAACTTCCTGCATGTCTTACTAGGTCGTCACACCATCTAGTGGCCGTTTGCCTTACATTTTGCTTACCACTGCGAGCGGCCACTCGAGAACTTTTCTTCCCCATCAGTTGTCAGTTCTTCAAACTATATGGTCAGCCTATTGCAATTTCAGCTTATTAATCCGTTAAGCTAAGTCAGTTCCTCTGAATCTGTTCTGACCAATGGATCGTAGACGTTCCGCTGCACTGCTGACCATATAAGGAAGCTCAAGATCGGTCTGCTAGCTATGGAAAGGACTATGCTCGGGATTTCTGTAAGTGATAAACTTAGAAACGAATATTATATCCGTAGTAGAGTATATTTGTGCATACTATAAAAACAATACCAAATTTCAAAAATATCAATTCTGAAAAATTTCTCTAAAATGTTAAAAAAATGTTAAAAAAAATAAAGAAAAGATTCATAAATATTGAACAACTGTTCACTCTTTTTAGCGGTTTTTGTTTTTTCCAGAGTTTCCTCTCGAATGAATAGTCGTTGTGAAGTGGACCCGAGCTAGGAGTTTTCTTTGAGCGGTGCTTATAAAATAATGCAATTAAATATTTCCGCTCTCGATTCAGATTCACTCCAAGAGCTGCATCTTCGTCATTGTTCAGTGTTCTTAGCAGTCGATAGATTTTCAAGGCTTTCAGGTTTGTTACATAAAACTCCTGAACCTTTTTTGAAACTTTTCTTTGTATTATGTACCTATGCAAAGGTTACGTTTAAAATATTTCGAAAACATTTTGTGTATGAGAGACAGATAGGCTAAGTGATGGCGGCGGAAGTAAATCCATAACCTCATATCAACCCGCGGATACAGGGACAACTATAGAAAAAACCAGAAAGATCTTATGGCCCTCGATATATCTAAAATGTACATGCAGGCGGCAATATACAGAGTCAAAGGTATGAGAAGTTTCGTAGAGGTGTGCATACAAAATTTGACAACGGTGGCCAACCTTGTCTATATTTGTTGTGCAAAGCCCTTTTCTAGCATTCTTATACATATTCATTTATTCATTATTTCAGTCTTTCACCAGTTCACTGCTGAACATAGGCCTCCATCCTTCAACTTCCTACATCTAATACCAGGTCGTCACTCCATCTAGTAACGGGCCGCTCTTCACTTCACTTTCTGGAATGAGACTATATACTATGCGGTATGAACTAATACGTATAACGTAATATAATTCTAGGTTATAAAACAATAATAAAACTAAAAACTTTGTTTATTCCTTACTCATGTATGTTATTTTTGTGATTTGTGATTTTAGAACTTTAATTTTTATATTTTATTATATTTATAAATGTTATAATATGTAAAAAATTGCATTATGTTACAAATTTTTTTTTATATTTTTATTATCTAAATTTTTATTTATATGGTTCATAGGCTCAATATGTCACACGATTTTTCATGAGTCCTTAATAAGTGCACTGGAGGAATATTGTTCAGCGCTGTCAATACACTACTACATAATGTTGAGTCGGATGATGTAATTGTATTTCAAATGAATAGTCGTTGTGTGTAGTCATTATTGAAATTTCATTGTGTTAAATGATGGTGCAGAGTCCTCATACACAGAGTCTGACTTATTTTTGATTTGCGTAGGCGTATTACCTTTCAAAAACAAAAATTTAATGATATCTCGATACTCAGTTTTTTTCCATTTTCACAAAAACTCTCACATCGACAAACCAAACGATTCAAATAAAACTACGCGTCTGAAATGGATGAAATTTTGGGGCGTAACTATCGAAATATGCACAAGTTCTACATTCACTAGGTTTTATTGACGAGTGCTTCCATCTTCACGTTGAGGTCGGAATCTTTTCAGACCGCGGTATTTCAAAAGATTTATTAAGAAAACTGTTTAAGAAAGCTGCACCACATCGCCGTTATCAAAAGTGTTATTTGCTGATAAAGCCAAGAAAAAGCAAACATATTTACTTGGGGACATTTAGCTATATTGTAATTTACCCAAAGGATAAATTAAAATCAAGTGACGAAATACAAACACATCCCATGCTCAAAAATTATATGCCACGAACAATTAAAATTGCAGGTTCGAGGATTACGTGAAACTAAGAATGGAAGCGTTATTATCAGCACTGAAACAAAAGATGATATTGAGATGCTACGAACATCTACGGCATGTATACTATACGAGTATACATACAGTCTTTGATTGTATGTATACTCGCACAAGAGCAATTATAATTCCGTCTGGAAATCTCTTTGTACTCCATAACATTAGTCACAAATAAGCACTTTCATACAATTGGATTTTGAAAGTACCAGTTATCAACAGAACAGCATTTAATGATTTCTTAAATTTACGCGAACACTACACATTGAATAAACGCTCCGGGAAGTCCGCAGTCTGTGAACATGTTCAAGATCGTCCCCACCATTACATCAGATTTGATAAACCACAAGTCCTCGCAAAAGAACACCGATTCCTATCAAGGATGATACGCGAGGCTATTGAAATTAAAAAACATCCTAATTTCAATAGAGAAGATGGTTGGGTGCTGCCATCTGCTTGGGATCCTATAATTAACAAAATTAAACCCAAACCCAAGCATACCACTGCAAGACTTCAAGATAATGTAAGTTCGTTTTGCGTAAATCGGACCAAAAATTAATATTCAAAAACTGAAGGTAGCCGGGCTAACAATGACATTGGGACGTCAAACATCTCAGTCCCCCCCCCGTGACCATGGTTGCTGTAAAGCACCCGAAACGTCGGGAATTAAAAATAAGTAAAGTAGTGAAATAAACGCCATAAAATCCGTAAATTTAGTTTTATTCAAAGAACAGCATTTATCAACCAAGAGCGAGTCTTCATATTTTTGAACATCCTGCCCAATTCAATTGCATTTATTTATTATGAAAATAAACAGCGTCCATTGTTAGGTACCTATAAATTTTATTGTGTAAAACTTACTGTAACAATACGTTTCACACAATACGAGCAGAAATTTACAACGTGAAACGTATTTCACAAAAGTGAAATAATTTATACGTTCTAAATCATTTTCTCCCAACAAAAACTGCTTTTAATATTTTACAGCCGTAGTCCACGAACTGTCTCAAAGGGTAACGTAACAAAATCTTGTCAAACTTAATGAACAAACTTGGAGCGTCTCTCAAATTGGACACTCCTCGCTATCCTTGCGTGAGGCGTGAGTTCCACGGAGGCGGCGCTTTTAATTATATTAAGACTGTAATTATTAAATTACACGTTGCGCTTTAAGCGTGTGTCGAGCGGATGGATAAAACATTCAACAAGGGTAAAAGGATAACATATAGTAATGACTAGACCAACGAACAGTCGAAAGGAGTATTATTTCAAAGAAGAATTGAAAATTGACATTATGCCCCAAACTCAGAAGAATAAAAATACAATTACAGTAGTGATTGCGTGAGGGAATCCATCATCCCCATCCCCATATTGTTGTTTAGCTGTGTCCACAACCTTGGGACAGCGCGGCTCACATAATTCATAATGCCCTAAAATCTCTAAGAAGTGAGAGGAGCCAATATATGGGCTATAACTTTTTTTACATATAAGTCATAGCAATCAATTTTATAACATATTTATACTATTTCATGTTTAAGAGCATGGCACAATCTAGTATATTGACTCGGATCGAACGAGAAAGTGAGGAAGAGCGAAAGTAAATAAAGAACCATTTTACTGATAACGAGGCGTGCCATCTGATGTTTCAGGGCTCACAGAGCATCTTAAATCTTAAAATAAGATGGTACTAGAAAAAACTCTATAATACATTAAATATTATAAGCTTTTGTAAAGTTATATTCGGCTGTTAATTAACAAAAAATATAATATTATGAAATTTCAGTCGGCCTGCCCAACTGAAATTCAATCTAAATTCGAATGACGTAATTGATATTCAATACCGGGATAATTACACGAAACATCCCTGGAATTATGTTAAGTATCGATTACTTAAAATATTTAACATCATAATGAAAATTCGGTAATGAAATTGACGGTAATTAAAGCTGTGAAATCAGTTTAAATATATTTTTTTAAATTAAAGAACGATGAAGCACACCGTAAACCTGATGGTAAGTGGATTTTGGGACATCTACATATATCCTCGATTAAGAATCTGAATGCAGATGCGTTGTAACCACTCGAGAACTTACGTAGATTTCACGGTTACTAGGAAAAACGTTCGGTGGCTCTTTACACTCAGCATAAGAAACACCATTATTCTTCTATTTCACGCTGGTTCTCTGTGAGAGAGTGGTCGCACCACAATCGAGCTGACCCATTCCTTGCTGCATGGTAAAACTGTGGTACTGAAAGTTGAAACATAAAAAACTAGGCTATCCCCAAGCTTTTAAGTCTGGTTTCTGGTGATGTTAATTCTGTTAGTCTTTTGGCTTTTACAGTGTTATAGTTGATTAAAAAAGTGTTATAGTTGTTAGGGCCCGCGGTCTTAAGGCAAAAGAGGTGAATTTAAATTCTTCTGCATCGTTAACTCGTTCGTTCATCGTTAAATCGTTAATCGTTAACGACGATGTTCTGGGCGGTAAGAACTGCCCAGGGGCGCCGAAGCACGGTGCGGACACGGTGTGAAGAGGAAGTCCCATCCGTTGTCCTAACCCTCAAACAGTATTTGTGGCACTAGATGAATGTGTAATGTCTATGTATGACGGGTCGACATTTGTGTCGTCGGAATCTAGCGGAACTGGGGGTTCAATTAAAACGTTACGGAGCCTCCAGAGGCTTTGATTGACATTTGGAGTCGGAGCGTTGGTAGCTGCGTCTACCACTAGCGAGTTGCGATGTGTCTCGGCGCTCTCAAATTAGTACCGCGTACATGTCCCAGACATATTCAGAGATCGTCGAAAGTCAATCAAAGACAATCGTTGTGCAAAGGCTACGCTTGCATAGGACATGATAGGTGTTACGCAAGCTTTGTAAAGGTGGAGCATGTGTCTTAGGGACAGTTTACTCTTACTGTTAACTAGCAGGTGGACGCGACTAGTGATAAATTTGGCACAATTGCGGACGGTGTGAATGTGTTTCGTGAAGGTTATGGAGTGGTCGAATGTGACCCCAAGGTATTTGGCGCTTGACTGCTACGGGATCTGGCGGCTGAATAGGGTCATCGTGCCTAGAGAATTTTTCGGATTTAAGTTCCGACGATTGAGGGAGGGTTTCCTTTGAAAGTATATTGCTAAACTTTTTTCAGGGTTTACTTCGATTCTCCATAAGCGAAATCATTCGCCTAAGCGATTGGCGGCTCTTTGGAGCATCATTGTGAGAAATTTATTGCCGGAATGCGCGACGTAAAGTACCGTGTCATCTGCAAAGAAATATAGTGTGTGAAGAATAGTGGGGAGAGAACGGAGACTTGAGGAACTCCAGCCCTGAGCGGGCGCTTAGAGGAGCGAGTTCCCTCTATACGAAAACGGACATGGCGGTTGGCAAGGAAAGCTCTGATGATTTGATAGAGCTCATCCTTGAGTGGAAAAAGCCCTCTAGGATGTATTTCGTATGACGGTGGATATGATTAGTGCATAATGTCTCTACAAAATGTCTACTAGGAGGCAAGCAAGTGGTGCTGAGAGGGATGTCAGCACCCTGTGACTAATGCCGTCAGGGCCGAGTGCTGATTTATTTTTAAAGTTTTTGATGGATTTTGCAACTTCGTAAACTGTCACAAAATCTAAGGGGGGCCTGCAGGTGGTAGCACAGATCCACGCATGACCTCTGCTTCGACCTCTGCAAGGTGAGCAGGATCATTGGGTTCGCTATAAGGAAAGCATCGGCTCTCTAAACTGACCGCGAGGCATTCGGCTTTTTTCAGAGTCGTCAAAAGCTAGATCGGGATTCCCTGCACTAATGAGAGGTGGCATGCGTATGGATTGTTCTGCTTTCACAGCTCGTGTCAACTGCCTGAAGGCAGTTTGGGATGGCTTGATATCCTCCAGCAGATTATCTCACTTATCCTTTCTAAATTCTGCAATGCGCTCTATTACCTCGTGTCCCTATTTCGGGGGGCTTTTATTGTAAACCCGGTTAGGTTTCAGATACGCCGGACATTGAATATCTCCTTGCCTGTCGGAGACAGGTCCAGAATGACAAGGCACAAATCAAGGAATCGATTTTTGACGGTCTGATGGTGCATTCTATGTACTTCCCTGACTGGGAGATTGGCGCCTTAAGTTCGTCTAACCGTGAGTTTGCACTGACGCGATTTTCACAAAAAAAAATTTGTTTTAAACCCTGTTTTCTGTAAATTTATCAAAAAGCGTTTGCATGGTCAAAGAACATGTTGTAGTGAAATATGTTTGACAATTTATTGTACATTACATATTTTAACTATAATATATCTTTATAAATGCAGAAACAAAATGTTTGAAAACAAATTTCTAGAAATATTGTCATGTTGAAACATAAGTTTGAATATCTGTTGAAAATTTTACACAGTTTTTGTGAGTGCGAACGACGTCATCAACAAAACATGTTGTGTAATTTATTTTATGCGATTTGTTTCAAAACATTGCGTGTTGGATGTTTCTAAGTACAAACTTACTGTAAGATGTGTGCGGGCTCGAGTTCCGTGGGGAGTCCTCGAATAACCACACGATCATTACGCTGTGGTGGTGGGCTGGTGGGGCGTTTGTGTGAAAACTAATTTCCTGAACGTGCAAGTCATTCACGCTGCGGAATTCCTCGGTCGAGTTGACGTATATTCTGATGCCCTAACCGGCATTTTGCACCTTTGGGCAGTGTATTTTTTTTAGTTTTACAAATTGGACAGATTGTTTTACTTGGTTTTGTCCAGAATGACTGTTAGTGGCGGCGGCTTTTCCCTACGTTCAGTAGGGACCCTTTCTCCGCAGGCTTAGGGGATGGACATCGGCGCTGCGCGTTTGCGCTTTTTTCCCAGGATGAGGGTTATGCCTTCGTCTTCGGGCATGGACGGGGCACGTGTCTCCGTCTTCATATCGGAGCCTGAGTCGGCATCCGAGAAGACCGGAGAAGGGCCCCGGGTTGACATCGCGGAGGGCGTGGGGGACGTAGCGCCGTTCGCCGACGGGAACGAAACGAGTCGCCGAGTTCGTCGTTTGAGAGCGACGCCATATTGTCTATGTAGTGATGCGACGGAAGTGTCAGTCATATCGGAAGCAGAAACGGAAACAGATGTTGAAAATATTTTTTGCAGAAAAGGAAACAGAAACGGATGCGGAAACGGAAATACTACTTATTAAAAAAATAAAAAATAAAACTTTTAATTAACATTAAAAGTTAAGTAGCGGTAAGTTATATTTTATGAAAATTAGTTCGGCCGCTTTTACATCTAATAATCTGTTCCAGTGTTCTTCAGATATAAGTCCAGCACCGCTAAATAATTCCTCACTAGCGATGCTGCGTGTACATCAAAGCTAAAATGGCACTGAAATATGGGCTAACCTTTTAAGGGGCACATTTAGCTTTAGCGAGTACAGAGACGTAAACGAACTTTGAATCTAAAATACTCATTAAAGTGTCTTTAAAAATAATTAATATAAACTTCAAGATACAAGATACAATAGAATGGCTGTCAACCTTATTTTGTACCGAGGTTCGGCGTCGCCGGGAGCAATAAGCATACAAGCAATTACGTCGTATTATCAGTTAATCACTACTACAAACCCGATTCGCTGTTTTGACAGACGGATTTTAATACATATTTATTTGTAAATATCGTGCAATTTGGCATTATCTAAATAATTTGCATGCGAAATTTGGAAACATTGTAACGTCAAAACAAATCTCGTGTTGACATTTATACGTGTGAATTGACGTCTTGTGGCATGTTAGTAGCTACACGGGCTCCGCCAACACCTTCGTTCTATTATGTATGTATTATAGTATTCTATGGTTTCACTCTACGTACGGTTTGCCGAAAACCAGGAAGCCAAGAAGAAGAGTTACGCACAAAACACTCTTTGCACCACAACAAGCGTTTGATAAACTTCACTGTGAGACTGCTGTCACCCCGGACAGCGTGCTTCACGCACTACAATGTGAGCACTAATCAGTCACCAAACACAGAGTACCAAATAGCAAGCAAGGTGTAAAAGTAAAGTAAAGTTACAGCCTATATACGTCCCACTGCTGGGTAGAGGCCTCCTCTCATTTCTGAGAGGGTTTTAGGGAAAGGAAGTGTCCACCGCGCTGTCCCAATAAGTGTTGACGTACTTCACATGTCTTCGAAATATTTTTTTCTTATTCCTCAGACATGCAGGTTTTCTCACGATGTTATCCTTCACCGCCGACCACGTGCTAAATCAGCATTTAAATTTGTAAAATGTATGATGCGTACGTGTATGATGGCCAGGCTTTTAAACATCAGATATTAGCATATGTGAGATATGAATGGCGTAAGAGCTGACAGTGGAAAATTTAAGAGAGACCACGTGTATCTATGGGGTATCTCATTTCTTACGTTAGATATAATAGAGGGGTTACATCGACAGTTGGTCTAATCTGTTTGCCAAACATTACGTTTAACGCAAATACTTGCAACAACAAAAAAGTTTCGGGTCTAGGAGCGGACTTTTAATAGCTGATAGAGTCATGTTTTTTGAGAAAGAGTACTAGTAACGCTTAACATTACAAATAATTCCGTTAAACAACATAAGTAAGCTAAAAAACGTTTGTGTCAGAAGTTGTCGAATGGCAGATGATATGACCATCAGTCCACACCATAACATTGGGTGACATCCGCTTCAAAAATATCACGCAGAAACAATTGCTTAATATTATTTCAGAACAGGGCTTTAACTTCGAAATCCATCCCGCGGTGTGAGTGCTCCATGCCGGAAGTGCACTTCACTCAGCGCTCGGTTCGCAAAGCACTCCTCTCCCTGGACATCCATAAGTCGAGTGGGCCTGATGGAATCCCCCCAATTGTGCTGAGGACGTGTGCTCCAGAGTTGGCACCGGTTTTAACGCGTCTTTTCCGGTACTCCTACTCCCTAGGCGTAGTCCCAAAATCATGGAAGACGGCTTTCGTCCACCCGATCCCTAAAAAAGGCGACCGCTCAGACCCGTCCAACTACCGGCCTATCGCCATCACCTCCTTGTTCTCCAAAACAATGGAGTCCATTGTAAACTGCCAGCTCATGAGGTACCTTGAGGATCACCAGCTGATTAGTGACCGCCAATACGGTTTTCGCCGTGGTAGGTCAGCTGGTGATCTTCTGGTCTACCTAACTCACAGATGGGCGGAGACAGTAGAGTCCAAGGGGGAGGCATTGGCCGTTAGTTTGGACATTGCGAAGGCCTTCGATCGGGTTTGGCACAAAGCGCTTCTTTCGAAGCTCCCTTCCTATGGGCTTCCCGAGAAATTGTGCGATTGGATCACCAGTTTTCTTGCAGATCGGAGCATCAAGGTCGTTGTAGACGGTGCAAGCTCCGATTGCAAGCTTATTAATGCTGGTGTTCCACAGGGCTGCGTGCTATCGCCAACGCTGTTTCTTCTGCATATCAATGATATGTTGCAAACCCGTAGCATTCATTGCTATGCAGATGACAGCACTGGTGATGCTCTTTACACCGGCCGAGCAAATATTTCTCGGGAAAACGTCTCTGAGTGCCGGGACAAACTTGTGTCTGAAGTCGAGTCTCTGCTGGACAGAGTCTCGGATTGGGGCGACTAAATCTAGTCCAGTTTAACCCCCAGAAGACACAAGTTTGCGCGTTAACCGCTAAAAAGAACCCCTTTGTCGTATCCCCTCAGTTTCAAGGCACTCCCCTTGTTGCCTCAGCCAGTATCGGAATCCTCGGCGTCGACATATCGAGTGACGTGCAGTTTCGTGGTCACTTGGAAGGGAAGGCCAAATTGGCCTCTAAAAAGCTTGGCGTGCTCAGCAGAGCGGGACAGTATTTCATGCCGGCACACCGCCTGCAACTTTACAAGGCGCAGGTTCGGCCGCTCATGGAATACTGTTCCCATCTCTGGGCTGGGGCTCCCCAGTACCAGCTCCTTCCACTTGACCGCATCCAGCGCAGAGCGGCTCGAATCGTCGACGACCGAGTGCTTTCCGATCGGCTCGATTCACTGGCGCTGCGAAGAGATGTTGCATCTCTTTGCGTATTTTATCGCATCTATCACGGGGAGTGCTCTGAGGAATTGTTCGGATTAATCCCAGCCGCCAAATTTCGTGAACGCACTACACGGCAAACGTCCCGATACCATCCACACCATCTGGATGCTTGGCGGTCCACCACTGTACGTTTCAAAAGGAGTTTTCTTCCGCGTACAACCTCTCTGTGGAATAATCTACCACCGGTGATTTTTCCGGACCGATACGACCTGGGGACCTTCAAGAAAAGAGCTTACTCCTTTCTAAAGGGCCGGCAACGCATCTGCAATTCCCCTGGTGTTGCGGTTGATCATGGGCGGCGGTAGTCACTTAACATCAGGTGAGCCACATGCTCGTTTGCCCCCCTCTTCTATAAAAAAAAAAAAAAAAAAAAAAAAAAAACTTGTATCTTTATACACCTTTAATATTTCAACGGCTTTCTCCAGCAAAGCTTCGTTCAAGAAACATTAACGTCCGCGATAACTTGAGCGGTGAAAAATGAAGCAAATTCAACACAAAAGTTCCGCTTTGGAGTGTTTTGTGAGTTAGTGTTCCGTGCTTAATTCATGTCTGTCTGTCATAGGGATTTCTCTCTTTGGATCTTTTGTGTACATGGTATTCCGCATAGATTTGAAAAGAGTTACCCAAATTCAGATAGAAGATCAAAAATTTATATTCCTTTCACCCATAGAGTCTCCTTAAATATTCCAATAAACACAGCTCTATATTTCACCTGATTTATGCTTCGCTAAAGGTGAAACACGGTATCGTGTTATCAACGGTATGTATTTGTTCTTCAAACAAGGCAAAACACATCATTTATTAAATAACGTGGATCTTAGCCAAATAATATTTACCTTTTTAATATAATATATTTCCGCAAAGTATCGCCGGATTCTAATAAATCATTAAATAAATGATAGCTATGTAGTACGAAGTGGAAGAAGAAAAAGTACGGCCACCCCACTTCTTCCACAAAACAAAAATTTTGCCAATAACGCACATTTATGGGAAAAAGCGGAAAAAGGGAAGGCAACTACATTTTGATTCTTAATCGAGGATAAGTATAGATGTCTAAGGATCACAGCATCCACTCACCATTGGGTAAACTGTCTACTGGTTTTTCACTTTAATAAATAAAATACATAGGTAATATTATTTTCAAACACCGTATTAATAATTTTGTCCTCATTCTTGTAACGAAAACAAATCTTTTGAAAAATGGTGCATCGGTGCACATGATTGGCAATTTCCTTTCTCGCGGCAACACCTGCTGCTCATCGCGCTCCATGGATTCCACTCAAGTGCTGCCTTAATGATCACATATTAGGGTAATTATTTCATTATTTAATATGAAATTGATATACTGATATATTTTTGCGAGGTAACTACAAAAAATAAGGTACAAACAAATCGATAAAAATCACTATATATAAAAAAACAAGTCCCGATTCACTCGCTCACTCACTCACTGTAGTCAATCACTGATTCATCACCGCCCAGCCCAAGTTTTTTTTTATAGAAGAGGAGGCAAACGAGCATGCGGCTCACCTGATGTTAAGTGACTACCGCCGCCCATGATCAACCGCAACACCAGGGGAATTGCAGGTGCGTTGCCGGCCGTTTAGAAAGGAGTAAGCTCTTTTCTTGAAGGTCCCCAGGTCGTATCGGTCCGGAAAAACCGCCGGTGGTAAACTATTCCACAGAGAGGTTGTACGCGGAAGAAAACTCCTTTTGAAACGTACTGTGGTGGACCGCCAAGCATCCAGATGGTGTGGATGGTATCGGGACGTTTGCCGCGTAGTGCGTTCACGAAATTTGGCGGCTGGGATTAATCCGAACAATTCCTCAGAGCACTCTCCATGGTATATGCGAAATAAAATGCAAAGAGATGCAACATCTCTTCGCAGTGCCAGTGAATCGAGCCGTACGGAAAGCACTCGGTCGTCGACGATTCGAGCCGCTCTGCGCTGGATGCGGTTAAGTGGAAGGAGCTGGTACTGGGGAGCCCCACCCAGAGATGGGAACAGTATTCCATGTGCGGCCCAACCTGCGCCTTGTAAAGTTGCAGGCGGTGTGCCGGCATGAAATAGAGTCCCGCTCTGCTGAACCGGAATGCCGCAAAGCACTTGTTTTGTCTTTGTTTATTTTGTCTTTCCATCTAGTGGAGGGTCGGCCTATACTTCGCCCACCGGTACGAGGCTTCCATTCAAGAACCTTTCTTCTCCATTGGTTGAAAGAATTGAAGTGTTTTATTCGTACTCCCAATGACTTGTTTTTAAAATCATAGAAAATGATATAAGTCTTATCCTTTTTTATTTAAACGTTTTTTTATTTATTTATTTATACGTGGTTGAGCCATACTGCAGTTATATTATTAGTATAGTTGTAGCACGAATGGGTCGGCCCGACCGGGGAAGGACCACGCTCTCACAGAATACCAGTGTAAAATAGTAGCTTAACGCTGTTGTGTTTCATATGGTGAGTGTAGAGACCGGAGACCCTTTTTACTGGAAACGAGGCATTCCATCTTAATCCTCACAAGTGATAACGCATCTGCATTTTGATTCGTAATCGAGGATAGATATAGATGTCTATGGGCCGCAGCAACTACTTACCATCAGGTGGACTGTGTGCTCGTTTCTCACCCTATCCTATAAAAAACTCTTCGAATAATATAGTAGAAGGTACCGTCCCAGTTACTTGTAGCCTACTGAAGTTCACAGCTGAACATGGGGAAATTTACACCTTGCTTACACTTTGCCTACCGGTACAAGGCTAACACTCAAGAACCTTTCTTCCTCATTAGTTGTAGCTTTTTCGAACTATATCGGCGGTCCATTGCAACTTCAGCTTACTAATCCTTTGGACTATGCCGGTTACTTTACTTCTGTTAGTATATTTGTACATACTATAAAACGAAATCACAAAAGTACCAATGCTACAAAACTTCTCTGAAATACACTGAAATATATTGAACAACTGTTCACTCTTTTTAGCGGTTTTTGTTTTTTCAGTTTCGCCTCGAATGAATAGTTGTTGTGAAGTGGACCCGAGCTAGGAGTTTTCTTTCAGCGGTGCTGAAATTAAGATATATTTAATTGCATTATTTTATATAATTCAATTAAATATTTCCGCTCTCGATTCACTCCGAGAGCTACAACGTCGTCATTCTTCAGTGTTCTTAACAGTCTTTGAGTATTCGACCAACAATTAGTTTAATAGTCAAAGTTAACAGTCGATGGATTTTGAAAGCTTTCAGATTTGTTACACGAAACTCCATTTGAAGATAAATCGTTGAGTTATATTCGACAATTACAAATTCATAATGTCCTCCAGACCGAATTTCGGTCACGGCGGCCTGCCTCGGCCTGAGACTAGCCATCAGTGCAGGATTATAGTGTCCAAGTGTATGCATAAGCACAGGTGTAATCTCTATTCCCTCACTCTAATAATCCGATGGGACGGTAAACCGACACAACCGGTGAGAGATCAGGCGCAGGACCAACGGCTTTACGTGCTTTCCGAGGCACGGGGGTAAGACACTGCCAACTTCCTAACTCCGGGCAGCTACTGAAAATTTCTTGACGGAAAAACTCAATAATTGATTTTTTAGGCCTAACCTGGGATTCGAACCCAAGACCTCATGAACAACAGTCATTTTACTACAATAACTACACCAATAAGGTAAGTAAATAAGTCACAAAGTTATAACGATTATTATAATCATTATTAACCGTGTAGTGGCGGTATAAGAATATCTACTACCTCATATCGTCGCGAGGGTCTTGTGAGGTGCGACAGAGGGAAAATGAAACAAGAGATGGGCAGCAGTATCTTTCTGATACCAACTTAAAATAATATAAAACTGCGGTAGCCAACTCGCTTGCCAAGCGTGGCAACTATGGCAAAATTCCCCCATGGGGCAATCTATATGGGAGGTCTATGTTCAGAAATGAACCTATATAGGCTGTAATGGATGGGTGGACGGATGGAATGATGTACTAACGACTTCAAAAAAGGCTGAGGTTCTAATTCGACTGTACTGTTTTTTTTTTAATTGTATGTATCCATCGCTAAATATCTTCGTCAATTCTGAATTAATTTTAATATTTTTCTAAGAATGGGAAAATTGGCCATGAAGCTTGTATTGTAACAAGTTAGATGACATTTTTATTTTTATCACAAGTATTCTCTTGAACTTTTTGTATTACTTAGACCGATCAAAAGAGCTAAATAATGAAACTTTTGTTAAAATGTATGAATCGTCTGTTATACTTAAGCCTTTGACTGACGTGTAAGTCACTTTGTTAAGAGTATTGCATATAAAAGGTGACTGAAGGCAGCTTAATAATTTTCACAAAATAAATAAAGTCCGGCAACTCACTCTCAATTCAACTGGTTGTGCAGTTGTTCATAGGCGATAGTCGACATTAACAATTAGGTGAATCGCATGTTTGTTTGTTTCCTTGTTTATAAAAAAAACCTAATGAATATCTTCTAAATAGGTACTTTAAAATTTTTATATACTTTGTCTTTTAATTGACTTCAAAAGTTATTATGTGGAAATTATATTATTATATTTTTAGCATTGAAATCTGTATAGTAAGTATTTGGTTAACTTTTATACTTTTTAAATATAAAAGTTTACCAAATAATTAACAAAATGTTTTCCCTTTCTTTGAGAATGCAAAGGTTACGTTTAAAATATTACTAAGTGATTGAGTCGGAAGAAACTGCATAACCTCATATCAACGCGCGGATATCATAAGAAGCAACTATAAAAAAAGCAAAAAAACATCTTATGACCCTTGACAGATCTAAATTCCAAATAATAATAAAATTAAAGATTTTGTTCATTCCTCATTCTTTATTTTCTTTTTATAAATCGAGATTTGTGATTTAAAAACTTTAATTTACATTTATTATGTTTATAAGTGTTTAGTATAAAACACTGTAATATTTTGCAATTTATTCATATCTTTATTTTGTCTATTTTCACTTATATGTCTCATAGACACAACATGTCTAACGACTGTAAAGTTTAAAACAAACTATATTAAGTCACGCAACATGCCCAGATAGCCTCAACCACCATACCATATTGCTGCAGACGTGGCATGACGAGCAGTGAGGAATTTTTATAGCAATGGGTCAAACGAGCATGCGGCTCATCTGAAAGAAAGTGTTGACCGTCGCCCATGAACAACTACAACACCAGGGGGAATAGTAGGTGTATTATCGGCCTTATAAAAAAGAATAGGCTCGTTTCTTGAAGGTTCCCAAGTCGTAACAGTCCTGAAAAATCGCCATGCTGCATGAATGAAGCTTTGGCCATCTGTGAAATAAGAAATGGTATGACCTGAACCGAACAGTGTCTTTGGTTGCGCGGAAAACCATTCGTATTTATTTATTTTGACGGTAGGCTGCCAAATCGGTTATCCCTTTCCAAAACCATATCATTCATACCCTCCTATCGACACATCGGGGTGGTGGGGTGGAACGCTTAAACGAAACGAAACACTTAAAACTAACTATGAAGATAGGAGAATGTTAGCTTCCGAATATTTGAACCAGATATTCGATCTTAAACCTATATCATCCGCGAACATCAACGGCTTAGAGCAGTTTTTAGATAAATTTGTGGCATCGGTGGCTGCACTTAAGAATTTGAAATTTAATGACCTTATGGACGTAGTGTTTCTCCATATCGCACTAAAGAAATTAGACCCCGACACCGTGTGTGTGTTTGAAATGGAGCATCGTAGCTCGGAGATGCCTTCCTTTCATTCATTAGCATCGTTCGTGCGAGATCAAATAAAGGTGATGCAGCGCTCTCCGAACGTTAAACAGGAGATTAAAAGGTGCGTCGACCGTAGACAGACTCAACCATCTAAAATAGCAGGGTCGTTAACTTACGTAACCGCTACGTCAGCATCAATTCAGCATGCTTGCATCGTATGTAAAGATAAACACGGTAATTTATATAATTTTGCGACTTTTCGTAAATATTCACCAAGCGAACGTTATAAATTAGTAAAGACAAACAACCTATGTCTGAACTGCTTAAGTGATAAGCATTTAGTTGCAAAATGCAATTCGAGTTCCGTATGTAGCAAGTGCGCCAGGAAACATCACACGCTATTACATTTTGAAAATAGCAACATAGCGGCGTCAAGTAAAGCGGATAAGGAATTCATCCCTACTAAAGTCAACGATTCTAGCGGTCGACCTGGTTATGTCGCTCTGTGCTAATTGGCAAATATGGGAGCACAACCTCCTTCAACCGTGTTACTGGGTACGGCGCGTATTTTGTTTAGGGTTTCGCGTGGAAACGAACAAAGCGTCCGTGCACTGCTGGACAGCGGAGCCCAAAATAGCTTTATAACGCGACAATGTTGTCAGCGCTTAGGCTTAGTAATAAATAGGTCACTTTCATGTCCTGTAGTCAAAGGCATCGGAGGTACTAGTAAAGCTACCCAGGGATATATAAATTT
Organism: Parnassius apollo; assembly: GCA_907164705.1. Taxonomy (NCBI): domain Eukaryota; kingdom Metazoa; phylum Arthropoda; class Insecta; order Lepidoptera; family Papilionidae; genus Parnassius; species Parnassius apollo. The sequence continues at coordinate 1,304,840 of CAJQZP010000667.1, read as the reverse complement.
AAAATTTTATTCTCGGATAGATCGTAATGTTAACTTTGATATAAATGCACTAGTAGTGGATAGAGTCACTGAACGGCTGCCAACCGTTTCGGTTGACACCTCGGCAATGATTGAATTTAAAAATTTGACTCCAGCGGACGACACTTACGCCGTTCCTGGAAACATAGACATGCTCATTGGAGCATCGCTTTTCCTTCATCTTTTGCAAAAAGGTCAGGGGCAACTCCTCGCATACCGCGCCTTACGCACTGGAAACCGTATTGGGCTACGTCATCATTGGCTCCGCCCCCATCATGGATAGTATTTCGGCAACCTCTTATTGTGGTATGGCTGTCGAACCGCTCGAGTCGTTAGTCCGCAAATTTTGGGAGATGGAGGAGGTGAACGTCCCACCCACAGCTAGCTCAGATGACAGATTATGCGAGGAAATTTACGTCCGCACGACCGTTCGTGATCGCGACGGTAGATATAGTGTAGCGCTACCCTTTAAAGGAGATGTTTTATCTCTCGGCGATTCGCGTCAAATGGCGGAAAAACGTTTCTACAGCTTGGAGCGTAGGATGCTCGCTTCAACCCAGTTAAAAGAAGCTTATGACGGCGTCATTAACGAATATATAAGAGAAGGTTACATATCACTTGTGGCTTCGAAATTAGATAACTACGAAGACACACCGTCGTATTTCATACCACACCACGGGGTCATTAGGGAGGACAAACTTACATCTAAGTTACGTGTAGTGCTCGACGCTAGTGCTAAAACTAGCACTCACCTGTCGCTTAACGATATCCTCTATAGTGGGCAAAATTTACAGGGCAGTGTATTTAATATAATAGCCAATTTTCGTTTGTTTAGTATAGCACTATCCGCCGATATTCGCCAAATTTTTCTTTGCATAGGGGTCCGTGAATGCGACCCTAGGTTCCAACGCATTTTATATCGTTTCGACCGAAAGGAACCTCTAATGGTGTTTGAATTTAACCGCGTTTGTTTTGGTTTAAAGTCGAGCCCATTTCATGCGTTACGCACGGTGAGACAGCTCGCCCACGATGAAGGTCCCTCTTATCCTAAAGCTAAGAGGGCAATTGAAAGTGGATTATATATGGATGATTTTGTATACTCGGTCGATAGCGTGGAGGAGGCCACCCTAACTACCGCCGAGGTTATAAGGCTCATGAAATCGGGTCAATTCGATCTTGTGAAGTGGATTAGTAATTCGCGTCCGGTTTTAGATACAATCCCACTATCACACCGTCCTTCGGCGATAAAGGAATTCGACGATTCTGATACACACAAGGTGCTCGGTCTGTTTTGGTCACCAGAGTCCGACGTGTTTAGCCTTAAGGTAAATCCGCCCGTAGAGAAATGCACAAAGCGTACAATACTGTCATGCGTTGCTACATTATGGGACGTCATGGGTTTCGTAGCTCTGGTGGTATTATACGCTAAGCTTTTGATTAAACAACTTTGGTTATTTGAATGCGATTGGGATGACTCGCCGCCTGACAGCATTGTTCGGTTGTGGCAGCGTTTTAGAGAGGAACTTCCTTTACTAAGAGAAATTAAAATACCGCGTCATATAAACGTCGATAGAAATAGCGTCATAACGGTCGTTAGGCTTGCAGATGCCAGCGAGAAGGCTTACGGGGGCGTTGTATATTTCCACGTTCAGAATAATGGTAGAAATTCGATTAGCCTCATTAGTTCTAAGTCGAGAGTCTCCCCCCGTAAGGTTGTCTCTCTGGCGCGCTTAGAGCTTTGCGCGATATTAGTACTCACCAAGCTTATTACCGCAGTTATCAGCGCATGTAGGGATAGAGTTCACATAGAAAGGATATTTGCCTTTTCCGACTCCACCGTCGCCTTATGCTGGGTTCATTCTTCACCCCACCGTTGGGATACGTTTGTCGCGAACCGAGTGGCCAAGATCCAAGACGAGCTAGAAACGCGGAACTTTTATCACGTGTCCGGTACGGAAAACCCTGCCGATTGTCTATCCCGTGGACTCACCCCGATGCAAATAATGGACCACCCACTTTGTTCCATGGACCTTCTTGGGTTCACTTGGATCCCTCGCAATGGCCAATAACTGATTTCGAACCTTCGTCAGTGTCACAACCGCCGGAAGAGAAGAGACACGTTCTAGTGGCGAACGTTTCGAGCGAGGTTTCTCCAATTCTTGCTTTGGCGAACCGCTTGTCCTCTTGGTCGAAGTTATTGCGTAGCGTAATTTACGTTTGTCGATTCGCGAAGCTTTTACCGCGACGTTCGTATGTCTTAGCGTCCGATTACAACTATGCCGAGTCGCTAGTATTACGTGAACTTCAACGTGCACACTTCTCTGAAGAAATTACAAGATTACAATCGTATAGAGCTTGTAGTCGCGCCTTTCAACGCCTTAAGCCATTTTTACAGGATGGGATTGTAAGGGTAGGTGGACGCTTGTCCAACTCCCAGTTGAGTTTCGACCAACGGCACCCTATAGTTTTACCGCGCAAAGACCATATCATGAATTTATTAGTGGATTACCATCATAAATTGAATTCGCACGCTGGCCCCGACTTGCTGATGTCGATCTTGCGTCAGAATTATTGGATTCTTTCTGCACGTAGTTTAATACGCAATCAGGTGCACAGATGTATAGCTTGCTTTCGGGCACGCCCCAAGCCGTCATTTCCGGAAATGGCGGAACTTAGATCTTGTAGAGTAATACAATCGGTAAAGCCCTTTACGCACACCGGGTCTGATTTCGCTGGTCCGTTTAAGGTTACGCTCACTCGCGGGCGTGGTATAAGATCCACAAAGGCTTACGTCTGCATTTTCATATGTCTAACTACTCGAGCGGTGCATATAGAACTCGTTGGTGATCTAAGCACAGCAGGCTTTATGGGTGCATTTAAAAGATTTCTATCCCGCCGTGGCCCTGTAAGTAAATTATATTCGGATAACGGTACGAACTACGTCGGCGCAAAACGTATTTTATCAGAACTACATGAGCTCTTAGCTAGCAAGTATTATAATTCGGAGTTCGCTCACATTCTAGCCGAGAACCGCATTGAGTGGTCTCTGAACGTCCCAGCCGCGAGTCATTTTGGGGGCAATTGGGAGACTAATATTAAGAGTCTAAAGAGTCACTTATACCGAGTAATAGGAGATCAAATTTTGTCCTTCGAAGAGCTAAGTACGGTGCTCGCTCAAATTGAATGCGTAATGAATAGCCGCCCACTTTGTCGTACGTTGTCTAGTGACCCCTCGGAACCGCTGGCTCTAACTCCAGCAAATTTTTTTAAATTTAACGCCTTTAAAGTATTTGCCCGCCGTAGATATGGATGAGAACAGACTTAGCATTTCCGCACGCCACAAATTATTAGACCGGTTAGTGCAATCGTTTTGGAAACGATGGAGGATGGAATACTTGCATACTTTGCAGTCTCGGCAAAAATGGAACACAGCAACTGAGCCTTTAGCTGTAGGAACTGTAGTTGTGCTCACCAAAGAGAATACGCCGCCTCTCCATTGGCCGTTAGAAATTGTCGAAGAGGTCTTTCCCGGTTCCGACGGAGTAATTAGGGTAGCTCGCGTTAAGACCACGGTTGGGTCTTACCTGCGTCCTGTTGTCCGTTTGTGCCCCCTGCCTTTTCCATAATTTAAATTAGCTTTCTAGATTGGAAATTGTAGTTGAATTTAGGTAATCTTAGCGTTAGTTAGTTATTTTGTTAATTTTATCTTAGCTCTAGTTGTTTTAGTTATTTTTTGAAGGAAATCCTTCAAGGGCGGGGGAGATGGTTGCACGGAAAACCATTCGTATTTATTTATTTTGACGGTAGGCTGCCAAATCGGTTATCTCTTTCCAAAACCATATCATTCATACCCTCCTATCGACACATCGGGGTGGTGAGGGTGGGAGGGGAGAGAAGATGATTCTAGAATATCACGTAATCATCGCAACCGAAGGTATAAAGGGCACGCGCGACCGACGCGCAGGCCTCTTCCCGCCGCGCTCGTCGTTGGAACCACACCGCCTAGGATAATAGTGTCCTAAAGAGCCTCTCTTCCCGCCGCGCTCGTCGTTGGAACCACACCGCCTAGGATAATAGGGTCCTAAAGAGCCTCTCTTTCCGCCGCGCTCGTTGTTGGAACCACACCGCTAGTAGAACCGCTTTAGCCTGGAAGCAGTCGAGCTCCAGGAAACCCGCCTCACCCCGTGTGAAAAATAGTTCTAGAAGAAGTTCCAGAAGTCGCAGCTATAGTGCCCAACAGCAGAGAAGAAACACCCCGGTGAGTGAATATTCCTAATAATATTGCCTGATTGATATAATTGTGTTTTAACCCGCTCCAATTTGTTTTTCTCCTAATCAAGCAGGATTCCTTTCATCGATTTGGCAAATAATAGTTCGTTTTTAGGGAAGAGCGAGTGCATTGTACCGCATGCTATAGTCGCCGTTTATATAAGTGTAGAAACATTTTGTAGATACAGTCCACTTAGATTAATAGCTCGCGTAATAGGTTTTAAGGTTCGACCGGGGGCATTAGACTTCGGCAACCTTAGGCTCGACGCTCCACCAGTCTTAATAGAATAGAATAGAATAATTTTTTATTCAATATAGATTACAAGTAATACTTATTGAAAGTTATTTTTTCTTTTCCACTGGTTCAAAAAAAATCTCTGTACTAGGAAGAACCAGCTAAAAACCCAGAGGGACTTTAAAAAAAAACATTTTGCAATGTTAATAGTCACAAAACATTTACAAAATTTATTTTAGAAACTTAACTTGAACTTTTGGTGGTCTAACACTGTGCGATTTACTAGGAGTTTACTTTTTTCTTCCTTGCCACAACTTCTTTGTAGAATCACCTATCAGGTGAGCCATATGCTCTTTTGCCCTCTTTTCTGTGTAAAAAAAGTTTATAGTTTGTTTAATAGTTTTTAGCGTTACAATGCACTTAGGAATTTATTTTTATTTTTATAAAACGGAAGATCTCTGATATTTGTAACTTGTGTAGGTACTTTTATAACAAAAGGCTGTTATCTTTCGTAAACTAGTTTTGAATCACGAAAGCTTATAAGTTTTATTTTTAATAAAAACAATTACGAGTGTTTTTCTTTGTTAAACCTAAAATCCTCATTGAATTATTAGGGAAGATCTTATTTTAATTTGTCGTCTGGTAAAATATTCCAGACAGAAATTAATCAAACATGAAGTAGTAATTAACACTTGCCTGATCATAAAAATAGTATTTTGAATTATGTTAGTATTTTATCCATGCTCAAATTCTTCAAAAATATCTGATTACAACTTTTTTCGGTTCGTATATCAAAAGTCGGTTGTCGGTAGGTCGATTTCTCACGTTCGTAATTTTTTTTTAATTTTTTTTACTAAGCGCCACTAATTTCGGAAATAGTAAGCAAAATGGGAACTTACTTACACTAGGAAATAATGAAGAGTCAAAACAGCTTTTTAATTATGTAAAAATCATTCCGGTAGGGTAAACAGTACAATTTATATGATTTTTTTTTTCAAAATTTCAAACTTTAATCAGCTCTCCGGTAAAGTTGCCTATATGTTGCTTAGGTATTTTTTCCTTTCCACTCGCAATAATTCAATACGGAAATCTCTTTGTACTTATAAAATTAAGCAAACAGCGTTAAAAAGCAGCTTTCATCAATCGGATTTTGGAAATACCAGCTAGCAACAGAAAGGCGTTTATCAACCAGGAGCGAGTCTTCATATTTAAGACATTCTGCCCAGTTCAAAAGTTTTAAATCATTTTCTTCCAACAAGAACTGCTTTTAATATTTTACAGCGCATAGCACGAACTGTATCTCAAAGGGTAACGTAACAAAATCTTGTTAAACTTAATGAACAAATTTGGAGCGTCTCTCAAACTGGACACTCCTCGCTATCCTTGCGTGAGGCGTGAGTTCCACGGAGGCGGCGCTTATAATTATGTCAAGATTGTAATTATTAAATTACGTGTTGCGCTTTAAGAGTGTGTCGAGCAAACGGATAAAACGTTCCACAAGGCTCAAAAGGTAAGATATCAAGAAATATACTATATAATAGTTTGGAGTATTGCTGCTGGGCTGGTGCCTAACAGCTTTGTCTTAAATAGAAAGGCGTGCTAACAGATTTTATGATCTGGTAATCATTCTTAATAGTCTCGAAAACAGGCGCGAAGAAACAAGTCTTTCGGGTTTCCACAAGGTGAATTTCGTAGTGTGCGCAAGAATTGCATAGCTTAATTCCTCCTTCTCCCTTCCACTACGTTGTCGACTTACCACGTCTTCGAACCAAAAGGTTTGTATTATCATTTTATTAAGAAGTGGAATAAGTTGCCAATACCTCTCTTTCTATCCAATTAGAATGTGGGTAAAATCAATCTCTTCAATGCGAGAATGAATAAGCTTTTGTTAAGTCAGTGCGGTTTACCATCTTCGGCTTCATCACCACTTACCATCAGATGGGATAGTTGTCAAGCGCTGGCTTAGAAAAGTAAAAAACATAGTTGCTGCAAGAATAGGTTTGCTAAGCCAGAGGGGGACCAACAAGCATAGAAAAGTCAAAAAGATCAGTGTAAAATAGCAGCGAGCAGCAGTTTCGTATGGTGTGTGCAGAGAACTGGAGAACCATATTCTTCAGGGGCTATGCATTTTGATTGTTCAAAGAAAATTGTGGAATGTGTGCTCGTTTGCTACCCTGAATTCTAAGATATGTTTTTATAATATATTCTTTAACTGTTTTAACTTTTTATAAATTTTTGGACTGCTATCGCTTCTAAAAATATCACGCAGAAACAATGCCTACATATCTTAAAACTCGATTTAGAACAATCCTTTAATATTTATACATCTTTAATATTGCAACGGCTTTCTCCAGCAAAGCTTCGTACAAGAAACATTAACGTCCGCGATAACTTGAGCGGTGAAAAATGAAGCAAATTCAACACAAAAGTTCCGCTTTGAAGTGTTTAGTGAGTTAGTGTTCCGTGCTTAATTCATGTCTGTCTATCGTAGAGACTTCTCTCTTTGAATGTTTTGTGTATATGAAATTTGGCATAAATTTGAAAAGAGTTGAGCAAATTCAGACGGGATACCAAAAAATAAAAAATCATTTTCACTCATCGCGTCTTCTTAAATATCCCGTTAGGCAAAGCTCGTTATATCACCTGATTGATGTCATGTTTAAAGGAAAAACATGGTATCATGTTATTAACGGTGGTGTGTATTTGCAGTGACGGAGAATTGTACGCAATTGAAGAAGATACTCTTCAAACAAGGCAAAATACATCATTTATTTAATTACGCGGATCTTAGCTAAATAAAATTTAACATCTTTAATACAATCGATTTCCGCAAAGTAACGCCGGATTCTAATAACTAAATAATAGCTATATGGTACGGAGTGGAAGAAGAAAAGCTCAAAATTAATTATAACCGTTGCTTAATAAATTGAACTACACCGACAATCTACGATATTATTGTTGTATTCACTTTTTCAAGACAATGCCATCTAAAATAAAATACAAAAAGCAATGACATTTTACTCTCAGTTACTAATAAAATATTCATAAATAAAGCTCAAAATTAATTTTAACCTTTGCGTAATTATTTGAACTACACGGACAATCTACGATATTATTGTTATATTCACTTTTTCAAGACAATGCCATCTAAAGTAAAATACAAAAAGTAGCGACATTTCGCCCTCAGTTACTAATAAAGTTATTTTATTTAAATTCATAATTGATTTGTAAATTCTTAAGTACGTTGTTCAGTTTTTGTTATTCCATCAGTAGATATAAATAACTTTTACAGTAACTAATTACCGCTTAAAGAGATAGTAGTGACATCTATTGAAAATTATAACATTAAGGATGTTTCTAAGTTTAATTTCTAATCTATAAAAAGTTTTAGTATCTATTAGTTTTTTATCTATAAATAAACTGATAAAAGTTGCAATTAGTACAAAACTCTTATTATCCTTATACTTTCCCATCTCACTTCTTCCACAAAACAAGAATTTTACGAATAACGCACATTTATGGGAAAAATGAGAAGGTTCAAAATTAGACTGTATGTTTTTATAATTAATGTTATGTAATATCTTTGTCAATAATTTAAATCCGGTTTTCATGATTGTATTTTATGAAGTAGGTTATATCCACAGGTAGTCCCAAATTAATCTGGAGAAAAAATTCCACCCACAGAGGAAAAATAGCACATGAATTTTATAATGCATCAATGTAACTAACTCTTTGACGAAATTCTAGTTTTTACATTGAGCTTATGATATTCCATAGTTCACTTAAAAGACCAAAAAAATTTTGCCCGCCCAGGAATTAAAACTCGCGACCTCATGATCAGCAGTCGAGCGACAACTAGCTCAACTGAGCAGTCAATAAAAATCGAGATATAGCACATAGAAAGATGACCAGGACTGCAGAAGTTATTATGTGTTTATTTGTGCCCTCCCCGCTCGCTTTCCCAAAGAAAACCCCCCCCGCGGGTCGTCCGCGGATTCTTTCCCTCAATGTTTTTTCAAAATCGCCCCCATTGGCAATTTTTTTTTATTGTTTTAAGGTCTCGAAACTCAGCTTTTTATTGAAATTAAATTTCAAAATATAATCTACATAACAAAAATGCAATGAATTCAAAGAGTTAAAGGTGATGACAATTTGACTGATTGCGACGATTACTGACAAATTCCAAGTATAGAATGAATTCTAACTATATTCATATTTTAAAGCGCAGATTTTTTTCCAGACATACTACTAGAACTAGAACTCCAGATCACTCGATCGCATCGCAGCTTACTGAACGAAGTAGAAATCATAACTTAAAAACATATTAGTAAGATAAATATTTTTTTTCTTTTTCTGAAACAAATTTTTCAATCGTAAACCTCAAATATACGTGGTAGAACCACGCTGCAGCTATATTATGATTGCAGCACGAATGGATCGGCTTGACCAGGGCAGGATCACGCTCTCACCGGAATACCAGCATATAATATCAGCTTAATGCTCCGTGTGCTGAGTGTTGAGAACCGAAAACCCTCTATATTGGAAACGAAGCATTCTATCTTAGTCCTCAGAGGTGACAACGCAACTACATTTTTATTCTTAATCGAGGATAAATGTAGATGTCTAAAAATACACACGTAATATTATTTTCAAACATCTTATTTATAATTTTGTCTTCATTCTTTTAGTGCAAACAGAATTTTTGAAATATGGTGTAACGGTGCACATGATTGGCAATTTCCTTTCTCGCGGCAACACCTGCTGCTCGTCGCGCTCCATGGATTCCACTCACGTACTGCCTTAATGATCACTTGTTAGGGAACATACTTCATTGTTTAATATGAAATTGATATACTGGTATATAATTACGAGGTAGTTACAAGAAATAAGGTACAAACATATGGATAAAAATCACTATATATATATATATATATATATATATATATATATATATATATATATATATATATATATATATATATATATATATATATATATATAAAAAGATAAGTCCCGACTCACTCGCTGGTTCACTCATTGTAATCAATCTCAGATTCATCACTGCCCAGCCTAAATGCTTGGACTTAGAAGGCTTAAATTTGGCACAAATGTTTCCTTTATAATGTAAAATGTATAATAATAAAATAATGTAAAGATTTCACGAAATTCCCGGGAGAAATAAAGAAGATTTTACTTTTTGCTTTAAAGTTACCTTATTTAAGTGACTACATCATACGTAGTAGAGTTATGTTGCAGCTCTAGGCTTTGTAGCACGAATGGATCTGCTCGACCCAGGTAGAACCACGCTCTCACGGAATACTAGTAGATATAAAATAGAAGCTCAATGCTGATGTGTTTCATATTGTGAGTAGAGAGATCCGAAGACCCTTTTTACTGGAGACGTGACATTCTACCTCAGTCCTCAGAAGAGACTATGCTGTCTTCATTTAAATGTTTTTTCGACCATCGATGTTGATTTATAAGAGTCGCAGCATTCACTTAGCATCTGGTGGGCTACATGCAATTGGAGACTTCGATTTTGGCATATAAGTAGGTAGTTATTAATGCCCCGGTCCATATGCAGTGAAATAATAAGTCTACGACTACACGTGTGGACTGTGTCCAGTACAACACACACACGGTACGTTACACCTATGCGAAAAGTAGTATAGTTCCCTAGAACGGAACTATAAACGAAATTGCCGTAATTTCCAATTCCGTGCAGGCAAAGCCACGGGCCATCACTAGTAATAAATTATCATTCATCGCAAAACAAGTTCGTTAGCCACCTGCATCCATCGATTTCCTGCAAGTCTTACCATGTCGCCATTCTATCTAGTAGAGGGCCGGCATACTTCGCCTAACGGTATGAGGCTGCCATTCAAGAATCTTTCTTCCCCATCGGTTGAAAGAATTGAGGTGTTTTATTCATATATTCGATGACTTGTTTTTAAAATCATAAAGAGTGATCTAATCCTTATTCTTCGAATAATATATTAGTAGTTACCATCACAGCTGAACATAGGTCTCCTCCTCAACCTGCCTCAAAGGGGGATATTTATCAAAGTTGCCACGATTGGCAACCGCAGGTTTTTACATTTTGCCTACCAGTACGAGGCTACCACTTGATAACCTTTCTTCCCCATCAGTAGCTTCTTCGAGCTATATGGCCAGTCCATTGTAACTTTAGCTTGCTAATCCTTTGGGATATGTCGGATACTTTACTTCTGTTCTGACTTAGGATCTAAGACATAGTTTTTCTCTGCTGGACGTATGAGGAAACTCAAGGTCGTTCAGTGAGCTATGGAGAGAGCTATGCTCTAAATTTCTCTACACGATGAACTTAGAAATGAGAATATCCTAAGTAGAACCAGAGTATATATAGTACGTACAAATGTACATATTATAAAACCAATAACAAATCCCAAAAATACCAATGCTACAAAACTTCTAAAAATTATATTCACGAATATTGAACAACTGTTCACTCTTTTCAGCGGTTTTTGTTTTTACAGAGTTTCCTCTCGAACGAATAGTCGTTTTGAAATAGACCCGAGCCAGGAGTTTTCTTTTAGCGGTGCTTATAAAATAATGCAATTAAATATTTCCATTCTCGATTCACTCCGAGAGATGCAACGTCGTCATTGTTTATTGTTCTTAGCAGTCGATGGGTTTTGAAAGCTTTCATATTTGTTACGCGATACACTATTTGATGATAAACCTTTGTGTTATATTTGACAATTACAAAGTCATAACGATATACTAACCGTGTAGTGGCGGTATAAGAATATCCACGACCCAATATCATTCCGAGGGTGTTGTGAGATGCGACAGAGGGAAAATGAAACAAGAGATGGGCAGCAGTATCTTTCTGATTCCAACTTAAAATAATATAAAAATGCGGTAGCCAACTCGCTTACCAAGCGTAGCAACTATGGCAAAACTCCCTTATGAGGCAATCTATGAGAGAGGTCTATGTTCAGAAAAGAACTTTTATAGGCTGTAATGGATACATGGACGGATGAAATGATGTACTAACGGTATTAACGATATTGGCCGACTTCAAAAAAGGGTGAGGTTCTAATTCGACTGTACTGTTTTTTTAAATTGTATGTATCTATCTCTCAATATCTTTGTCAATTCTGAATTAATTTTAATGTTTTTTCTAAGAATGGGAAAATTGGAAATGAAGCCAATACTTGTATTATGAAAGCCAATACTTGTATTGTAACAAGTTAGACGAAATTTTTATTTTTATCACAATTATTATCTTGAACTTGTTATATTACTTAGACCGCTCATAAGAGCGAAATAATAAAACTTTTGGTAAAATGTAAGAACCGTCTGTTATACTTAAGCCTTTGACTGCCATGTAAGTCACTTTGTTGGGAATATTGCATACTAGCTTTTTACCTGCGGCTTCGCTCGCGTAGGCTTCCGTTGAGGAACATCATAAATACTGCTCCATACCAAAGTCAACAAAGTTGGATCACTTGTAGAGTCGCCTCGTTGTCACGTTTGTTAGTCAAGTGATACCTTTTGAATTCATAGAGATTATTGCTTGACCCCTATCACTTTTTATATCGGTCATGACTTTTGAGGTATCTTTAATGAGGGTAAATTTTTTTTTTTTTTTTTTTATTTTATATTTATATAAAAATATTTTTAATTTTTTTTTTTTTTTTAAGGCGCTTTTTTTTTTCTCTTTTTTTTTTTCTCAAATATTTGTTTTTTGCACCTTTTTTTTTTTAATATTTTTTACTTTTTTTTTTTAACTGTCTTTTCTTTTTCCTTTTTTTTTCAGATTTATTCCACGACTTTTCTACAGATTTATTATATATGTATAGATAAAACGTGACTGAACGCAGCTTAATAATTTTCACAAAATAAATAAAGTCCGGCAACTTACTCTCAGTGCAACTGGTTTTGCAGTTATTCGTGGGTGACAGTCGATACTAACAATCGACTATCATCGCATTTTTTTATGGTATAAGGGTGACAAATGAGCACACAGTCTACCTGATGTTAAGTGGATGCGGTGGCCCATTGACATATACATTTATCCTCGATTAGGAATCAAAATGCAGATGCATGCCTTGAGGACTAAGATGGAATGCTTCGTTTCCTGTAAAAAGGGTCCCCGGTTATTTACACTCACTATATGAAACTCAGCGGCATAGAGCTGCTATTTTACGCTAGTATTCTGTGAGAGTGTGGTCCTGCCCCTGTCGAGCCGACCTATTCGTGCTACAATCATAATAAAGCTGCAGTGTGGCTCTTCTACGTATATATGTCAGATTTCCATAACATACCGTTCTGTTGATAACGTACCTGTTGAAAACGTTGTTATTGAAATTGTCACAAAGCACGGAATAAATCTTATCATTTGCAGCCGTCGTTTCTTATAATAATATAGGTATCAATTATATTAATATAGATATTTCGACAAACGATTTTTCTTTAAAGTCTACCATTTTACCTGATAGAGGAACTGATATATTGTAATATGCGTTTGTAGAGCTCGAATCAAGAAGTCGTGATTATTAGCATTTATATTAGGTGTTCTAACATTTTCAATAAAAATGTGACTTAACATACTTGTCAATTTCTGCTAAGTTGTGATTTTACACAATAGTAGTGTGATAATGAACATTTCAGTGGGACTTTGTCTAATATTAAAAATATTCCTTTTAACCGGAGCACTATATTAAGTCGCGCAACATGCCCAGAAAGCCTCCACCATCATATCATGTTGCTGCAGACGTGGCATGACAAGCAGTGAGGCATTTTTATAGCGGTGGGGGCAAACGAGCATATGGCTCACCTGATGAAAAGTCTTGACTGCCGCCCATGAACAACTGCAATAATAGAGAAATAGCAGGTGTATTGCCAGCCTTTTAAAAAGGAGTAAGCTCGTTTCTTGAAGGTTCCCAAGTCATATCGTAGTCGTATCATAGTCTTGTGAAAAATCGCCTTGCTCCATAATTGAAACTTTGGCCATCTGTGAAATTAGGAATGGTATGACCCAAACCGTCTTAATAAAGTTTGCCATATTTTTTTTTCAGACTCGTCCGTCACTGTTAGTAGATCCAACTTCCACCTTCTTAAAGAAAACTGTCACCACCCTTCACTCATTATCACTGCGTCAGATATACTCATACCTCCCTTGAAGACACAATCGCGATCAAAGTATATTTATGAGCGTGCTGACTTTAATATCATTAATGAAATGTTAAATCAACAGGATTGGTCGTTTATATTAAACACTAATACAAATATTGAGACTATAATAGCTGGTTTTTATGCAATTATAAATAACTGCATAGAAACATATGTTCCTCAGGTTTACCACTTTGGTGTGCACACTTATCCCATCTGGTATAGCAGGCCATTAATAAATTTAATTAAAGAAAAGTTTAAAGTTCACAAACTCTGGAAAAAATACAAAAACCCAAACGACTATGCTCAATTTTCAGACTTAAGAAGTAGACAAAAAGAAATGCAGTCAGACTGTTATAATTCCTACATAAAATCTTCACAACAAAAAATTAAAAATAACCCCAAATACTTCAGGTCCTATGTAAAATACAAGAGAAAAAATATTTGTAATTATCCTCAACAGATGACATACAATGATTTATTTATAATTTTTGACATTTGTTCCGCTATTAATAAGTTTTTTGAGAGAAATTTTAATAAACCGTCTGATCTATATTTACGAGATACGCATAATAGTCCATTTCAAAATGCTACTATACATGACATTAAAATTAGTAAAGAGTATATTTTAAGGCTAATTAAAAATCTCAACATATCAAAAGGTGCGGGTAGCGACAATATTCCAACAATATTCTTCACCAAGTGTGCAGATGCTATCTCTTCCTATCTCACATATTTTTAATCGATGTTTTCAGGAAAGCTACTTTCCTCGCATTTGGAAAACAGCCCACATTGTACCAATTCATAAAAAGGTCTTTAATCAACAATTGAGAACTACCGTCCCATTTCTATCCTGAACGTAATCAGTAAACTTTGTAAAAGGGTAGTCCATGATCATATATATCCAATAATTGCCATTTCGATTCCCTCTGAACAACAAGGATTTATAAAAGGCCGGTCAACTACTACAAACCTTGGAGTATTTGTAAATTAAGTACCGAATAGTATAGATGGTGGGTCACAAGTAGATGTAATATATACAGATTTTGAGAAGGCATTTGACCGTGTTGACCACAGTATCCTTCTACGTAAACTATCTGAACTGGGTATCTACGGTAATTTGTTGAGATGGTTCGAGTCATATCTGCGCAATCGTTCT